>SJYV01053940.1:226443-375602 GCA_006410875.1 Neotragus pygmaeus | reverse complement strand
AAAAAAGAAAAGCCTGAGACAAGAAAAAAACAACAAAAAAAAAAAAAAAAAAAAAAAAAAAAAAAAAAAAATCAATCAATCAATCAATCAATAAGCAAAATAGAAAACTTAAAACAATATAGGATGCTTGGTACATAGTAAGACTCTCCTTATATTTGTGACTAAATGAATATATTGAAAAATGTTTCCCTTTCCCCAATACCCCCTTTAGAACTTCATCTAACCTACACAGAAAAGCAGAAGGTTCGGTCTTAGATCTCCCCTGTGTTATTCAGTTAGAAGCTGGTGCACCATTTTAAATGTTCTTCTAAGCTCTGTGGGTGATCGCATCTCATAATGCTAGTCATCACCTCGTGCTTGGGATGTAAATTGCTCAAGAAAACTTTGCTTCCTCCCTGGGAACCCCAGCAAAGAGGTAAGAGGTGGAGTCCTCCACCTCTTCACCACAGCACATTTTTCTTCTTCCCAAGACCATCATATGAAGCTGGGCTGCCATGTGTGACTTGCTTCAATGTAGGACAGGGCAGCTTGGAAGAGGTATTACAATGCAGAAGAATAAAAGTTACACTTGAGGAATAACTGGGACTTTCCCTGAGATCAGAGAGGTAAGTATCTCAAGAAGACAATGCTAACATCACTCCCCTGCCCTCCTTTATACAAGTTTTCTCTGAATTGCAGCCTTCATCAATTCACCCTTGCAACACAGAAAAACCCCTCCTTCCCCTCCAGGATGGGGGTCTCACTCCCTGGACCTCTTCTCTTCCCCCATTCAGTTCCCCAAGATAACCTGTGAGTCATATCTGCAGATTTGATCAATAATGCCTGAATGGACACCTCCTCCCAAAAATTATTCTTGTAGGAAATGTGTTGGCATTCTACTTCCCATTTTTCAAGGTGGGTTTCTTTAATTCAAGGATTTTCTTTTCAATATTCCGTATCCATACTGGTTTCCTTAAATACTGAAGTTGTTAAACAAATACATTCATACCCATAAAGACTACTTCTTAGGCCTAGTACATTTTAAAGCCAAATTGAGAAAGGAAATAATTCCTTAACTGCTTCAAATTAGCATCGTGTCTTCCCTTTTCCCTGGGAATCAGTAAATCCGATTATTGTGGCAAGGGTAGAATGTCTGTTCCTTTCTTGATCCCCTTTGGGATTTGTTTGAATAAGAATATGGTCCTAGTCCCTTTAATGACTTCTCAATGATTTTCACAAGAGAGGATTTGATGGCTTGATTTTAGGACGCAGGCAATTACATTCTTGCCAAGAGCTAATATCAATTTGGGGAAAGGGAAGGGGATTGGCCTATTCTCCAAGTTAACAAAAATGGAAAAGGATGAAAAAAAAAAAAAAGGACAGTACTCAAGACTATGTAGGATAGACCTACTAATCAATGAAACAGATTTGAGAGCCCAGAAATAAACCCGTACACTTATGGTCAATTGATTTTTGACAAAGGTGCCAAGGCAATTCAATGGGGAAAGGATTGTCTTTTCAACCAACAGTCCTGGGAAAACTGGATATTCACATGCAACAATATTAATTTAGACTCTTATCTCATGCTGTACTCAAAAAGTAACTCAAAACAGGTCATATACCCAAATCTAAGAAGTAAAACCATGAAACTTTTAGAAGAAAACATAGGAGCAAATCTTCAGGACTTTGGGTTAGAAAGAGTTTTTAGACATGATACTAAAAGCACAAGCAATGTAAGAAAAAATAATAAATTGGGTTTCACAAAAATTAAAAACTTTTCAATTTGAAGAACACCATTAAGAAAGTGAAAACAAGTTACAGGCTAGGGGAAAATATTTACAAATCTTATGCTTAATAGAAGGATTTGTATCTAGAATGTGTAAAGAACTTTTACAATACAATAATAGGACAAATGACTCAATTTTAAAATGGGTGAGATCTCCCTGGTGGTCCAGTGGTTAAGAATCTGATGAGCAGTGCAGGGGCCACGCATTCCTTCCCTGGCCTGGAAAGATTCCACATGCTGCAGAGCGACTAAGCCCTGAAGCCATAATTACTGAGCCTGCACACCACAACCAGAGTACGTGCTCGGCAATGGAAGAGCCACACGATGCAGTGAAGACGGAGCCAGATAAATAGTTAATTAATTAGAGAAAGTATCCACCTTCCAAGGCAGGGACGCAGGTGTGATCCCTGATCGGGGAAATAAATCCCACATCCCACGGGGCGACTAAGCCCACAGGCCTAAACTACCGAGCCCATGCCACAACTAGAGAAATCCGTGTGCTGCAGCAAAGACACGACAGAGCCAAACGAATGAGCAAATGTTTTCAAAAATGGCAAAGTATTGAACAAACGTTTCACCAAAGAAGGCATATGAACGGTCAGTAAGCACATGAAAAGATGCTCATTGTTAGTCGTTAGAGAAAGGTAAATTAAAAGCACAATGAGATACCACTCCACATCAACCACGATGGCTGTGATAAAAAACGCAGGCAGTAACAAGTGCTGATGAGGATATGGAGAAACACGTTTTCACACATTACTTGTGGGAATGTGAAATACTGCAACACTTGCGGAAACAGTTTGAGATTCTTAACACAAACTTACCACGTGACCCGGCAACTTCACTTCTGGGGTATCTTCCCAAGAGAAATGAAAACATATGTCCACAGAACTTATATGTGTGGAAGTTCACTGCAGCAGTATTTACAATACCCCCCAAAATAGGAACAGCTCAAATATTTATCAGCTGGTGAATGGGTAAACAGAATGTAGTCTGTCTGTATAGTAGAGTACTATTTGGCAGTAAAAAGGAATGAAGTCCTGATCGCTTCTACAGATGAACTTCAAAAACATTGCACTCAGCAAAAGAAGCCAAACACAAAAGATCACATATTGTATGATTCCATACATATAAAAAGTCCAGAAAAAGCAGATCTACAGAAACAGACAGTAGGTTAGTGGTTGCTGGTGGGAATATGCAGTGACTAGAAATGAGCACAAGGATTTTTTTCGAGGTGATGGAAATGTTTTGTGGTGATAGTTGCCCAACTCTGTAAATCTACTAAGAATCATTTAATGCTACACACACACACACACACACACTGCAGAAAAATTACAACTGGGTAATAACTAGTACTTTCCCTGAGACCAGAGAGCTAAGTATCTCAAGAAGCAAATGCCCTCCTTTTTCTCTAGGCTACATTCTTCATCAATGCCCCCTTGCAAAAAAGAAAATCCCTTCCTTCCCCACCAGGATAGTGGTTTCACTCCCTGGATCCCTTCCTTTCCCTCATTCAGTTCCCCAAGATAACTCATGAGTCATGTCTGCAGGCTTCGTGTTGATCAGTAATGCCTGAATGGACACCTCCCCCCAAAGATTATTCTTGTGGGGAAGGGTGTTGGCATTCTATATGCATCCCATCCAATACAAGACAACAGGGTAGGAACAAAATAAATGGAACTGAGGATGATATTAATATTGATAGGCACCAAAGGTAGAGGCTCTAAATTTGACTGAGCTTGCTGACAGCCAAAGAGAAAAAGGAAACAAATTGAGTATGCAATTCATAGTGTCTTTAAGACTGAAAAAAAAAAAAGACTAACTTGTTAAGAGCAGCTTAGCTTTTTCAAGTACTTAGGCCTGAGAAAAATTTTTTTCTAATGAGAGGACACTGTAGGAACTAGTCCACATCTTGAGCACTATCCTACAGTCTATTTAAGAGTTTCTTTGACAGTTTCTTAGAATTAAGAAGAGTAGAATTGGTAGAATTAGGCTAGAATCCGTCTAATCAAGGCTATGGTTTTTCCAGTGGTCCTGTATGGATGTGAGAATTGGGCTGTGAAGAAAGCTGAGCCCTGAAGAATTGATGCTTTTGAAGTGTGGTGTTGGAGAAGACTCTTGAGAGTTCCTTGGACTGCAAGGAGATTCATCCAATCCATTCTGAAGGAGGTCAGCCCTGGGTGTTCTTTGGAAGGAATGATGCTAGAGCTGAAACTCCAGTACTTTGGCTACCTCATGCGAAGAGTTGACTCATTGGAAGAGACTCTGATGCTGGGAGGGATTGGGGGCAGGAGGAGAAGGGGACGACCGAGGATGAGATGGCTGGATGGCATCAGTGACTCGATGGACGTGAGTCTGAGTGAACTCCGGGAGATGGTGATGAACAGGTAGGCCTGGCGTGCTGCGATTCATGGGGTTGCAGAGTCGGACACGACTGAGCAACTGAACTGAACTGAACTGTGCTGCTCAAAGTGGTAGCCACAGTTGCATGTGATTATTGAAATCAAAATTAGGACTTTCCTGGTCGTCCAGTAGTTAAGAATTCACCTGCCAATGCAAGGGACATGGGTTCGATCCCTAGCCTAGGAAGATCCCACACGCCACAGGACAACTGAGTCTGTGCATCGCAACTACTGAGACGGAGTTCTGGAGCTCCAGCATAGAGCCCGTGCTCTGCAAAAAGAGAAGCTGCTGCAATGAGGCGCCTGCGCGCTGCAACTAGAGAGTGATCGCCGCTTGCCACAACTCGAGACAGTCCTCACACAGCAACGAAGAGCCGCCACAGCCAAAATTAAATAATAAATAGATAAAATTGCAAACAAATAAAATTAGAGATCTCATTTCTCAGTCTCCCAAGCCATACTCCAAGTGCTCAGGAGCCCCCTGGGCTAGTGGCTAGCATATTGGACAGTGCATCTGTAGGGCATTTCCATCACTGCAAAAAGTTCTACTGGTGCTGCTGCTAGAGGAGAGCTTAGTAAAAACAAACCAAAGCTTAGAATTGAGAATACTAGTGAAAGAGTGGTTCTGTCCCGACTTTGGCATGGATGGAACTCTTCAATCTGGGTTGGGGATGAGTGGAAATTTCATTTCAAAAACAAGGAACTGTTTTACCATAGATAACATTTTGACTTTTTCTAACCTTTGAACGTGGAGTGGTGGGTTAAACTGGGGTCTCCCCAGGGTCATGCCCCCTTGGGGAACAACAATTGGTTAGTTTAGCTGTTCAGCTAACGACTGGGCTTCTGTTTGCTGAGTGGTATGTTCATGCTGGCAGGATTTTGATATACAGAGCAGGGAAGGAGTAGAGCCAGGCTGGCAGGGAGAGGCTGAGATGTGGATGGATGGGGAGAGGAGGGGTGAATGTGGGTTCTGCTTTGAGCAGAGATGAAGAAATAAGGACCTGAGGGGATTCTGCTGTGCAGAGGTTCACGCACTTTTCTGTTCCAGAGCTCCAGGAAACTTTTAGTCACAGGGGAGTTGGGCTTGTATTTAGGGGGATTTATGTACTTGGGGGGTTTTATGATGTGCAGGGGCTCCCCTGGTGGCTCACCTGGTAAAGAATCCACCTTTAATACAGGAGACCTGGGTTCGATACCTGGGTTGGGAAGATACCCTGGAGAAGGGATAGGCTACCTAGTCCAGTATTCTGGCCTGGAGATTTCCATGGACTATATAGTCCGTGGGGTCACAAAGAGTCGGACACAACTGAGTGACTTTCACTTTCTTATGATGTGCAGAGACCAACTTCCTGTCTGGCAGAGGGTGACGGAAGCAGTGGCTCTGGGAAAGCTAGTCACGTGGGGGTTAAAGGCTGGGTCTTGCCCGGGATTTTTTTCACCTGATGGATGTTACTTACCTGCATCTTAGATTAAACCATTCTCACACTCCAGAGTCCAACCTCACTCTGACTGTCAAGCTTGCAGATTTATGGCACAAAGAAATGAAGATTGATCAGGCCCAAGCTGTAATGAGGTTTAGAATTCCACTTCAAAGTCAGAAGGAAATTGTGGAAACCACTCCGAGATAGAAATGACAACTGTGGTGGCATCACAAGGCCCCCTCTGGGCCCGTATCTGCCTTCCTGAAGCCTGGGATACACAAAGGCCAGAATGGCCAAAAGGTCACATGGCCACGTGACTGCTCTCCTAAGAGACAAGAGCTCTTTGTACATAATAACACACTGGCCAGGTGCCAAGAGGAGATGGTGATGGTGGTAGGAAGACTTTGTCTTTCTTGATATTCTCCCAGCCAACAGTCCTCGTCTTCATCCCCATCCCTCCACATCTAGAGTGAAACCAGACGGAACTGAACAACTTACAGCTTGAACCAGAGCCCAAGGAGGTAGCTTCTGTAGGACGGAAGGAATGACCAGACACAGACAGGTCAAGCCAGGGATGAGAGTGAGAGGGTTCAGGTGAGGGTTTTGTTCGTCCCAGTGTCAGAGGGTGGTGGTGTTGACTACACTGAGCGCCTGCATGAAAAGGCCCCTGTACCCTGTGGCACTGGTAGGGTCCAGTTATCCTTGAAAATTCTCTGGATACATTCTGTATAGATTGGAAGAAAAACTCAAGTCAAAAGTCAACAACGGGGACTGCCCTGCTGGTCCAGTGGCTAAGACTACATGTGCCCAGCGCAGGGGGCTTGGGGTTCAATCCCTGGTTGAGGAACTAGCTCCCATATGCTGCAACTAAGGGTTCACATGTCACAGCTATTTAAAAAAAAATCCTGCATGCCACAATTAAGAACTGGCACAGTCAAATAAGCCAATAAATAAAAGTAAATATTAAAAAAGAAGTCAACAGTGATTTTAGTGCTTTAGGTGTGTGCTTTTTTCTGACTAATATTACAATTATTTATAGTAAACTCTGCTTTTCCCTCGCTTCCACAATCACAGAGTCATGGTGAGTGGTGTCAGTAAAAACTGCCCGGAAGTATTGACCGAGGCTGGCAACCCCATCATCCCACTAGGAGCGGTAAGGAATATACTGAGGAGCAAAGAGCATCCAGCAATGGACAGAAGAAGAAGAGAGATGGGGGTGGGGGGAGCGGTGACAGTGCGGGGCCAAAGGGCACGGGAGGCTACAGTCACACCTGGCTCTGGAGCAGCTGGAAGGTGTAATTATTGAAAACGGATGGTTTGATCAAGCAGCGCCAGTCAACATGGAGGGGAGGCAGCCGTGCAGGGAGCTGTGTGGACATGTATGATCTGAGCACATCTGGAGTAACAGATGCAAACGGTCGTCACTAAGGAAGTGTGTGATGATCCACTGCCGTTCTCCAAGGCTGTGGCCAAAAGAAATGAGGAAGTATTGATATGCGATGGGAATCACTAATCCTGTATATTTCACGTTGTTAGTGGTTTTGCCAACATATGCAATTGTCCCAGGGAGGTAGGATACCTTTTATTTTGTTTAGATGGAGAGGGAGACTCCAGGAGCTCACACTAGGTCTTTCCCTTGAAAAACAAGCTCTTCATCCATACAGGGTGGGGATCAGGAGCAGCTGGAGCTGTGAGTTCTGGACACACCTCACAAACTGGAGAATGATCACAGGACAGAGCTTGAGCCTCACTGGACCTTATGTGAGGTGGATTCAGGTTCAGATTTTATTTGCCCCCAATGCCCCCACTCCTACTCTATTGGACTTTATTGGCACCTGGATCTCTGGGAATCAATGTTAGATCAGCTGCAATGCCCAGTGGTCTCTAGAATGTCTGGGGCAACCACAGGCCCTGAATGAGGGCAGGGCATGCAGAACCCCACAGGTCGGCTAATCTGTGCTCCTGTATGACCCTGCCAAACCGGCCTCCTTCACCACTCCTTGGAAGGTGCTTTAATCAGGATTCTTTGTTGCACATGGCAGAGAAGGGACAATGTGTTGGTCTTCTGTGTAACTGAAAAGTCCAAGGTGTGGCAGAAAAAGTTTAAATTCTGCACTGTGCTTTTAATGTGAGTCAGCTATAATTAATACTTGTTTTCCTCGTATAATTTCTACAAGGGGGAAAGAACTTACAAATACTTTTTCCAAATGCCAAGAAATTCTACCATACTTACATTTGCTGGTTGGTTTAAATAAAACGAAAGCACTGAAATTATACTCAGCGGGTTAAATATTACAAGGTTGATGGAAAGTTCAATTTTCTATAACAAACTTACAATGAGTAAATACAATTTCCTACAATAAACAGGCATCATAGTCTCAAGGTTAAGGGTTATAAAACAATAAACGATTGTAGTTAGAATAGAATTTTATAGGAGAGCTTCTTGCATACAAACTACTCAATATCATCATGACAAGATACAAAATAAGAATAAATGTAATTTGAAATAAGATCTTAACTCCATATGGTTAATATTCTCTCTCTCTCTTTCTATTCCTTGTACCTTCCAACTTACTCCTAGTCTTTGCCATACAAAAAATTATATTCAACCTGATGCTTTGCATTCTCAAAAGCCCTCATAGCAATAACTTCTCATTCTTGCAAGATTTCTTATTTATTGTTTAAACTACATTTTCAAACACACATGAAATAAGATTGATATTAAATGATGATATAAATGATATTAAAGATAATATCTCATTTCCTCCAAGGATGGATACTCAGACAAGACTGGGTCCAGGAGCTCAGATATCAAAGTTCTCTCCTTTTCTGTGTCTGTCTGTGTCTCTCTCCATCTCTCATCTCTACTTGATCTCTGGTTCACTTGGCTTGTTGGACTCATTTTCTCCTTTTGTAGAAGTTTTCCTTCATGGAGACAGTGAACTAGCCTCAGGTGGCTCCAGTTTGAATGCTCAGAAAAGGAGGGAGCATTTTCTTGATGGAGTTGACAGGAAACTCCCAGGGAAGACTCAGGTTGGCCCAGCTTGGCCACTGACCCAGCCCTGAACTAGTCACTAGGGCTAATGAAATGGAATGATCTGCAGGCCTGTGTTGCATACCCTCCTCTAGGTTCTGGGGCTGGGGACTGAGTGGGGCTCTGTGCCATCTAAACATAGAATTACAGAGGGATATTCCTTCCAGGAAGGGATGCCAGACAGGCAACCTCAGGCTAAGCCAAAAAGTGGAAGGTGATGTTACGTTGGGTCAGTGGGGATAATAAAACTGTGACATTGCTCCTCAAAGCCCGACTAGCAGTGAGACCCAAAGACCCATTAACAGACTACAGAGTTTTTAATGCCGAAGTGGATTATCGAGAACACATTTAAGGAACTTGGGTGTGGCACAGCCTTCCTGGCATGGGTTGCCACCTGCCTTACTTCCCAGCGCTGAGTTGGGTATTAAGAAGCATGCTGGATGTTAGCTCCAGTGGCCTGCAATTCCAGCATTGTTATCATCTGCTCTGAAGGTGCAGCTGCTGCATTAGAAAGGTCAGGTCCTCAGGTCGCTGAGAACATCTTTAATGAGGGAGGGTAGGCCATTTGAAATGGCAAACGGGTCTGGAAAAGAGGCTTGGCTGACAGCCTGGGGCAACCTTCAGAAGCTGCACTTACGCCCTTAAATGACATAACCCAGCTCTGCCTCTCGGTCCCAGATGCAGGTGAGGAGTCCGCAGAGTGCTTTACCTGAAAATGAGCAATGGTTGACAGTGAAGGGAAAGAAGTGGGTCCAATGGGCTGGGAGGGTACAGATCACCTCTTGAGGCCCAAACCTCCTGTCCTAGAACCACAACGATCGCCCTGATTATCAGGACCCTGATTACCCAGGACCCTGTGCGCCCTGTAAATGGACAGTTGGTACAGTTTCCAAAAGGCTGCCCTGCAGCACTGAGGTCCATGCATGATGACTTTGGGCCTTGGGGAGGGAACAGATGCTGGGGCTAATTAGGGCATGGTTCCTCTGGCCCATGATGGCAGAGGACATCCAAATAAAGTGGGACACCTGCGCCCAGTGCATTACGTGGACAACACTGCTTCCCGACCAGCCTGTGTGGGGGGGACTCAGAGCGGCTCTTAGAAACAGTGTGCCCTAAATGTTGTCTTCTGAAACCAGAGAGTCCAAATCTGGGAGGCACAGCTCCCATGACCAGGGGTCAAGAAGCATCCTCCATAGTAGGGGTGAGGAGGGAGAGGTTCTCAGTTTATGGATCTCTTGTCTTTATAAACCCTCACGAAAAAATTGTGTTTTTTTTTTCTTTTAAGAATCATTTTGCCAGAAGACTTAAAATTGGTAAGGCTAGGACCACTCCCTAAAATAGACACTAACCCAAGGAATTCCATAGAACTTTATTAAACATGCATGGGAGGCTCTCTCCAAATCAACAGTGGCAGCGATGCTGGTGTGCAGATGCTCTGCTCCACGCCAAGCCCAGGGAACAGCGCTGCTGACGGCTCTCTAGCATGATAGTTGCGCTGGAGCCATGGCCACTGATTGATCTTATTTTGGGCTTGACCACAAGGGACACCCAGGGACAGTCTCACTCAGTATGCCACCATGCTGAAGGATAAACTTCAGGTGACTGATGGTTCATCACCATGGAGGCTCGGTGGAACGGTGCACAGAAAACAAGATGAGAGCCTGAGGAGCTGAATCTGTTGTTTTGCCCTGCTCAGAAGCGATTTCTCCTTCCTTTGGTGACCACACTCCACTTTTTGCTTAGGAAACCATACCTCAGCCACTCTCAGTCTGTGTCGTTTAGGGGTCAGGCACTCGGGCAGCCCACGACAGCCATCGGGCAAGACATAAAGGTCGATCCCTGGTGATGCTGTTCAAGCCAGGGTTGGCAAAGTTTTCCACAAGGGCCAGGAGGAAATACTTGCAGTTCTGTGGTCCTCAGATCTCTGCTGCGACTACTGCACTGTGTGGTCATAGGCTGAGAGCAGCTGTAGGTAACATGTAAACAATCAAGCATGGCTGTGTTCCAACACAAAGGTATTTACAAAACAGGTGGCAGGTTCGATGTGACTTACAGGCTGCAGTTTATCAATCCTGTGTTTAAGTATCTGGATCCAGCTGAGCCTGAAGCCAATTGCCCTTGGGATTTTTCAGTTAATGAACCAGTGCATTCTCCTTTTACTTAAAGCAATCTGAGTTGGTATTCTTATCAATACGATGAAAAGCTTTCTTACTAATTTACCCAGGTATAGAACCAGGGTTGCAGACTAGAGCGGGGGTTTCACAATGGATTTGGCAACCCCAAGTAGGCAGGAGACAGCTTTACCCTAAGGGAAACCTTATATCTGATAGGGGACTGCTCAGGATGCCTGACTGTTTATAACATGCAGCCAGAGAGGCAGGGCTGNTTATATGATATTATACATGTTTCAATGCCATTCTCCCAAATCATCCCACCCTATCCCTCTCCCACAGAGTTCAATAGACTGTTCTATACATTTATGTCTCTTTTGCTCTCTCACATACAGGGTTATCGTTACCGTCTTTCCTAATTCCATATATATGTGTTAGTGTACATATTGGTGTTTTTCTTTCCAGCTTACTTCACTCTGTATAAATGGGCCAGACTTGTTTTTGCTGACTGTATAGAGCTTTTCCATCTTTGGCTGCAAAGAATCAATCAATCTGATTTCGGTGTTGTCCATCTGGTGATGTCCATGTGTCGAGTCTTCTCTTATGTGGGTCTGGTAAGACCTGTATAATCTTGAGACATTCTTTTGATTTACTGTAATAACCAACTGAAAAAATATATAGCTTGATAACACTAGCAAGTGGGGCACTCTCCACCCGCTTCTGATGTCTATGTCAGTAGCTTTCTCTGTCCTTTCTCACTGTAATAAAACTTCTGCCACCCAAAGAGCCCTGAGTGATCAAGCCTGATCCTTGATCTTGAAGCTAGATCTTCTTTGGAGATCACAAATCCAACTCTGTTCACCGTAAGCTATCAAGGGGAGGCACAGAACACTTGTAAACTGTAATAAAATCTTTATTCCCCCTATCTGTGCTAATACCTGATGAGAAGATGTTCACTGAACTGGTATTTGCATAGAAGCATGTTATATTGCCTTGGGTCCCATTTTCTTTCTACTTGAGTGCAATTTGAAATGCATCCTCTAAAGTACAGATGGAAGATAGGAAAATGAATGTGGATTATAGTCCAATTCTCAGTGTCTTTCTTGTAAAGCAGCTCTGCTAGGCTGAGATGAAATTATCTCTTGAGCCTGTTACCTGTGGTCAACACCTGCCAGAGTATATGTCACTGACAGAGCAACCTTGATCTTCCCCAGTTCTGTCCTGTTAATTTAGGGGAACTGCAGCTCTTGCTAGGGAGAGTAGGACATGTCTCTTCCTGACAAAAAGTGCCCCCATGTTAAAGAGATGGCTGTCCAATTTTGTAGTTGACAATGCAAGGATGCAGATAGTCAAATGTTGCTAGTGATTCTGGCCAAGCTTATTAAATTTTAGTGAACCTGTGAAGATGATCCAGAGACGATGGTTTCCAACTTACTATCTTCAGCTTTGAGAGTGGAGAACTTTTTCTCTGATTCTAGAAAAATTTTGATGATCAAAGCCAGCTCTTGGTAGTGGCCTAATTTTCTTCCTTCTTAGCAGTATCCAAAGTCTTTTAGTGAGAAACTCCTCGCCAGATGTCATTCTAAACCATGAGCCCCTGCAGGCACAATGGATGGAAAAGTCAGCTTCCTTGAAGCATTTGCGATTCAATCTACAGAACAATTTCCGGAAGGCTTCCTATTCTGTGAAATGGCATATGGCCGGTGCTTGAAGCAGGCGCGGATGGTTTCCATGTGAGCATGAACTCCCATGCCTAGAGTGGGTTGTTGTGCTGAGACTCCAGTGCCAATGTGTTGAGATAATTATAATGATGGTGGTGGCATGATGATGATGATGATGATGATGTAATCAACAAGCCTCTTCCAGATGGAACTTTCTCTGTTGTTTCATCTAGGGTTTGGTAATTACTTGCAAGAGAGACTCTGATGAGTCTTCTCAATGCAGTTACTTTAATTAAATGGAACTTCTGATATTTTGGTTTTACTCCCTGTTTGATCCACTGCTGGAACTAATGGCTATGAATGACATGCAAAGTTTACAAGAGACACCTATAGGCCCTGACGGTGGCACTGAAGAGGTCTTCTTGCAAAGGACAAGAACAGGTCGAGAGATGAGGCAGGACACAAGCACACCTGTTGCAACCCAAGTCTTCAAATATCCATTAGGATTGCCAAGGTATTAGGATAAAGCAGTCGTTATCTCTCCCCTCCCATTTCAGAGATGACAAACAAGTAGGCCTTCTGACAGCTGGGAACTCAAGAAAATTTATGGAAAAGAAACAACTGTATTCTGGAACTAGAGAGCTACTGTAGAGTTTTCAAAAGGAAAGCAGTGGGGTCCTTCAGGAGATCAGAATGGGAAGAGAGGAAAGAACAGTGCTGCAAGGAAGGTTAAGATCTTCAGTTCTGACATGTTGAAATACTGATGGATAGTTGTAATTGGCCTTCAGAATTTTAAATTATAGAAATGATATAAATAATCACCCATCCTAGCTTCACTAATGAGAGTACGTGTGCTCGGATACTCACACAGGCTTTTGTTAGAAGTCTTTCAAAGTGCACCTGCTAAGGTGTCTTGCAGGAAGTGGGGTTTCCTGAGAAGCAAGATTTACACACTGATATCAGATTCATAGGAAGAGGCAACTGGTATCAATGAAAGGTCACCAAAATGAAAACTCAGACATTGGTGGAGTTTGGTTTGCTTTTGTTCAGAGGATTATGCCCTGTCATGTTGGAGGCAGTGGCAAAGCAAAGTTTGCATCCAGGTCTTTTTGACCTCAGAGCTCCTGTTTTTGCAACATACTACGTGACTTCACACAGATGTTCAACACCTATTGGCCGTGGAGTCAAAACATTATCTGCAGCCCTTTCCTGGTCAATCAGCTACTTAGGTGTTGTGTCAAAGGTGGAAGATTCTCCAGGTTGCCTCCTTCTTCTAAAAATAAGAAATAGTTAGAGTCCTATTGATATAATGCCATATTATTCATTTCTACAAGTCTTAATGACCCAGATGACCATGATTGTTACTGTTAGCTCACCCAGAGCTGGACATCCTGAGTGTGAAGTAAAATGGGACTTAGAAAGCATTACTATGAACAAAGCTAGTGGATGTGTTGGAATTTCAGGTGAGCTGGAATCCTAAAAGATGATGCTGTTAAACTGCTGCATGCAGTATGTCAGCAGATTTGGAAAACTTAGCATTGGCCACAGGACTGGAAAAATTTTCGTTCCCATCCCAAAGAAGGCAATGCCAAAGAATGTTCAAACTAGCTTCCATTGCATTCATTTCACATGCTAGCAAGGTTATGATCAAAATCCTTCAAGCTAGGCTTCAGCAGTACGTGAATCAAGAACTTCCAGGTGTACAAGTTGGGTTTTGAAGAGACGGACGAACCAGAGATCAAATTGCTAACATATGTTGGGTCATAGGGAAAGCAAGGGAGCTCCAGAAGAACATCTACTTCTTCTCCACTGACTATGCTAAAGCCTTTGCCTGTGTGACTCAGAACAAACTATGGAAAAGTCTTAAATAGTTGGGAACACCAGATCACCTTACCTATCTCCTGAAAAACCTGTGTGAGGGTCAAGCAGCAATAGTTAGAACCAGACATGGAACAACAGACAGGTTCAAAATCGGGAAAGGAGCACCTTAAGGCTGCACACTGTCACCTTGCTTATTTAACTTATATGCAGAGTATATCATGTGAAATGCTGAGCTGGATGAATCCCAAACTGGAATTAAGATTGCTGGAAGAAATATCAACAACTTCAGATATGCAGATAATACTATTCTAATGGATGAGTGTGAAGGGGAAATAAAGAATGTCTTGATGAGGGTTAACAAGCAGAAAAAGCTGGCTTAAAACTTAACATTTAAAAAACTAAGATCATGGCATCCAGTCCTATCACTTCATGGCAAATAGAAGGTAACAATTTGGAAGTTGTGACAGGATTTCTTTTCTTGGGCTCCAAAATCACTGCAGACTATGACTGCAGCCATGAAATTAAAAAATGCTTGCTCCTTGGAAGAAAAGCTATGACTATGACAAATCGAGGCAGTGTATTAAAAAGCAGAGATATCACTTTGCCAACAAAAGTCCGTATTGTCAGAGCTATGACTTTTCTAGTAGTCATGTAAGGATGTTAAGGTTGGTCCATGAAGAAAGCTGAGCACTGAAGAATTTCTTTCAAATTGTGGTGTTGGAGAAGACTCTTGAGAGTCCCTTGGACTACAAGCAGTTCAAACCAGTCAATCTTAAATGAAGTCAACTCTAACTATTCATTGGAAGGACTGATGCTGCAGCTGAAGCTTCAATACCTTGGCCACCTGATGTGAAGAGCTGACTCATTGGAAAAGACCCTGATGCTGGGAAATATTGAAGGCAACAGGAAAAGGGAGTGGTAGAGGATGAGATGATTAGATAGCATCACTGACTCAATGGACATGAATGTGAGCAAATTCTGGGAGATAGAGGACAGAGAAGCTTGGCATGTAACAGTCCATGGGGTCACAAAAAATCGGACATGATGTGGGGACAGAACAACAACAAAGTGTTCTGATTTCTCTGTACTTCATCACTGACACCGTTCATAGGATCTATCAATAAAAGGGAGTGTCTTAAAACTCCCTCTAGAGGCATTTAGTTAGGAAAGGATAGAGGACCTTTCCCCTAATACCTATCCTGTCTCACTTTAGTAAAATAAATCTATATATTGATTTGTTAGGGACAGTGCTTCCAGCCTTCCTGGAACAACAAGCAGCTAAGTGTGACCCTGTGACTGAATTCTAACTAACGGTGAGAAAGTGGAAATAATATATGCTAATTCTAGGCTATGCCCTAAAAATGAGGGATATGCACTCCTGTCTTTTCCCCTTTCCCTCATCACACTACAAGAAGGTGGATGTGTAATGGGAGGAGCTCCAACAGACACCAATAGTCCACGAGTAAGAAGCTTCATATAGAAAGGATGGTGGAACAATATGACAGAATAAACCTTTGTTTTTGATGATTAGAGAAACCACTATATCAGCTTTGGACTGCCATTAGAACTTTTGAGAATTGTGAACTATCTTGTGTAAGTACACCACTCTTATTTGGGGTCATTTTGTTATAAGAACAAAGGCTGCATTCTGGCTATTAAATGCTATAGTTGTCAACCTTGAGAGCAATATTTTAGCATGGTTCCCATACATTTGTCAAATAACGTTTATTCTTGTTGACTCCTAGAAATAGCCATGGCAGCATAAGGATTGCTAGGGGCAATTATGCGCTAACAGAAACTGACCCCAAAAAAGATGTCCTTTCCATCACAGGGGACTGGAATGCAAAAGTAGGAAGTCAAGAGATATCTGGAATAACAGGCAAGTTTGGCCTTGGAATACAAAATGAAGCAGGGCAAAAGCTCACAGAATTTTGCCAAGAGTACACATTGGCCATAGCAAGCATCCTCTTCCAACAACACAGGAGATAACTCTACACATGCACATCGCCAGATGGTCAATACAGAAATCAGATTGATTATGTTCTTTTCAGTCAAAGATGGAGAAGCTCTATATCATCAGCCAACCCAAAACTGGGATCTGACTATGCTTCAAATCATGAACTCCTTATTGCAAAATTCAGACTTAAATTGAAGAAAGTAGGGAAAGCCACTAGGCCATTAATGTATAACCTAAATCAAATCCCTTACAATTATACAGTGGAAGTGACAAATTAATTCAAGGGATTAGCTCTGAAGACAGAGGGCTTGAAGAACTATGGACAGAAGTTCATGACATTGTATAGTAGGTGGTGATCAAAACCATCCCCAAGAAAAATAAATGCAAAAAGACAAAATGGTTGTCTGAGGAGGCCTTACAAAGAGCTGAAAAAACAAGAGAAGTGAATGCAAAAGAAAAGAAGAAAGATATACCCACCTGAATGCAGAATTCTAAAGAATAGAAAGGAGAGACAAGAAGGTCTTCCTAAGTGATCAATGAAAAGAGAGGTAAACAATAGAATGGGTAAGACTAGAGATCTCTTCAAGAAAATTAGAGATATCAAGGGAACATTTCATGCAATTATGGGCACAATAAAGGACAGAAACAGTAGGGACCTAACAGAAGCAGAAGATATTAAGAAGAGGTGCCAGAAATACACAGAACTACACAAAACAGATCTTAAGGACCCAGATAACCATGATGGTGTGATCACTCACCTAGAGCCAGACATTCTGGAAATGTGAAGTCAAGTGCACCTTAGGAAGCATCACTATGAACAAAGCTAGTGTAGGCAATGGAATTCCAGCTGAGCTATTTCAAATCTAAAAGATGATGCTAGCCATACCCAGCCCAGCAGCCCCCAGGGCCCCGCTACCCCCCATACACTATACCCCTGAGGATGAGATGGCAGCGCTCAGCCCCTGACCTCAAGGAGAGTGGGGCGGTCATGTGAGCCCCGAATCCTGGGCAGAGAGGGCCTGGTGGGGTCCCTCGCTGGGAGGAACACTGCTTCCCCAGAGGCAGGGAGGTCCTGGAAAAGAGAGAAAGAGAGAGAGAGAAGGTCCGAGTAGGTGATAGAAGACGTAAGGGTGACTGGGCCGGAGGCTGAGNGCGGTCATGTGAGCCCCGAATCCTGGGCAGAGAGGGCCTGGTGGGGTCCCTCGCTGGGAGGAACACTGCTTCCCCAGAGGCAGGGAGGTCCTGGAAAAGAGAGAAAGAGAGAGAGAGAAGGTCCGAGTAGGTGATAGAAGACGTAAGGGTGACTGGGCCGGAGGCTGAGGAAGGACAAGGGCACGGAGCTGCCAGGAGCGAACCAAAGTGAAGGAGAGCGATGGGAAGCTGCCTCGGGGCCCCCCTTGCAGGGGAGGTCCCACAAACGCTTCTAGGGTGGTTGGGGGGCTGGGGTTTTGTGTAGTCAGTGTTTGACTTTCTTTTCAAGTTGGGGCAGAGGAGAGAACCTAGAGGGAAGTGAGGTCTCCCCATCCTGGCCCCTGTCTGTCTGTCTGTCTGTGGTGTGTTTGTTTCCAGGGAGGTGTGGCAGGATCATAAGTCATTCCCCTCCCCATTCCAGGCCTCCTGCTATATTTGGGGAAACCTGTCTGGTTTCTGGTTTGGCTCGGGTCCCGTGAGGATGTGGGATCCTTCAATCAAAACTAGCAGACAGAAAAAAAATAAATAAAATAAAATAAAGTGAGGCACTCAATATGCCAGCAAATATATAAAACTCAGCAGTGGCCACAGGACTGAAAAAGGTCAGTTTTCATTCTAATCCCAAAGAAGGGCAATGACAAAGAATGCTCAAACTACTGCACAATTGTACTTATCTCATATACTAGCAAAGTAATGTTCAAAATCCTCCAAGCCAGGCTTCAACAGTACGTGATCCAACAATTTCCAGATATTCAAGCTGGATTTAGAAAAGGCAGAGGAACCAGGGATCAAGTTGTCAACATCCTTTGGATCACAGAAAAATCAAGAAAATTCCAGAAAAAAAAATCTACTTCTGCTTCACTGACTACACTAAAGCCTTTGACGTGTGGATCACAACAAACTGTTAAAAATTCTTAAAGAAACTGGAGCCTATTATACAGAGTGAAGCAAGTCAGAAAGAAAAACACCAATACAGTATACTAATGCACATATATGGAATTTAGAAAGATGGTAACGATAACCCTGTATGTGAGACAGCAAAAGAGACACAGATGTATAGAACAGTCTTTTTAGACTCTGTGGGAGAGGGCGAGGGTGGGATGATTTGGGAGAATGGCATTGAAATATGTATAATATTATGTATGGAATGAATCGCCAGTCCAGGTTCAATGCATGATACTGGATGCTTGGGGCTAGTGCACTGGGACGACCCAGAGGGATGGTACCGGGAGGGAGGAGGGAGGGGGGTTCAAGATGGGGAACACATGTGTACCTGTGGCAGATTCATGTTAATGTATGGCAAAACCAATACAATATTATAAAGTAATTAACCTCCAATTAAAATGAATAAACTTATATTTTAAAAAATTCTTAAAGAGATGGGAATAACAGACCACCTACCTGCCTCATAAAACCTGTGTACAGGTCAAGAAGCAACAGTTAAAACTGGCCATAGAACAACAGACTGGTTCAAAATTGGGAAAGGAGTAAATCAAGGCTGTGTATTGTTAAAGTCTCGCAGAAGTCCCAAACTGAAAAATCTTATGTAACTCTATTTTCTCCCTTAAATAGAACTTTTGAAAAAAGAAATATAAGTCTTGTATCAAACAGTATAGAAAATTTGAGTTATATCTCTACAAATGATCACTGAGTGAATATCTAACTTATCATCATACAAGTTGTAAGAAATAGAATGTTGTAGATGATCTAGAGGCTTCCTCACGCTCCCTCTCAATCGCCATCTCATCCCTTTTAAGTCTTCCCCAAGATGACTACTGTCATCACTGCTAACACCATAGAGATTTTTTCCAGTTTTGAACTTTATATAAATAAAAAGTATGAGGCAGTCGTTTGTGTTTTGCTTCTGTTTTTCAGCATCATGTCTGTGAGGTCCATTCATTTGTTGGATGGATCCTGGTTTATTCAGGTTCTCTGCTATATAGTATTCTACTGTTGATTTATTTGTTCATTCCAAAATCAATAATCTTTGGGATCATTTCCATTTAGGGATTGTTGTGACAAATGTTATTGTGAACACTCTTGTAGCTGTCTCTTCCTAAGCATGCGAATGTGTTTCTGTTGTTCCCATACTTAGGAGAGGAGTTGCTGGATTATCAGATTTGTGTGTGCTCAGACGCTCAGTCATGTCCAACTCTTTGTGAACTTATGGACTGTAGCCTGCCAGACTCCTCTCTTCATGGGATTTTCCAGGCAAAAATAGTGAACTGGGTTGTCATTTTCTACTCCAGGCATCTTCCCAACCCAGGAATCAAACCCGTGCCTCCTGCATTGGCAGGTGGATTCTTTACCACTGTGCCACCTGGGAAGACCAGATTATCAGATATGTTGAAGTTAATAATGCCAAAGAGCTTTCCAAAGTGTCTAAACTAGCTTTCACTCTCACCAGCACTGTATGACAGTTTGAGTTGATACTGTTAGATATTTTTTCATTTTTCTGATGGGTAAGAAATATCACATTGTGGTTTTAATTTTCATTTAGCTGCTAACTGTTGAAATGGAATCTTTAGAATTTTTTAATGGAATATCTAGTCAAGTCACTTGTATCTTTTTTATTGGGTGATTTATCTTTATTTTTGTATGATTTGTCAGCATTATTTGTATTTTTTATGACTTATTTCAGTCTCAGCATTATCTTTTGATGAAGAGAAGAGCTTAATTTTGATATAGTCCATTTTTATTCATTCTTTTTATATTGAATGAATTTGTGTTTAATTAATAAAAATTCTCTATCATATTCATTAACACATCCTAAAAATGTTTTCCAAAGTTATATTATTTCACCTTTTACATTTAGGTCCATCATTCATCTGAAATTTACTTTTTTCTGTGGCATGACTCCATATATAAATCCAATTGGCCTAACATTACTTACAAAAACACTTGTTTTCTCCCATTGTACTTCACCACCACCTTTTCTGTAAATCAGGTATTCATATATTTATAAACTGTTTCTGGACTCTACTCTATTTAACTGGGTCATTTTTTCATTCTTGAGTCAAAGTACCACACTGTCTTAAGCACTGTAACTTAATAAGTCTTGGTACATACTTTAATTATATAATTTATACAAATGTAATGTCATTTAACTGTTGGTAAAACAATTTCTCTATTTTTTGTTCTTCAAGAATGTCTTGACTATCTTCATCTTTGATTTTATTCTTTACTGCTGCTAAGTCGCTTCAGTTGTGTCCGACTCTGTGCGACCCCATAGACGGTAGCCCACCAGGCTCCCCCGTCCCTGGGATTCTCCAGGCAAGAACACTGGAGTGGGTTGCCATTTCCTTCTCCAATGCATGAAAGTGAAAAGTGAGAGTGAAGTTGCTCAGTCACGTCTGAGTCTTCGCGATCCCGTGGGCTGCAGCCTACAAGGCTCCTCTGTCCATGGGATTTTCCAGGCAAGAGTACTGGAGTGGGTTGCCACTAAAAAGTTTTCAAAATCTGTCAAGGTGATTATAAACTTCTGAATTTCTCTTTGTAATTCTGTTCATTTTGCTTTAAAAATATTTAACTATACATCAGCGAGTGTTTATACTCCAACTGTAAGCTGATGTTTGTCTCTTAATGACATGTCTCTGTGTTTCCTGCAATGTGTTTTGCCTTAAAGTTTACTTTGCTTGATATTAATACAGTTTCACAAAATTTATTTTGTTAATATTGCATGATGTATGTTCTTAAATGTTTTTATTTCAAGCTTTCTGTATTCTTATTTATTTTTATGACTTTTNATGTGTTTTGCCTTAAAGTTTACTTTGCTTGATATTAATACAGTTTCACAAAATTTATTTTGTTAATATTGCATGATGTATGTTCTTAAATGTTTTTATTTCAAGCTTTCTGTATTCTTATTTATTTTTATGACTTTTATAGGCACTGTGTTGCTATTTTTGTAAAAGCATATAGTCCATTTACATTTAATATAATTTAGACATTTGGTTTTAAATGAAACATATTAATATTACTTTCTATTTTTCCTATATTTCTTGTTCTCTCTTTTTGTCTTTCTTTGGACTTATGAAACAGTTTCATCTCATTTCTTTCCACCTCTCCTTTTTTGTTTAGTTGTCAAATACTCTTTTACTATTCTTCTAATAGATACCTTAGAGGTTTCATTTTTCATTATTAACTTATCAAAATGTAATATCACTTGGCAATTTAATCTCTTCTTGGACAATGCAAGGATTTTAGAATACCTTAACATTTGTCCTTTTCCTAACCTATATACTATTGTTTCTATGCATTTTAATTTTGTGTCTACATTTCTATCCTTTAATTAAAGTCTGCTAAACATGGATTACCTGATATTTATTTGTTGGTAAATAGTTCACTTTCATTCTTGAAAATATTCACGCTGTACATAGAATTAGATTGACAAGTTATTTTCTTTCAGCACTTGGAATGAATATGTCATTGCACTGTCTTCTCTTTATGATTGTGTCTGTTGTGATATGAGTTGTAAGTCTAATTTTGCTTTTTTGAATGGAATGTGCTTCTTATTTCTGACCGTTTTTGAAATTTTATTCTTTGTCTGCAGATGATAGCAGTTTTTATCTTGCTGCATCTGTGTGTGGTTTCATTTTTATTTATTCTTCTGTAGGTGTATAGGGCTTCTTGGATAAATGTTGTTGTTTAGTCTCTAAGTCATGTTCAGCTCTTTTGTGACACCATGGACTGTAGCCCTCCAAGCTCCTCTGTCCATGGGATTCTCCAGGCAAGAATACTGGAGCGGGTTGCCATTTCCTTCTCCAAGGAATCTTCCCAACCCAGGGACCAAATCCACATCTCCTGCATTGGCAGGGGGACTCTACCACTGAGTCACCAGTGAAGCCCTCTTGGAAATATAACTATGTATTTTATTAGTCCTAGAAAATTCCTAGACTGCCTTTTCTACTGTATGCTGTCTTTTTTCTTTTTCTGGAACTGCAATTTCAAATAAATTCTCTGGACTTTTCTTATGTTTCTTAGCGTCTCTTTTGCATTGGGCTCCCCTGGTGGCTCAGACGGTAAAGAATCTGCCTGCAATGAGGGAACCTGGCTTCAATCCCTGGGTTGGAAAGATCCCCTGGAGGAGGGCATAGCAACCCACTTCAGTACCCTTGCCTGGAGAATCCCCATGGATAGAGGAACCCGGTGGGCCACACTGCATAGGGTCACACACAGTCAGACCCGACCGAGCAACTAAGCACATTGTCACTGTTTGAATTTCCTCCAGGATGTTTTTCCTCTGAAGAATAGTCCAAAGCTCTAGTTCTCTTTACAAGTGTTTCCAAGTGTGTATTGTTATATCTGCCCATCTGTCCATTGAGCTTTGACTATCAATCATTGTATTTTTCAGTTTCTATTTTATACTTTCTCATGATCTTTATTCCATTGCCAAATTTTCAATTTTGTCATTTCATATTTTAAAATATAATAATTATGGTCCTTTTCAACTTAGCATCTGATGTTTCCATTTTCTGGTCCCTCTATAGGTCTATTTTTTAATATCTGTGTGTCTCTTGGTTTTCCTTAGCATTGTCTGGACTTCTCTATCTGGTTATTTTTTAACTAAGAGTTGGAAGCTGTGTCCAAAAACATTATAGACATAACTTATGGCTTTGGCAATGTTAACTTCCCCACGAGGATGAATTGTTGTTGTTCAGCAGCTAAGTCATGTCCCACTCTTTGTAACCCCATAGACTGCAACATGCTAGGCTTCCCTGTCTTTCACTCTCTTCCAGAGTTTGCTCAGACTTATGTCCATTGAGTCGGTGATGCCAACCAGTCATCTTGTTCTCTGTCGTCCTCTTTTCCTCCTGCCCTCAATCTTTGCTAGCATCAGAGTCTTTTCCAATGAGTCTACTTTTCACATCAGGTGGCCAAAGCATTGGGGCTCCAGCTTTAGCATCAGTCCTTCCAACAGATATTCAGGATTAATTTCATTTAGGATTGACTGGTTTGATCATCTTTCTGCATTTTCTCCAGAGAGGTCTATTGCTTCTTTTTTTTTTAATTTAGTTTTTATTTTATATTGGCATATAGCTGATTTACAATGTTGTGTTAGTTTCAAGTGTACCAGATGCACACTGCTTCTGATAAGCCGTTCGGGACACTGGCAATCAGGATCTATCTCAGTCCAATTTCAGAGACTTAAGATAATATGAAAGCAAGTAATGTATTTACCACCCCTCCTTTCTTTACTGCTAGCATATGTCTCTACTGGAGAAGGAAATGGTAACCCACTCCAGTATTCTTGGCTGGAGAATTCTGCAGACAGAGGAGCTTGGCAGGCTACAGTTCATGGGATTGCAAGTCGGACACGACTTAGCACTATCTTTCTTTCTGTGTCTCTATAGAGGCTGGACACTGAGTACATGGATTTACCAGGGCTCCCTACATTGGACCTTCAGCTGCAATATTTGTCCCTCTACTTCTTTGTGCCTCTTAACAATATTGTACAGCTTCTTAGCTATTTCTTCCAAATCAGTAGCCATCTCCTAGGAATTCTAAATTTCAGGGTTACATTTATGGGTTTCTTTCCTTTCCTAGATTTTAGCTCCATAATTCCTTACTACATTGTTAGCTTAAAATTTTCTGTTCATATTTTCTCAGAACTTCTATTTGTTTTTAGCAAGAAAAATTAGATCTAGTTCCCAAACTCATTACACAAAGAGGAAATCCCTATTTAACTTTCTTTAACCCTTATGGCAGAAAGTGAAGAGGAACTAAAAAGCCTCTTGATGAAAATGAAAGAGGAGAGTGAAAANAGAGTATATCATGAGAAAGCTGGACTTCCTGGACTGGAAGAAGCACAAGCTGGAATCAAGATTGTCGGGAGAAATATCAATAACCTCAGATATGCAGATGACACCACCCTTATGGCAGAAAGTGAAGAGGAACTAAAAAGCCTCTTGATGAAAGTGAAAGAGGAGAGTGAAAAAGTTGGCTTAAAGCTCAACATTCAGAAAATGAAGATCATGGCATCTGGTCCCATCACTTCATGGGAAATAGATGGGCAAACAGTGGAAACAGTGTCAGACTTTATTTTTTTAGGCTCCAAAATCACGGCAGATGGTGATTGCAGCCATGAAATTAAAAGATGTTTACTCCTCGGAAGAAAAGTTATGACCAACCTAGATAGTATATTCGAAAGCAGAGACATTACTTTGCCGACAAAGGTTAGTCAAGGCTATGGCTTTCCTGTGGTCATGTATGGATGTGAGAGTTGAACTGTGAAGGAGGCAGAGTGCCGAAGAATTGATGCTTTGAACTGTGGTGTTAGAGAAGACTCAAGAGTCCCTTGGACTGCAAGGAGATCCAACCAGTCCATTCTGAAGGAGATCAGCCCTGGGATTGATTTGGAAGGAATGATGCTAAAGCTGAAACTCCAGTACTTTGGCTACCTCATGCGAAGAGTTAACTCATTGGAAAAAGACTCTGATGCTGGGAGGGATTCGGAGCAGAAGGGGACGACAGAGGATGAAATGGCTGGATGGCATCACTGACTCGATAGAGGTGAGTCTGAGTGAACTCCGGGAGTTGGTGATGGACAAGGAGGCCTGGCGTGCTGCGATTCATGGGGTTGCAAAGAGTTGGACACGACTGAGCGACTGAACTGAACTGAAAGACTAGTCTCTTCAGTAACTCATGTTGGGAAACCTGGGCAGCCACATGTAAAAGAATGAAACTGGACTCATATTCACAAAAATCAACTCAAAATTAATTAAAGACTTTGATTCAGGACCTGAAACCATAAAACTCATAGATGAAAGCATAGGGAGCAAGCTCTTTGACCTTTTGGCAATGATTTTTTTTGGACTTGACACTAAAAACAAAAGTGCCAAAAGTGAAAACAGACAAGTGGAAAAGAGAAAATAAGCATTACACTAAAAAGTGTCTGTACAGGGACTGCCCTGGCAGTTCAGCAATTAAGACTTTGCCTTCTAACCCACGGGGGTGCAGATTCAATCCCTCTGGTCAGGAAACTAAGATCCCACATGCCTCACAGTCAGAAAACCAAAAAATAAAACAGAAGCAATAATGTAACAACTTTAAAACTATAAAAATGGCCCATATCAAAAAAATCTTTTAAAAATAAAAAAAATTTTTTTTAACTTCTGTGCAACAAAGGAAACCATCAACCAATCAAAAAGGCAACTAATAGAATGGTAGAAAATATTTTAAAATCATAAATCTAATAAGAAGTTAATATCCAAAACATATAAAGAACTAATATAATTCAAAAGTAAAAAATCCAATTAAAAAGGGAATAGGAAGCGAATAGAGATTTTTTTCAAAGAAGACATGCAAATGGCCAACAGGTACATGAGAAGGTGCTCAGCATCACTGATAATCAGGGAAATGCGATTCAAAACCACAATGAGATACTACTTCATGGCTATTGTCAAAAAGGCAAGAGGGAAGGGAAACATTTTACACCACTGGTGGAAATGTAAACTAGTGTGACCACTATGGAAAACAATCTGAAGGATCCCTTTAAAAATTAAGACTAGAACTACCATCAGTTCTCAGTTCAGTCCCTCAGTCGTGTCCAACTCTTTGTGACCCCATGGACTGCAGCAGGCCAGGCCTCCCTGTCCATCACCAAGTCATGGAGTTTACTCAAACTCATTACCATTGAGTCGGTGATGCCATCCAACCATCTCATCCTCTATTGTCCCCTTCTCCTCCTGCCTTCAATCTATCCCAGCATCAGGGTCTTTTCCAATGTGTCAGTTCTTTGCATCAGGTGGCCAAAGTATTGGAGTTTCAGCTTCGGCTGCAGTCCTTCCAATGAATATTCAGGATTGATCTCCTTTAGGATGGACTGGTTGGATCTCCTTGTTATCCAAGGCACTCTCAAGAGTCTTCTCCAAAACCACAGTTCAAAAGCATCAATTCTTTGGCACTCATCTTTCTTCANCGGCTGCAGTCCTTCCAATGAATATTCAGGATTGATCTCCTTTAGGATGGACTGGTTGGATCTCCTTGTTATCCAAGGCACTCTCAAGAGTCTTCTCCAAAACCACAGTTCAAAAGCATCAATTCTTTGGCACTCATCTTTCTTCATGGTCCAACTCTCACATCCCTACATGACTACAGGAAAAACCATAACCTTGACTAGATGGACCTTTGGTGCCAATGTCTCTGCTTTTTAATATGCTGTCTAGGTTGGTCATAACTTTTCTTCCAAGGAGTAAGCATGTTTTNGAATGATCTGCAGGCCTGTGTTGCATACCCGCCTCTAGGTTCTGGGGCTGGGGACTGAGTGGGGCTCTGTGCCATCTAAACATAGAATTACAGAGGGATATTCCTTCCAGGAAGGGATGCCAGACAGGCAACCTCAGGCTAAGCCAAAAAGTGGAAGGTGATGTTACGTTGGGTCAGTGGGGATAATAAAACTGTGACATTGCTCCTCAAAGCCCGACTAGCAGTGAGACCCAAAGACCCATTAACAGACTACAGAGTTTTTAATGCCGAAGTGGATTATCGAGAACACATTTAAGGAACTTGGGTGTGGCACAGCCTTCCTGGCATGGATTGCCACCTGCCTTACTTCCCAGCGCTGAGTTGGGTATTAAGAAGCATGCTGGATGTTAGCTCCAGTGGCCTGCAATTCCAGCATTGTTATCATCTGCTCTGAAGGTGCAGCTGCTGCATTAGAAAGGTCAGGTCCTCAGGTCGCTGAGAACATCTTTAATGAGGGAGGGTAGGCCATTTGAAATGGCAAACGGGTCTGGAAAAGAGGCTTGGCTGACAGCCTGGGGCAACCTTCAGAAGCTGCACTTACGCCCTTAAATGACATAACCCAGCTCTGCCTCTCGGTCCCAGATGCAGGTGAGGAGTCCGCAGAGTGCTTTACCTGAAAATGAGCAATGGTTGACAGTGAAGGGAAAGAAGTGGGTCCAATGGGCTGGGAGGGTACAGATCACCTCTTGAGGCCCAAACCTCCTGTCCTAGAACCACAACGATCGCCCTGATTATCAGGACCCTGATTACCCAGGACCCTGTGCGCCCTGTAAATGGACAGTTGGTACAGTTTCCAAAAGGCTGCCCTGCAGCACTGAGGTCCATGCATGATGACTTTGGGCCTTGGGGAGGGAACAGATGCTGGGGCTAATTAGGGCATGGTTCCTCTGGCCCATGATGGCAGAGGACATCCAAATAAAGTGGGACACCTGCGCCCAGTGCATTACGTGGACAACACTGCTTCCCGACCAGCCTGTGTGGGGGGGACTCAGAGCGGCTCTTAGAAACAGTGTGCCCTAAATGTTGTCTTCTGAAACCAGAGAGTCCAAATCTGGGAGGCACAGCTCCCATGACCAGGGGTCAAGAAGCATCCTCCATAGTAGGGGTGAGGAGGGAGAGGTTCTCAGTTTATGGATCTCTTGTCTTTATAAACCCTCACGAAAAAATTGTGTTTTTTTTTTCTTTTAAGAATCATTTTGCCAGAAGACTTAAAATTGGTAAGGCTAGGACCACTCCCTAAAATAGACACTAACCCAAGGAATTCCATAGAACTTTATTAAACATGCATGGGAGGCTCTCTCCAAATCAACAGTGGCAGCGATGCTGGTGTGCAGATGCTCTGCTCCACGCCAAGCCCAGGGAACAGCGCTGCTGACGGCTCTCTAGCATGATAGTTGCGCTGGAGCCATGGCCACTGATTGATCTTATTTTGGGCTTGACCACAAGGGACACCCAGGGACAGTCTCACTCAGTATGCCACCACGCTGAAGGATAAACTTCAGGTGACTGATGGTTCATCACCATGGAGGCTCGGTGGAACGGTGCACAGAAAACAAGATGAGAGCCTGAGGAGCTGAATCTGTTGTTTTGCCCTGCTCAGAAGCGATTTCTCCTTCCTTTGGTGACCACACTCCACTTTTTGCTTAGGAAACCATACCTCAGCCACTCTCAGTCTGTGTCGTTTAGGGGTCAGGCACTCGGGCAGCCCACGACAGCCATCGGGCAAGACATAAAGGTCGATCCCTGGTGATGCTGTTCAAGCCAGGGTTGGCAAAGTTTTCCACAAGGGCCAGGAGGAAATACTTGCAGTTCTGTGGTCCTCAGATCTCTGCTGCGACTACTGCACTGTGTGGTCATAGGCTGAGAGCAGCTGTAGGTAACATGTAAACAATCAAGCATGGCTGTGTTCCAACACAAAGGTATTTACAAAACAGGTGGCAGGTTCGATGTGACTTACAGGCTGCAGTTTATCAATCCTGTGTTTAAGTATCTGGATCCAGCTGAGCCTGAAGCCAATTGCCCTTGGGATTTTTCAGTTAATGAACCAGTGCATTCTCCTTTTACTTAAAGCAATCTGAGTTGGTATTCTTATCAATACGATGAAAAGCTTTCTTACTAATTTACCCAGGTATAGAACCAGGGTTGCAGACTAGAGCGGGGGTTTCACAATGGATTTGGCAACCCCAAGTAGGCAGGAGACAGCTTTACCCTAAGGGAAACCTTATATCTGATAGGGGACTGCTCAGGATGCCTGACTGTTTATAACATGCAGCCAGAGAGGCAGGGCTGTTAAGAATGTACATCCAAGCAAACTTCCACGCAATGGAGACCTGAAAGTGTGGGCATCTACCTGTCTGAGGACACTGACCATAACCGCATGATCAGTGGAACAGGAAATGCCCCAGTGAGGCGGAGGGGAAGTCAGCCCTCTCTTTTGGTGAGGAGTGGGAGGAGATGAATGCTGAAGAGAAGGACAAGTGGGGAAGGATGCCTGATGACCACTTGGAGTGGGAGCCTAGTGACAGCTTGATCCCAGACACTGACTCCTCTCTGTGGGGATATGACAGCCTTCTTCCCAACAGTTAACCCAGGGATGGCAGATGATAAGAAAAAAGAAAAGCAAGTAATGAAGGGAGGGTAGTGGGTGGAGAGCTGGGAACTGGAGCAGAGGATCAAGGGGAAACTCAGTCACTTGACTGATGGATTAGAGGACAATTTTGCCTAAGACGGGCACCCCCAACTGTTCAGGGGCTGCCTCCTCTGTGGGCATGTGGATGCCCCAAGCCCTTGCTGCCCTTCATGTGGAAGGGATTTGAATCCCCCTTTATGAGGAAATAGGAAACTCCAGCCTCAACAGATATTCAGTTCCTTAAGGGGGTCAGTCTTTCTTTCCCGGGAGCAGAGAGGAGTTGGGAGCCCATATACCTGGACTGGTTTGGAGTCCGGTCTTCCTTTACCTGCTGGCTGAGCAGATGCCAAGGGACAGGATGAGGCAAAAAGGCACTCTGCTCCCAGGATGGGGGATGACCTAGAGCAGCAGCTCAGAAGCAATTACAGAGAGACTAGGGGGGCTGTCAGGGTTCCGCCCGTATTCCCCCTGGATGATTTTTTGCATACCAGCTCCAGAGCACTTTCACACTCAAGAATGTGCACTCTACCTTTGTCAGATGCTGAGCTCAGACAAGGGCCGGGGAATTGATACGGAGCAGGGGCAGCCTTTACCAGTGACTGTGGGACTCCCTGGTCCCTGGTCAGGATGACCCAAAGTAGTAGCATTAGCCACTCAGGCATGTCTGACTCTTTATGACCCCATGGACTGTAGCCCACCAGGCTCCTCTGTGGAATTCTCCAGGCAAGAATACTGGAGTGTGTTGGGGCTTCCCAAGGCAGGGATTGAACCCGAGTCTTCTGCATTCAGGCAGCCCTCAGAGTCCTTATGTGGAACGGAGCCAAGTTTACCCTCCATGGGACTTTGCTCAGTACCCCATCCTCACTAGACACCCCTCCCTGCCTGGTGACCCTACCCCCTCTCCGTTACTGGTTTTCCCAGGAATTCTTATGTCTCCCTTCTTAATTCTTCAGCCACCAGGGCTTCCCTGGTGGCTCAGATGGTACAGCGTCCGCATGCAATGCGGGAGACCCAGGTTCGATCCCTGTTGGGAAGATCCCCTGGAGAAGGAAATGGCAATCCACTCCAGTATTCTTGCCTGGGAAAGCCCCTGGATGGAGGAACCTGGTAGGCTACAGTCCATGGGGTCGCAAAGAGTCGGACACGACTGAGCGACTTCACTTTCACTTCCTTAAGTCTCCAGCATACAAACTCCCCTTTCAGGGCTTGGTTCTGGGGAACCAGCGGCCTCTGTGGCCCTGTGGACTGACAGCCGGGACAGCACAGAGCGAGCAGGCCAGGCGTCTGGTCCNGACACGACTGAGCGACTTCACTTTCACTTCCTTAAGTCTCCAGCATACAAACTCCCCTTTCAGGGCTTGGTTCTGGGGAACCAGCGGCCTCTGTGGCCCTGTGGACTGACAGCCGGGACAGCACAGAGCGAGCAGGCCAGGCGTCTGGTCCCGGGGTCGAGGGGGTGACCCCAGGCCACCGGGAAGGGGAAGGTGCTTTCACGCGTGTGCACGGATCCCAGAAACATTTGGAGTGAGCTGTTTCCACGGTGCCCAACTCCAGCTTTGAGTATCTGGGATGGCCGAAGCCAGTCAGCCTGGGGACAGTTTGGCCAGGTTTTCCTGAACAATTTTAGACCCTCCAGAATCTGGATGGGCCACCTGCATTCCAGCTCTTAGTGAGGGAGGAAGAGAGGGAGGTTGGGAGAGGTAGGTCAAATTCTCAAAAGATGAGGCCTAGGGGAGGGGGAGATGAGCCCCTAGTCTGAGGGCCCCATACCACTCCTAACTTTGGTGCATGGGGATTCCTGGCTCTTGTGTCTTCCCAGAGAGCCCAGAAAAAAGCAGACAGCCTTGGGAACAAGCCAGGACAATCCAGGGCTTTGTGTCATGAAACCCTCCACATTCTTCTGCTCTGAAAATGTGTATAGATCGTGGCAGTGAGGGGTATGTTATAGCACACTGTGCCTGCAGGAAAAGAGCCTGGTGGACCCAGCGTTACTCCTGGGGAAGGGAGACTGAAGCGGGCAGAGCAGCACCCAGGAAAGCGAGGAGCAGGAGATGCGGGGCAACAGCACCCAGAGTAGCCAGCTTCCGGCTCAGCTTTGGGTGAATCCCAGGACCCATGGGTTTGCCTCCACGGCCGTCACACATTCCTCAGATCCAGGGCATCACCGCCGGTTTTGGTAACCAACAAGAGTCCCCTGCAGGCCAGCGGGGGTCATAGGAGAGACCCTGGAGCTGACAGTCCTGAACAGCCAGGGTGGGACTGGCAGGCAAGTCCACGAGCAAAGCTTCAGGAATGAAGGCTAGGATGGGGTAGGAAGGGAGGAGGGGGCGGCGCACGGGGCTTGAGCCAGAGGAAATGCCTGGGCACAAACGAACAGCACATCTGCTGCTCTGCCAAAGGCCAGCAGCACCTCTTGGGCAGGAGAGGGTGGGGAGAAGAAGCAAGGCCTTCCCAGGGGTCCTGGGGGCTGGCTAGCCGGTGGTGGCCTCTATCTGGCTAAGGATGAAGGGGGTTTTACACGCTGCTTTTGAGAGAGAGGTGCGGGGAGGCTGGAGCCACCACAGAGAGAGAACAAGGAAGAAAGGTTGGGGAGAGGGGACGGACGTGCAGCTGCTGTGGATGGAAGGACTTGGGGAGAGCCTGTGGGGAGCACTAGACTTCCCTGTCATCTCACAAACCCTCAGGAAAACCCACGCTATCTATTGAGGCCTCCGGAGCTGGAGTTCTGATTATCTGGGATGCAGCCACATACGGGTTCTGGCCTCAGGGCTGTCCCGGGAGAGCCGGCACAGCCCTGGGTGGCCCACTCAAACACAGGTGACATGATAAGCCAGTGAAATCCGGAGAAGTGAAGGTGTGAGAGAGGCCTCTGTGCTCAGACTCCAAATGAAGATCTCCTGTCTCTCCTTCTCCCTTTCCCAGGACAAACACGGCTCCATGCAGCCCTAAAGAGGGAGGTTAGTGGGAAGAATGGCTTCAGGACACAGAGAGCTCCCAGCTCCAGGAGGAGAAAGACGGAGGGCTTTGCTGCTGATCAATCCTGTTGGCCAGATCCTGGAACCGAAACTGCCCTGCCCAGGGGATATTTCAGGGCACATGTGCCAGGGGGAAAGGGGGCTTGAGGAGCCCAGAGTGCCTGCCTTGAATTTGATTCTTGAATTAGAGGTGTGACTCCTTTAGAACTTCAGGGGCTTCAGAAAAAACTGGGGGACTTGGTGAGACCTCATGGAAAGCATGGGCTTAAGCAGGCAATACGGGCCATAGTGAGTCAACAAGGGACCCTGTCTCCAAGGTCATGTGAGTTTGTCACTGCAGGGATGCTCATCACCAGGGCTGGCTTTCGGGGAGCAGGGGTGTCTACATGTGATGCTTGTGAGGGGGGCAAGTGGCGAAATTTGAATTATAGCTGCTGTGGGGATACCACTAATATCAAAAGCTGATAAGCCTGGCAAAAGGCAGTTTACCCCTATACTGTGGGTCTGTTTTTTTTTTTTTTTCTTTTCTTATTTAAAAAAATTATTGATTTATTTTTGGATGTGCTGGGTCTTCATTGCTGTGTGCGGGCTCCCTCTGGTTGCAGTGAGCAGGGGCTACTCTTCGCTGCGGTGTATGGGCTTCTTATTGCAGCGGCATCCCTTGTAGAGCATGGGCTGTAGGCGCATGGGCTTCGGTAGTTGTAGCTCTTGGGCTTAGTTGCTCTGTGGCATGTGGAATCCTCCCAGACCAGGGACTGAATCTGTGTCCCCTGCACTGGCAGGCAGGTTCTTATCCACTGTGCCACCAGGGAAGTCCCTGTGGGTCTGTTTTTAAGGCAAGTAAGGTCATTCTGTACAGAAGAGTATTCCTTTTAGTTGTTGACATCTGCCAAACTTCTGGACCTGTTGTTCTCAACTCTGTCACACACAACGCACACTTATACATGTAACATATCCTTGAAGGGAATCCTGGCTGCTCTGCATGAACTCAGAACAGTGAACCATTGTCCCTGATCCTGACTGACTTGGGAATAGCTCACTGGACTTTCACGTAAGTAAATACTCTGTGTATAACAATCTGAAAGTTAAATTCTCTCAGTCATGTCTGACTCTGCAACCCCATGGAATATGCAGTCCATGAAATTCTCTAGGCCAGAATACTGAAGTGGGTAGCCTTTCCCTTCTCCAAGGGATCTTCCCAATCCTGGGATCGAACCCATGTCTCCCACATTGCAGGTGGATTCTTTACCAGCTGAGCCACAAGGGAAAGCCTAGACCTTATTTCTGTGTTACAAGACAGCAAAGTGTGCAGTTAGCCTGTAAACTGATGCAGCAAATGCTGAGGTCTCTGCCCATGAACAAAGGGGAGCTTCAGTCTGGGCTCAGCCCTTGAACACAGTTAGGGAACAGGACACGTGGGCAGTCTCCCTCCAGATGAAGAGCTGGCTCCTTGACACACGAAATCTAATGAGCAGTCCTAATAACAAGAACCACTAGCCTTAGTTCCAGTGCAAAATCACTTGACTGGGTCTGAGTGGTCCTTCTCCAGTGGAGTATCAATCACTCCGGGACAAGGAGCCCCAGAATATGAAAGGGCTATCTAAAGCCACTGTCTTTCAAAGGTAGCTTTGTTATAGCAGTTGCAAAGTTCCCTGGACTCCTCCACTGCCTGTGCTGAGCATGAGGACAGCACCCCTGGAAAGAACTGCAAATAAGAAGACAGAATGAATAGAATGAGAGGGAGAGAGATGCAAAAGCACTGGCAAAAAAAAAAAAAAGAAAAAAAAAAGAATGCAAGAGAACCTGTCCTCTGATATGGAGCAATTGTTGCATTCGTTCTAGTGGCAGACTGCTTTCTTCCTGTTGGTGACACCTGTTATTCCTTGGGGGAATATCTCCTGAACTTTGAGATATCTTGGTGTGAAGGTCACAGTGTCCTGCCCACCTGACTTCCTCCAGACTCTCAGGGAGAGGTGTGCCACCCAGGCCTGGCCAATCAGAATGCCCCATTCCCTAGGACACAGAGATCAGGCCAGAGAAGCCATGTGATCTATGCTGGACCAATCACTAGTTGTCTGGGCCCTGCAACCGTACAGACACTGAGAGAAACAAAGGCTTTTTTCTTTTGTGTTGCTAAGCTGAGAATATGTGAATTTGGAGCTGTCAGCACCTATCTCCCCTGGCAACATGGAGGAAATCCGTCTAGAGCCGGAGAGGAGGAGATCAGCACGTGGAGGAGAGCAGAGAGAGCCCTGTTAGTATCAGGGAGGCGCTGGGCCCACTGCACATTGCTCCAGCGCTGCTGTGGCCTGCGCCCTGCAGTGAGCCTCTAAGCCACAGCCCCCCTTTTTTTTCTTTTCATTTTTTTCTTTTCTTTTTCTTCTTTTTTTTTTTTTTTTTGCTGAAGTTAGTTTGAGACGGATTATAACTGAGGGTCCTGACTTCTACAAATAGCATGAATTCATTAATTCGTTCATCAAACACTTATTGAGTGTCTAACATATACCAGGCAGTGTCTTATATCCTAGAGCCACAACTATAAACCAGTGGATTTGATCCTGCCCTCAGAGAGCTTACTGTTGTGGGAAGAGGCAGACTAAAAAGAATTTCACAATCAATTATTTTATATACTAATTTTAAGAAGTGCCCATAGAATGAAGCTCTGTGAGGGCGGGAGCCTCCATTGCTTTCACTCATTGATGCATCCTGCGGTACATAGGGCGTGAACTGAAGTGACTTAGCAACAGTAGCAGCAGCAAAAATACCACTTGAAAAAATATGAACAAAAGACAAAATTCCAGACATAACAGCAGGGAGGTATGAGGGTCAGGAAGTTTTTCCAGGCAGCAACATTAAAGCTGAGATCTAAAGAACTGAGAAACCTAAATGGGAAGGACATTTCAAGAAGAGGGGATATATATACATATGTAGTCTTCCTAGGTGGGCGCTAGTGGTAAAGAACCCACCTGCCAATGAAGGAGATGTAAGAGACATGGGTTCAATTCCTGGGTCGGGAAGATCCCCTGGAGGGCATGGCAACCCACTCCAGTATTCTTGGCTGGAGAATCCCATGGATGGAGGAGCCTGGCGGGCTACAGTCCATAGGGTTGCAAAGAGTCAGACGTGACTGAGCGACTAACACACACACACACACACACACACACACACACACACACACACACATGTATGTAGAACTCTTTTTGCAGTACAGAAGAAACTAGCACAACATTGTAAAACTACTATACTCTAATAAAAATTAAGAATAAAAATAAAGAACAGGGAGGAGTTGGCCAGGACACAAGAGCAGAGTGGGGCGTAAATCATGGGGGGTGGTAGAGGGAGTGGGCCTAACTGAAGGAGTAAGAGGAGGCTGCGGGGTTGGGTGTAGGGAGAGCCGGGGTGTGCAGTCGGAGAGGAAGCTGGGGCGGGGGCCTCACTCGAGTCTGGAGCGGCCACATTCGGGATCTGTATCACAGTCGCAAGGCAATGGGAAGCCAGCGTTGGAGCAATGAACAGAGCAGTCAGAGTCCTTGGGTCTTAAATGAAAGCAGAGAATGAAAAGGGAGTAAGGCCTGAGCAAAAGCAAGGGTTGCCCTCACCCTGGTGAGAGATGGGAGATGATGGAAAAGAGGGCATAGCCAAGATATTTACAATGATTACCATCAAACAAGCAGAAATAATATTCACATATCCAATGGGAAATGATTTCCTGAGCTGGAGAATGATTGGGTAAATAAATCAATGAGTTTCAGGGAAAATTGGTAAAAGAATTATATACCATGATATATCCTGGCCATGAAAAAAAATTTTTTTTTTATGATGAAGGGAAAATATTGCAAGGCTCCTCAGATTAAGCGAGGTTACAAAGGGGGAAGTTTTAGATTGGACTTAGGCTTTACTTCAGCATTTCAAAATGCTAGACAATAGGGAGAAATGATTATTAGTTTTGGATGAAAAAGATGGTGACACAAGAATTCTGTACCCAACCGATTGTCATTCATGTGCAAAAACAATAGAAACATATTCCAGATTTACAGAGAAGGATGTAGAAAATGTATCATTCATGTGTCTCCCTAAGTAAACAACCTGCAGACATACTTCAGTGGCTCAAGAGAGGAATTAAAATTAAGAACTTGAAGATGGGAACACTGTAATATAAAGGTTTGTTTGCAAGCATTAAAACCAACTAAATATATCATAAGACTTGAACAACAACAAAATATATAGGGTTGAAAAGCAAGTTGGATTTATAAACCCACAGTACATTTTAAAAAACAGGGAAATGAGACAGCAGAGGGCAAGACAGGTAAGGATACACACTAAAATCTCTATTTGACATAAAATAAAACATAAGGGAGTTAGGAGACATAGATTGTTCTTTACTTTCCTAATCAGAGAAATGGATGTTTAAGAATATATTTGGTAAACATAAAAGTTGATTACCAGTTAAATTAAAAACAGGATTCAGTGCAATTCAGTTCAGTCGCTCAGTCGTGTCTGACTCTTTGCGACCCCATGAATAGCAGCACACCAGGCCTCCCTGTCCATCACCAACTCCCGGAGTTCACTCAGACTCACGTCCATCGAGTCAGTGATGCCATCCAGCCATTTCATCCTCGGTCGTCCCCTTCTCCTCCTGCCCCCAATCCCTCCCAGCATCAGAGTCTTTTCCAATGAGTCAACTCTTTGCATGAGGTGGCCAAAGTACTGGAGTTTCAGCTTTAGCTTTTACTACCTTTTAAATCATGGGAAATGACAAAATAAGACATGCTATATAGCAAGAACCAGAAAGTAAAGGATTCCCAAGTGATAGAGACACAATGTGTAAAAAGATCGTAAAAAATACTCTGATACTAAGATTTCAAGTAACTTCAAAAAAACAAGGGTGAGGAGTGGAGTACAGTTAATGATCTTATCTTATTCAGAGGGAATTTATTAGCTGATTTGATTCTTGACATTGACAGAAAAATCTGTTTCAATATTTAACAAAACATACAAGGACAACCACTAGAAGTGGAGAAACAGAGTTCAACCTTCCAGACCACAAAAGGAACAAAGATATACTGCTGCCACTGCTGCTGCTAGGTTACTTCAGTCGTGTCCGACTCTTTGTGATCCCATAGACGGCAGTTCACCAGGCTCCCCGGTCCCTGAGATTCTCCAGGCAAGAACCCTGGAGTGGGTTGCCATTTCCTTCTCCAATGCAGGAAAGTGAAAAGTGAAAGTGAAGTCACTCAGTCGTGTCCGACTCTTTGCAACCCCATGGACTGCAGCCTACCAGGCTCCTCCATCCATGGGATTTTCCAGGCAAGAGTACTGGAGTGGGTCAAAGATATACTATCAAACCTCAAAAGGCATAAAGAGAAAAAGGAAATCAGAGCATGATCAATAAAAAATATAGACTAAAATAGTAGGTATGAGTCCAAACACATCAGTAATCACAGTAAACCTTCATTTTCAAAAGGTAGGATGGTCTCCCCAGCAAAGAAATGATAANAAAGATATACTATCAAACCTCAAAAGGCATAAAGAGAAAAAGGAAATCAGAGCATGATCAATAAAAAATATAGACTAAAATAGTAGGTATGAGTCCAAACACATCAGTAATCACAGTAAACCTTCATTTTCAAAAGGTAGGATGGTCTCCCCAGCAAAGAAATGATAATCAACTGTAAAACTATTTAAAAAAAATGTTCAGGAAGGATGACAGAAATAAGATCAACACACCAAAACCAGTAGCTCTGTTATTTGTCCATAGTAAACAATTAACAACTTCAAATACCTAGGAATAACTTAAAACAATGTGTGGAAGATAAGGAAATGACAAATTATCCAATAGAAAAATAAGCAAAGGTCACGAACAGTCAGTTCACAGAAAAAGAAAAATGGTCCAGCAGACATAAAAACAAGTTCAACCTCACTGGTAATCAGAGATATGGAAATTGAAACAATATTAATACCAAAAGCAAAAAAATGGTCCTTAATATATAGTGATGGGGATGGAGTGGGGGAAGCACATTCTCACAGGAATAAACATCAGTAAAGCATTTGTAGGACAATTTGGGAATGCTTTAAATTTAAATGCATGTGTCTTTTGACCCAGCAGTTCTGCTTTCAAGAATCTATTCTACAGAAATAACTGCACTCATGCCAAGATACTCACTGCAGAATTATTTATAATAATAAAAAAGGAGGGAAACAAATATCTGAAAGTAGAGGAAAGATCAATTAGATTACAATATATCCATATGGAAGCGAGGGCCAAGCAGCTGCCCCTTTTCTCTGCTTAGGTGACTTTAACATTTCACCTTGAAACAAACCTTCTCCATTCAGGGAAGGATAGCTTTTGTGGTATCCATTATTTATGGCAGTGTACCCCTTGCCCTGAGAAAATGGCAAAATAAAGCTTTCTGTGGCTTCATCAAAGCAGGATTCTGACCGATGCCCTTGCTGTGGATGTTTGGCCTTTGAGGAGAAGGTAAACTGATTTGCATGAGAAGCACAAGTCCTCTGGGAAGGAAGCGATGGCAGTTATTGCCTCTCTTCTCTGACATTTGACGTCAAGGAGCCCTGATCAGGTGGAACACTAGCGTCCTAATGTAGATCTGCTGGTAAGAAGAACGCAATGGTTTCCAATACAGAAATCATCATGAAGGAAGTGGGCATCTGGGCTGGAAACAGGTATCTAAGAGCTCATAGGGAAAGCTGTGCCTTTAGGTCAGGGCACCTTGGTATGGTAATGTTTTGGGGAAACTGTAGTCAAGTTGCAACTCTCTTAAGAAAGACCCAGGTCAACAATGTCAGCATCAGAGTAGAAGAGCATTCATTGGGTTGTGGGGCCCAGGTTCAACAGGAACACCATGTGAAGTCAACCAAAGGACAAATACTAGTGACTCAAGAGGGTCAAGCTGACCCCCTTCCATGGAATGTCATGTAGAGATGGATAACTATAATGGCTGACAAGTCATGGTGTTACCTGGCTCTCTATAGCAATCTGACCTCATCTCCAGTTACTGCTCCCTCCCTTGGTCTGGTCTAAGCCTCTTTATTGTTCCCTAAACATCCTAGCAGGTCCTTGTCAAGTCTTTGGTCTTACTTTGCCTAGAAAGCTCTTTTCTTATTTTGCCTCACTTCTTACAACTCTGCTCAAACATTACCCTTTGAGTGAGGCCTTCCTTGTTCATCATTTGAAAAATTATGAACCTCTTCCCCTTCCATGTGTTAGCATTCCCCATTGACTTTCTCATTTATCACTTATTTATTGTGTTTATTGCTCATTTCTAATCCACCTTCTCCCACCCTCACTAGAATGTAAGCTTCCTGAAAGCAAATCTTTTGTATGTTTGGTTCACTCATTTATCCCCAGGACCTAGAACAGTGCAAGTGTAGACACGTAGCAAGTGCCTTGTGAATACTTGCTGAAAGAATAAACACGTACTCATAGNGTCCTACTCTTTGTGACCCTATGACTGCAGCACGCCAGGCTTCCCTGTCCTTCACTGTCTCCCAGAGTTTGCTCAAGCTCATGTCCATTGAACGATGATGCCATCCATCCATCTCATCCTCTGTTGTCCCCTTCTCCTTCTGCCCTCAATCTTTCCCAGCATCAGGGTTTTTTCATTGAGGTGGCTCTTTGCATAAGATGGCCAAAGTCTTGGAGCTTCAGCTTCAGCATCAGTCCTTCCAGTGAGTATTCAGGCTTGATTTCCTTTGGGATTGACTAGTTTGATCTCCTTGATCTGAAAATATAGGGGGAGATCCCCTGGAGAAGGAAATGGCAACCCACTCCAGTATTCTTGCCTGGAGAATCCCATGGACGGAGGAGCTTGGTGGGCTAGAGTCCACGGGTGGCAAAGAGTCAAATATCTCAGAACACTTGTCTCCAAGCTGACCCACTGTAACTAAGACCTCTCAGCCTCACATTGTATAATCTGTGCCTGGAGATGCAGCGTCCAACCAACCTCTTCCTCCTCACCTCTCAATCACTTCCTCCCTTCTCATCATTCAAGCCTCAGATGGTCTGCTCAGATGGTCTAGACTTCTGGGTAGGCAAGACTCACCTAGGGCATTTCTGTGGTAGCAGGTGCTTAAAAGAAACAGAAGCAGCAGCAAACGATAACATATTTTCCAAGTCGGTAATATATTTTCAAATTTTCTCCTGACTTGTTGGATTCCTTTCCAGTTTTTCCTGGTCTTTTCACTTGGGTTTGTGTGTGTTTTAATATTCTCAAAATAGCTTATCTTGTCTTTGATTTTGTAGAGAACCCAGAAGGAGAATGGCATCTTTCTGAAAAGCCAAATAACTCTGTCATATTGTAACAAACAGAACCTCTACTTGGGAGCAAAGTATCACCGCAGATAAATGCTCTGCAGATGCTTGCTCTGCCACCAGAGTGTAAACAGATATTTTTCAGTCTGTATTTACAACTTCAAAATACAGCCCTTTAAAACACACACATGAGCACACACACTTACAAAAGCCTCAAGAGGGTCTCGTCTCTCACTTTGGACAATTATAGTATTTTCCCCCTGTTTAGGGAAACTGAAGGGTAAGAACCTGGCCTGTCCCCCTGGAAGATTGACCAGTTGTCTGGACTTCATGGAAACCCACCTGGACTGTGCAGTGGAGGTCCCTATCCCTGGGAGTACTCCTGCTCCCTAGAGGATTTCAGCGAGGCATACTCAACAAAGAGAAACAAGTGGAAAAGCTTAAACATCTCAATGAGCAGAATCCAGTATGAGGAACACTGGGAAAAACATCTTTGAGGAGGCGGGACAGAGAGCTATTTTTGCTTATCAGCAAAACCTTGAATCAAGGCAGCTCCCAGAGCTATGTCTTGTTCCCAAGACAAACCTTGAATCAGGGCAGCTCCCAGAGCTATGTCTTGTTCCCAAGACCCCTGTTCCCAGGGCAGCTCCCCGCAGAACACCTCTGACAGTTTCTACGTCCTCAGAACAAGAGTACGATGCTTGAACTTTCCAGGGCTTCTCTGAAAGATAGTGTGGCCATCACAGTTCCCCTGGCACTACTGTGGTGACTGGGCTACAAGGGTGAGCCAAGCTGGTACAGCCCTGGCCTCCCCGAGCTTCATTTCAGTAAGGAGACAGACAGGCTACACATATTCTCAAAAATCAATATATGAGCAGAAACTTGAAATGTTCCGTAAAGAAAAAGTTGTTTACATGAAACTATAACTGGGTGATTTGGTTTAGATTGAAGAACCTCAGTAAGGAAATATGGGGGAACCTGGGGGCAGGCACACGTACCAAGATCTGGAATTGTGGAAGAGCTTGGNATGAATGGCCTCCTACCAGGCTCCTCTGTCCCTGGGATTCTCCAGGCAAGAACACTGGAGTGGGTTGCCATTTCCTTCTTCAATGCATGAAAGTGAAAATTGAAAGTGAAGTCGCTCAGTCGCGTCCAACTCTTAGCGACCTCATGGACTGCAGCCTATCAGGCTCCTCCATCCATGGGATTTCCCAGGCAAGAGTACTGGAGTGGGTTCCCATTGCCTTCTCCAACACACCCACTCAGTTCAGTTCAGTCACTCAGTCGTGTCCGACTCTTTGCGACCCCATGAATCGCAGCACCCATTAGAAGGGTACAATTTAAAAAGACTGACCACACCAAGCGTTGATGAGAAATTAGAGCAACTGAAATGCTCATTCACTGCTCATGGAAAAGATAAAGTGGTACAACCACCTTGGAGAACAATTTGGCAGTTTCTTTAAAAGTCAAACACATACCTAGCATACAATCCAGCCATCCCACTGCTTGGTATTTACAGAAGAGGAANAGAGCAACTGAAATGCTCATTCACTGCTCATGGAAAAGATAAAGTGGTACAACCACCTTGGAGAACAATTTGGCAGTTTCTTTAAAAGTCAAACACATACCTAGCATACAATCCAGCCATCCCACTGCTTGGTATTTACAGAAGAGGAAAGCAAATATATGTCCATACAATGACTCGTACTAGTGTTTATAGCAGATTTATTTGCAATAGCAAAAAAACCAAACAAACCTTAAAACAATCCAAAATTCACAAACAGGTGAATGGATACATAAATTGTGGATATGCCTACAATGGAATTCCATCTAGCAATGAAACAGAATGAGCTGTTGATGCACACAGAATGAACGTTCACAATATGATAGGTGCTGAAAGAAACCAGTCCAAAGTACTGTGTCATTCCTTTTAGAGAATCGTCTAGACTACGTACGCTAATCTTTAGTGACAGAAGAATAGATTAGCGCCTGTCTGGGGATGGGGCAAGGGCAAGTAGGGGTGGGAGGTAGTGGTCACCAAAGGTCATGAGGAAACATCTGTGGGGGATGGGTAGCTCACTGTCTTGATTGTGGTGAAGGTGATGTGGGAACTTGCCAACTGCACACTTTAAATACACACAGTTCCTTGCCTGTCAATTATACCTCAGTAAAGCTGTAAAAAATGGTAAGAGGATGGGAGGGGGTAAGGAAGAAAGGAAGAAAGGAAAGGAAGGAAGGAGGGAAGAATGGAAAAGAAAAACCGAATTCAGTGGTGTGCTGGAGCCTGCAAAATTCGACCATCTCTTCCCACATCCACGCTCAGTGATGTTACACTGGTGGTTTGAAATAGAACATGGTGGGAGTACATTCGCTACAAATCAGGGATCCTCCTAACCCCAGTTACTCCTAACCACCACGCGTACACTGGCAGAAGAAAACCAAGCCTAGAAGTGCCTTAACGCAAGGGGAAATATGGGGGAAAAAACATGTTAATCAGTTTAAAAAGAAAATGTAAAAATGTGTTAATAATATCGACTTCATGGGGTTACAGACGATGAGGTAGATCCAACATACAGAACAATAATAGCACATACAGTCTAAAATAGAGTGACTGGAGTTGAAAGAGCCCAAGACTCATGAACTGATTGGAAGGAGGACACAGATACTAACTGTAGACTTTTAAGGTTAAATACAAATGTTAAAATGTTTAGAGCAACTACTAAAAGCATATAAGTGAAGTGTATACTTTCAAAGAGGAAAACAATTCCATGAGGGAAAACTCTTAATTCAACCCAAAAGAAGGCCAGAAGTGGTGTGCTGGAGACATCTTGTGCTGATTCCTGAGAGCTAATTGGTAAATTTTCAGGTATTACGTGAATCAGCTGTTAACCATATCTATGATTAGAAATTAAAATGGCAACTTAAAATTAAATGTACAAAGTTTGCTAAACAGAGGTAATAAATACTCAAAATACTGGGCTGCCGTCTATGGGGTTGCACAGAGTTGGACACAACTGAAGTGACTTAGCAGCAGCAGCAGCATAGCATAGTTATTTTACTATTAGCTGTGCTCTTGAAGTTATTCATGTCTATTCTATCTGTCTGCTGGAAATACTGTGTGCTATTGCTCATTTTTCCAAACTCTGTAATTAGTGATGTCATGTTGGTAGTTTGAAATGAACCATGATAGGAGTGATTACACTCAGAAATCTGGAAACAGTACAAATCAGGGCTTGGTTAATTGTTTTGTTGATAATCTAGACTCAAGAAAGTGATGAAGAAAAATGTTAACACAGGTTAAACTTTAAAGTATGTTGTGTCTGCAATCTTTATATGGGGAATAGCACGAAATATTCAGTGGGTATTCTTTTAATATTTGAAGCTATTCTCTAGCTCAGCAAAGAAGATTTTCTTATTAATATAAACAAAAATATAAATCAACATCGATGACAGAAACACACTTAGAGAGCTGGTGATTAAAATTTTTCTAGTTCACCACTGTTAGAATGTGTGTGTGTGTGTGTGTGTGTGTGTGTGTGCAGGTAGCAGGACAAAGTGAAAGCACAAGATAAGAGTAGAAATTAATTCAACTATTTCTATAGTCACATGAATGTAAAGGATTAGTCAGCCTAATCAAACAAGCAAAACTCAATTAAAGCCAGTTATACATTGTTCACAAGAGACACACCTAAAACACTGTTGTTAAATCGCCCAGTTGTTTCCGACTCTTTGCAACCCCAGGGACTGCAGCACCCCAGGCCTTTCTGTCCTTCACCATCTCCTGAAGTTTTCGCAAGTTCATGTCCATTACATCGGTGATGCCATCCAGCCATCTGACTCCCTCTTCTCTTTCTGCCCTCTTTCTGCCCTCATCCTCTGACTCCCTCTTCTCTTTCTGCCCTTAATTTTCCCAGTCATTGGACTTTCCCAGTGAGTCAGCTGTTCTCATCAGATGACCAAAATACTGGAGCTTCAGCTTCAGTATCAGTCCTTCCAATGAGTATTCAGGGTGATTTCCCTTAAGATTGACTCGTTTGATCTCCTTGCTGTCCAAGGGACTCTCATGAGTCTTCTCCAGCACCATAGTTCAAAGGCATCAATTCTTTGGCTCTCCGCCTTCTTTATGGTCCAGCTTTCACAACCGTACGTGACCACTGGGAAGACCATAGCCTTGACTATATGGACCTTTGTCAGCAGAGTAATGTCTCTGCTTCTCAACACACTGTCTCTGTTTGTCATAGCTTTCCTGCCAAGAAGCAAACATCTTCTGATTTCATGGCTGCAGTCACCATCTGCAGTGATTTTAGAGCCCAAGAGGAGGAAATCTGTCAGTACTCCCACCTTTACCCTCTCTATTTGTCGTGAAGTAATGGGGCCGGATGCCATGATCTTGTTTTGTTTTGTTTTTTAGTTTTCAGCCAGCTTTTTCACTCTCCTCCTTCACCCTCATCAAGATGTTCTTTAGATCCTCTTTGCTTTCTGCCATTAGAGTGGTATCATCTGTATATCTGAGGTTGTTGATGTTTCTCCCACCTATCTTGATTCCAGATTGCAACTCATCCAGCCTGGCATTTCTCATGATGTGCTCAGCGTATAGATTAAATAAACAGGGTGACAGCAGACAGCCCTGTCGTACTTCTTTCTCAATCTTGAACCAATCAGTTGTTCCACACAGGGTTCTAACTCTTGCTTCTTGACCCACATACAGGTATCTCAGGAGACAGGTAAGATGGTCTGGTATTCCCCTCTCTTTAAGAGCTTTCTACAGTTTAGTATGATCCACAAGTCAAAGGCTTTGGCATCATTGATGAAACAAAGGTAGATGTTTTTTGGAATTCCCTAACTTTCTCTATGATTTAGCAAATGTAGGCTATTTGATCTCTGGTTCTTCTTCCTTTTCTAAATCCAGCTTGGATATCTGGAAGTTCTTGGTTCACGTAATACTGAATTCTAGCATGCAAGATTTTAAGCATGACCTTAGTAGCATGAAAGATGAGGGCAATTGTCTGATGGTTAGCACATTCTTTGGTACTATCCTACTTGGGAATTGGAATGAGGATTAACCTTTTCCAGTCCTGTGGCCACTGCTGAGTCTTCCAGATTTGCTGACATATTGAATGCAACACCTTGATGGCATTGTCCTTTAGGGTTTTGAATAGTTCTATTGGGATTTCATTGTGTCCACTGGTTTTATTAATAACAGTGCTTCCTCAGGCCCACTTGACTCTACTCTCCAGCATGTCTGGCTCTGGATAGCTGATCACACCATCATAGCCATCTAGTTCATCTGAATCTTTTTTATACAGTTCATTCATGCATTCTTTCCATCTCTTCTTGATTTCTTCAGTGTCTGCTAGGTCTTTACAATTTATGTCCTTTATTGTACCCATCTTTGGGCAAAACATTCCCTTGATATCTCCAGTTTTCCTGAAGAGTTCTCTAGTCTTTCCCCTTCTGTTTTCCTCTAGTTTTATACACTGTTCCTTGAAGAAGGCCTTCTTGTCTCTCTGTGCTGTTCCTTTTCCTTTCTCCCTTGCTTTTCACTCTCCTCTTTCTTTAGCAGTTTGTAAGGCTTCCTCAGATAATCATTTTGCCTTCTTGCTTTTCTTTTTCTTTGGGATGGTTTTGTTCACTGCCTCCAGTATAATATTAAGGGCTTCTGTCCATAGTTCTTCAGGCACACTGTTTACAAGTTCTAATCCCTTGAATCTACTTGTTACCGCTACTGCATATTCATAGGGGATTTTACTTAAGTCATACTTGTCTGGCCTAGTGGTTTTCCCCACCTTTTTAGTTTAAGCCTGAATTTTGCTATGAGAAGCTGATGATCTGAATCACAGTCAGTGTTTTTGCTGGCTGTATACAGCTTCTCCATTTTCACCTACAAAGAATGTAATCAATTTGATTTCAGTATTGGCCATTTGGTGATGTCCATGTGTAAAGTTGTCTCTTGTGTTGTTGAAAAAGGGTATTTGCTATGACCAATGCGTTCCCTTAGCAGAATTCAGTTAGCCTTTGCCCTGCTTCATTTTGTTCTCCTAAGCCAAACTTGCCTATTGCTCCAGGTATCTCTTGACTTGCTACTTTTGCATTCCAATCCCCAGTGATGAATAGAACATCTTTTTTTTTTTTTGGTGTTAGTTCTAGAAGGTCTTCTAGGCCTTCATAGAACTGATCAACTTCAGCTTCTTCAGCATTGGTGGTAGGGACATAGACTTGGATTACTGTGATGTTGAATGACTTGCCTTGGAAACGAACCAAGATCATTCTGTCATTTTGAGGTTGTACCCAAGTACTGCATTTTGGACTCTTTTGTTGATTATGAGGACTACTCCTTTTCTTCTATGGGATTCTTGCCCACAGTAGTAGATATAAGGACCTAAAGTAAAGTTGGAAGTAATAAGATGGGAAAGCATGTAACAAAGAAAGCAAACTGGCATAGCTGGATTAATATCAATCAAAGCAGACCTTAAGGCAAAAAAACATGCCAAGCATAAAATCAGATAAAGATGATAAAATATTAAACTTACTAGCGCTCACATTTCTCAATGCATATATATTTGGATACATTTCTAAATATATATACATTATATATATAAAACTTTGAATTATATTAAGCAAAAATCAACAAAACTACCAGAAAGAATCAATGTATCTATTATAATTGTGGAAGTATCTTTTCCAAAATAGACTTTACTTTTTAGAACAGATTTATATTTACAGAAAAATTGAGAAGATAGTATGGAGATTTTTCCTATACCTCCTCACCCAGCCTCCCTTGTTATTAGCATCTTATACTAGTATGATGCATTTCTCATAATTAATGAACCAATATTGATAAAGTGAAAGTGTTAGTTGCTCAGTCTGTGTCCAATTCCTTGTGACCCTGTGGACGGTAACCTGCCAGGCTCTTCTCTTCATGGAATTCTCCAGGCAAGAAGACTGACGTGGGTAGCTATTCCCTTCTCCCAGGGAACTTCCTGACCCAGGGGTCAAACTTGGTCTCCTGCAATGCAGGCAGATTTTTTTTTTTCCATCTGAGCAAGCAGGGAAGCCCAGTATTAATATAATATTATGAAATAAAATAGTTTATTCATATTTCCTTAGTTTTTTACCTAATATCCTTTTTCTGTTCCAGAATCCTATCCAAGATACACATTACATTAGGTAGGTTCTTGGCTGTGACAGTTTCTCAGACTTTCCCTGTTTTTGATGACCTTAATTGTTTTTAATCGTTTTTGGAAGCATCAGTTAAGTATTTTGCAGGGTACACCTCTATTAGAATTTATCTAATGTTTTCTCATGATTACACACTGGTAATGTTTTTGAGGGGAAGCCAACAGAAGTAAAGTATTATTCCCATCATATCATATCATATCACATCAAAGGTACACAGTATCAACATGACTTATGTAGCTGTGGATGTCGATTTTGATCACCAGGCTGAGTTAGTGTTAGGTTTCTCCACTGTAAAGTTTTCTTTCAATTCTCTGCTCTTTGGAATGAAGTCATTATGTGCAGCTCAAGCTAAAGGAGTAAGGAATTATACTCCCCTTTTCTGAGGGCAGAATATCTACATAAATTATTTAGAATTCTGCAAGGGAGATTTCTCTCTTCTCCCCCATCTGTTTACTTATTCAATCATTTACATCAGTATGGACTTATAGATATTTATTTTATACTTTGGGCTATAATATATTACTACTTAATTTTTTTATTCATGTGGAAAATTTTCAACACAAACCTATTAAAATTTTAAAGACTGAACATCCAGAAAATCAGTAAGGCTATAGAAGATTTAATAGATCAACTAATAGTTTGATCTTATGAACACAGTTATAGCATTACACCCAACAACTGAAGAAAACAAACATATAAATTATTCTGAAGCGTACATGGGACATTCATAAGACTGATCATGTGCTAAATCATATACTAAGTCAATATATTTCAGAGAATTAATGCCATTCAGGCCATACTCTTTGATCATAATGCAATTACATAAAAAGCTTTAAAATTCTATAAATTTGAAGATTTAAATGCATACTATCAGGATGATTCCTAGGCCGAAGAAGAGATGAAAATGCAAATCAGGAAATATTCAGGGACTTTCCGTTGGCTCATTATCTAAGGCGCCGTGCTCCCAATGCAGCAGCTTGGGTTCAGTCTCTGGTTAGGGAACTAGATCCGCATGCTGCAGATAAAGATTCCATGCGCCACGACTAGGACCTGGGACAGCCAGATAAAAGTAAATTAAAAAAAAATTTTTTTAAGGAGATACTTAGATCAAAATATAAAAGAAATACAACATATCAAAACTTGTGGGATGCTGCTAAAGAGAAATTTGGAGAGATATTCACATATTTTATTCAGAAACTTGTACAAGGAAGGAAGAAAATACATGTGCTAACTATTCAGTTTAGAAATTAGAAAAAAGGACAACAAAATAAGCCTAAAGGAGAAGAAGGAAGTACCAAGGAAAAGAGCCAAAATTACGAAAAAGAAAACAACGATATAATTGAAAAAAATCAAGAAGGCTGAAACATTGTTCTTTAAAAATGATAATAAAAAGCAAGTTGGAGGACTCCACTACTTCATTTCAAGACCTATTCAAAGGTACTATAATCAAGTTTGTGTAGTAATGGCACAAAGGTAGGCATATAGACCAATGAAAAAGAATAGAATACAGAAATTGACTGACACGTATGTGATAAACTTATTTTGTACAAAGATGCAAATATAAATTTGGAGAAGGATAATCTTTTCAATAAACAGTGTTGGAACTATGGCACATTCATATAAAAAACTGAACCTTGACCCATACCTTTCACTTTACACAAAAGTTAACTCAAAATGATTATAGACTACAGTGAAATCCAACACTCTAAATCTTCTTGAAGAAAATGTAAAAGAAAAATCACCATGTCCTTAGAGTAGGCAAAGATTTTTTATATATGACAAACAAAATCTAGATCCACTAGAAAAAAAATAAACTTCATCAAAATTAAAATTTTCTGTGGAGGACACTGTTAAAGAATGAACAGATAGTCATAATTTGAAAGAAAATATTTGCAAGGCATGTACCTGTCAAAAAACATGTGTGCAGAGTAAATTTTTTAATTCCTAAAATTCAGTAATAAGAAGATAGTTCTATTTAAAAATAAGCAATCATTTTAAACATACAGTTTACCTCAGAAGATATTTGGACAGGAAATAAGCATGTGAAAAGATTCTCAACATCATTTGATATTAGGGAAGTACAAAATAAAATTACAGCATGACACTACTACACACCTACTAGGATGGTTAAGCATACAAAGAAGCAAATAAAAACAGACAAAACCAAGCATTGATGAAGATGTGGAGCCCTGGAACTCACACATTGCTGGTGGGAATGCAAAAACGATACAGCCACTTTGGGAAACAGTTTGACAGCTCATTATAAGTTAAATATATATTTTGCCTGTGATCCAGTAATCACACTCCTAGGTATTTACCCAAGAGAAATGAAAACTTAGGTTTGCACTAAAACCGGTATACAGGGTTTCCTTGGTAGTCCAGTGGTGAAGGATCTGCCTTGCAATGCAGGGACACTCGTTTGATCCCTGGCCAGGGAAAATCCCACATGCTGCATGGCAACTAAGTCCATGCACTGCAACTACTGAAGCCTGCACTCTCTAGAGCCCGTGCTCCACAACAAGAGAAGCCACTTCAATGAGAAGCCGTAACTAAAGACTAGCCCCTGCTTGCTGCAACTAAAGAAAACCCACACGCAATGATGAAGACTCAGCACAGCCCCCAAATATTAAAAAGCCAAAAAATCTCCCAAACTACATACAAATGATTACAGCAGCTTTATTCATAATGGCATAAATCTGGAAACCCAAATATTCATCAGTTTGTGAATAAACAGACTATAATACATTCATACATTGTAATACTACTTAATACAACATATTATAGCAATGAAAATAACATACATTAGCAGGAATGAATCTCAAAGATTAATGCTGAGAATAGAGAGCAAATCACAAAATAAAAAATACTCTATACTGTGTTCATATCACAGGCAAAACTGAACAATATACAGCATATATATATGTGTGTGTGATAAAGCTATAAGGAAATCAACAAAAGTGATCAAGACCAATTTGGGATGATGGTTATTTTTGGGTTCAGGAAGGAGGATGCATTTGAATTTGGAGAGGAGAATATAAAAAGCTTCAAAGGTTTTGTTGTTCTGTTTATTAACCTCACTGTTGAGTTATATTTTATCTTAAAATTTTGCATATATGTTATAATACTCTTTTGAATGTATTATATACTTCATACTTTAACAAAGATAACCATCTAACTGTAATAAAAGGCAGTTGAGAATAGCTTGTATTGGATATTTTGCATCCAATATCTCTTTAGATCTTGGCCAACTCCTAAGATGCACACACACACAGTAAGACTCCAAGAAGCTAGGAAAAGAATAGCTGATAGAGTCAAAGGGTGAGCAGGGATTTCAACTAATGCATGCTGTTGAGAAGACAGAAGTTGGAGTTCAAATACTGTCAGGGTGAAAGGGCCTTCATAAAATTTAGACTTTTAGTTGTAACCCCAAAAAAGCCATCCTTGGGTTAAGGTCCACACATTAAGAGAAAGTTCCATGACCTTGGAACAGGGCTCTGCTCCAAGGGTAAGTCCAACCCTTGAAAGGATTGAGGTATTTGCCCAATACTCTACCCTCCAGAGTACCCTTCTTATAGTTGGACTATAGAGAAAGCTGAGTGCCAAAGAATCGATGCTTTTGAACTGTGGAGCTGGAGAAGACTCTTAAGAGTCCCTTGGACTGCAAGGAGATCAAACTAGTCAATCCTAAAGGAAATCAACCTTGAATATTCATTGGAAGGACTGATGCTGAAGCTCAATCTTCAATACTTTGGCCATCTGATGTGAAGAACTGACTCAATGGAAAAGACTGTGATGCTTGAAAAGATTGAAGGCAGGAGGAGAAGGGGACGGCAGAGGATGAGATGGCTGGATGGCATCACTGACTCAATGGACATGAATTTGAGCAAGCTCTGGGAGTTGATGATGGACAGGGAAGCCTGGTGTGCTGTAGTCCATGGGGTTGCAGAGTCAGACACGACTGAGTGACTGAACTGAATGGAACTAGCCTCCAGAAGAAACTTTAATCCTCTTTGTAGAAAGACAACATCATCAAATCCTCAACAATTTTTCATACACAATGACAGGCATCAATAAAAATTATGAAGTATGATTGAAACAGAGCCAAATGCTTAAAAATCAAGAGAAAAATAGATCCATATATGATTTAGATATTGGAGTTACCAGACAGGGGCCTGAAATAGCTGTTATTAATATAGTCAAGAACATACATAGTATATTTAACCAGAAACCTGGAACCTATATGAAATGATTAAGTTAAATCCCAGAAATTCAATAGAAAGGTTTAAAAAGTAACTAGACACAGAGGATTTATAAACTGGAAGACAGTCTAGAAAAGAATACATAGATTGAAACACTGAGAGATTTTAAAAAAGATTTTAAAAGACAGAAGTAAAAGATCTTTAAAAACCCATAAGAGACGTAGAGATACAGTGGAAAAGTTTAATATATGTATAGTAAGATTCCCAGGAGAAGAGAGAAAACGAAACAGAAGCAAATGGGACAGGCATAAAAACACAAATTCAAGAGACTTTTCAATGAACTAAATACACACAAAGCCGTGCTCAGGCACATTAGAGGCAAACTAATAAAAACCAAAGACAGAAAACATATTTAAAACGGCTAGAGAGGGGAAAACACATTACTTTCATAGAAGGAACATTATGACCTATAGCTGATTCTTCAACAGAAACAGTGGAGGCCATAAGACGATGGAATGCCTGCCAATCTAGACTCTATACCCTGCCAATCTAGACTCTATACCCAGTGTAAATATCCTTCAAAAATGAAAATGAAATTGTTTCCTAACAAACAAAAGCTGGGAGAATTTGTCACTATCAGAGCAACATTAAAAACTATTAAAGGGGGTTTCAAGCTGAAGTACAATAATTCCAGTTGGAAGCACAGCATTGCAGGTTCATACCCAAGGAGTGGGAAGTTATGTTTTACCTCCCTGAAGGCAGAGTATTTATATAAATTATTCAGAATTCTTGTACAAGGGGGATTTCTCTCTTCTCCTTTATTTATTCTAATTTTTACCTATGGGGTCTGGGTATTTATTTTACATTTTGGGTTATACAGCACTCTTTTACTTTTTTTTTTCCTTTGCTCAAGTTGATCCAGCTTTAGCCACTAGGAGCTTTTCATTTGATTCTTGCATCCTTTTGACATACCCTATTCTTCTTCTTCTTTTTTTTAAAGCACTTCTTCACTTTATGGCACTACAAGATGATTTAGACTTATCTCACATATTTTCTGTCCCAGTTTTAGTTAGCCATTTCTCTAAGGGCCCCTGGTTTCTTTGAGAATGGCATTAGAAACCTACGTACAAGTGATAGCTGTGTTTGCTGCTAATGAGTTGTCATAATGTCCAGGCCCTCTCAGCTGACAGAGTAATGAAGCATATGCGCATATACTAGATTGTGCACACACATATGCAGGTGTGTGTGTGTGTGTATATATATTTATAAGTATATATTTCTACATCTGTATCTATATTAAGCTAAATATGAGTTCATATAGATGTAAGGACATATATTCAGTCTCTATGGTAACCACTAAAAGAACAAGAAAATGTAAAATTGATAAGGTAATGGAGGGAGAAATGGGAAAAAAAATTAGTCCCAAAGATGGCAAGAAAGGAGAAATAAAGGAACAAAACCTCGATGAAACAAGTAGAAAAAAAAGAACAAAATGGCAGATTTGAATGCAAAGAAGAAGAAACAGTACGAGTGTCAGACAAAAGCTAGTAGGACACTCACCTCTCCAGATCCACTGTGTACATTTTTCCACCCTGCGCTTTGCCTCGGGGCTGACCCACATGGACTATGTCAGTGAATTCTTCACCTTCTGACTTCTTGGGTTCAGCCAATGCAGATCCCCAGCAAGACACATCCCTTAGAGGTCCACTTGGACTGCTGTGTCCTGTGATCAAAAGTCATAGCTTCTTTCCTGCTCGATCAGAATTTTCTTATGGATCTCAGATATTAATTATTCTGCTCTTCTTAGTTCTGGATTAACACATTATCCCTTGTGGGTCCCCTTGCACTTACACTGCCCAAACCTTAATAAATCGTCTCTTTATAAAATCTTCCTTGAATTTCTCATTTCAGTGAGCCATCTGTTTCCCATTCAGACTTGGGAATAATACAGTAACTGTAGAATCAGGAAACAGTACCTCAAAATGAAACCCTGGAATTCAGTTGCTCAGATATTTAAGGATTACTCTTATAACGTTGCTGGCAAAGAGTTAGGAACTAAACAATCCATGGCATGTGGTGGCATCATCATTACTCGAGTTATCAATGGTAGCAGCGTAGATGACATGCAGATGGAGGACAAGGCATTCAGAGATCAAGTGGCTCTAACACGTCATTACTATGGCAAGAACAGTGGTTACAAAACAGTGGAACCAACTGGATTCTTTTTACCACTCTGAAAAGTATATATAGGGAGAAAGAAAATAAAGCTACAGAAATACAGTAAAAGAAACATATGGAAAACCAGAATACCTCCACGGCAGCAGTGAAGGAGTCCTTTGTTTCCAGCAACTGCAGAGGAAATATGGCTAAGAAACAATCCTAGGGTGTGACTGTAAAGGTCACAGATTTTTGCAGTGCCAATTAAATGCCAAGTCTCTTACACCTGGTCAAGGTTATTGGTGGAAAGAATAAAACTCTTGACACTTCGGAGGGAAAGCATGACGCCCAAAGGGCAGAAAATTCTGACCCTTCATACTGCTTCAGAGCTCTTCTGCTGGCTGAAAAAACTAGCTCTTCTTTGTGTAAAAGCTTACGATAATCGCATGCAGGACAACTGCTTCATAAGCTGAGGTCAGTTTTCTTTAGGTCCCATCTCCTCATCTCTTATCACTTTCAGGCCCCTGCCGAACCCAGACGGAGAGGTATGTGCCTGTTCCAGAAGAAGATGGCCTATGTACTTAACAAGCTATAGAAACTTGCCAAGGTGTAGAATCAAGGGTCAAGCAAAAACATGTGGTAGTGGATTCTAAGGATGTTAGACAACAGGTTCTCAAGGTGTAGTCCCTGTACCAACAGCATTGGCACCATCTTGAATGTGTTAGAAATGTTAATTCTTGGGCTTCACCTCAGATCTATAGTCATAAACTTTGGTTGTGGGGGGTAGGATCAGAAATCTATGTTTTAAAAAGCTCTCAGGGGACTCTGATATACCCACAAAATTTGAGGACCATTGATAGAACAGATCCATTACATTCCCATTTCCTAACTCATCAGACACCCTCCTCTATGGCATTACTGCTCAAAGCGGTGATATTGGATAAGAAATGCTGGTATCATCTAGGAGCTTGTTAGAAACTGCAGAAGTTTGGGCTCTACACAAGACACACAGAATCAGATCCTGCATTTAGAAAGCTCTCCAGGTGATCTGCATGCACACTGAAGTTTGAGAAGCCCTGTTCTATAGTAATGGTTCTCAAACTTTAGCATGTATCAGAATTACCATACTTTGAGAACAATGGTCCTGGATAAACCTGCTCACTTCTCCCCAACCACAGCCCTCGGGAAGGCCTGGAAGACACTCCCCTCATAAAGGCAGTGAGAAGTCTTTGAAGAGCTTGCAGTCACTGGGCTGTCATCTATAGACTGGAGATGAGGTTTAGGGATAATGCAAGGGAATCCTGTCCCTTGATCTCAGCAGTAATAATGGGATCCCAGAGTAGAAAGGTCAAGGTGGCCACACTTACCTGTCAGAGACCAGGTAAGCCCACAATAAGTCACAGATATATAATAGGAGTTCTTTGATCTCTAGGTAACTGTGGCAAAGATTTTTAGAAATGAAATAGTTGGGTAGCCTGTGAAGGTGCTGCTTGACACACACAGATGAAAAATTCTAGATTTCTGCATAGAAACGGAGGGGAGGGTATTCCTGGCTTTTTACCCCATTCTTAGGCCCCTGGTACCTTAGCTGGTAAAAAAAAAATCCTCCTGCAATGCAGGAGACCCTGGTTCGATTTGTGGGTTGGGAAGATCCCCTGAAGAATGGATAGGCTACCCACTCCAGTATTCTTGGGCTTCCCTAGTGGCTCAGACAGTAAAGAATCCACCTGCAGTGTGAGAGGACCTGGGTTCTATCTCTGGCTTGGGAAGATCCCCTGGAGAAGGGAAAGGCTACCCACTTCAGTATTCTGGCCTGGAGAATTCCATGGACAAAGGAGCCTTGCAGGCTACAGTCCATGGGGTCACGAAGAGTTGGACATGTCTGAGCGACTTTCACGTTCAGTTTAGACCTAATTAAGACAGTTCACAGTCTCAGAGACCCTCAACCGAGGAAGAACCCTGCAGTGTGGCTGCAGACAGATACTGCGTGNAAAGGAGCCTTGCAGGCTACAGTCCATGGGGTCACGAAGAGTTGGACATGTCTGAGCGACTTTCACGTTCAGTTTAGACCTAATTAAGACAGTTCACAGTCTCAGAGACCCTCAACCGAGGAAGAACCCTGCAGTGTGGCTGCAGACAGATACTGCGTGTTGTCCCTGAATGTTGTTGTTTAGTCGTTAAGTTATGTCTGACTCTTTTGCAACCACATGGTCTGTAGCCCACCAGGCTCCTCTATCCCTGGGATTTCCCAGGTAAGAATACTGAAGTGGGTTGCCATTTCCTCCTCCAGGGGATCTTCCCAACCCAGGGATTGAACCTGTTTTTCTGGTGTCTCCTGCATTAGCACCGGGGAGCCCACTGTAGCCAGATGACCTGCTATCATTAACCAAGGTAACTGTGCACTGGTGAAAGGTACATACTAGATCTTCCAGAGGTTAACAGACATTGGCTCTGAATTCACGCTGATCCCCAGAGCCCTGAAGGGCCACCATGATCCACTAGTGAGACTGGAAGCTAATGAGAAGCAGCTGATGTCTGGAGTCCTAGCCCAAGTCTAATACAGTGTCCCTGAGGTCATGGACACATTGTGTGTTTCCCCCACCCCACCTCCCAGAATAGACAGTGAAAAGAAAGATGCTTAATAACAGGTAGAACTCTTATATTAGTCTTTTCACCCATGAAATGAAGGCTATTATGATGAAAAGGGCAAAGTGTAAGCTCTTAAAATGATTCCCCCCCCATTTACATGCCCACCACACCAAGAAAGTCAGTCAGAAGCAGTACTTTCACCCTGGGGAAATCACAGAGATTAGTGCTACCATAAACACTGAAGATGTGCAAGGGTTGTGGTTCCCAGCACATCCCCATTTAACTCACTTAACTGGCTAGTGCATGAACCAGGTGGGGCACAGAGAGAGAGAATACATCTCTGCAAACTTAGATAGTGATGCCAATCACGACTAGAGCACCAAAGAGGAAATCTTTGCTGTGGCAATTCAGTACAGCCCGTGGCACCTGGCATTCAGCTTCACCATTTTCCATTTCACCTGGAAAATAGTTTCTTTCCAGGAAAAGCTGAAGCAATTTGAATTTATACAGCGGGGAAAATAGTATAACTTTACCATCTTTACCATGACAATGTCATGTCTTGTCGTCCCTGCCATATTATGTGATGGGAAATTAAGCATTTCTCTCTCTGACAGGACATTCCCATTGATGGTATTATGATCAACAGACCTGTGAGTGGGAAGTGTCTCATGTGCCAGAGGCCTTTGTAAGCTAAATGTGTCCCTGAGGCAAGGGACCCACCATACAGGGGAAGTATCAAGGGGTTCTGTGGTCTGGAGCATCCTTCTGAAGGAAGAGACAAGTTGCTGTCTCTTGAATTTTATACCACAAAGCAAGAGACACACTGAGGTTGGAGGGAGGCCACTGTGGACCCCTCTATCTTGGAGGGAGCAGAGCTTGGTTCTCGTGGAGTAAATACATATTACGATTGTCTTCTCTGCCTGAAGTTCTTCTTCCAGGATCATTTGTAGAGTTACAGAATGCCTTATCCTTAACCATGCTGCCAAATGCTATACCATCACCTCTGACAAGGGGACATGATTTATGGCATAAGAAGTGTGAAGTCCTCAAAGCCTTCTCCATCTCCAAAGCCACCACTGGACAATTTCTCATGCATTAACTCCAAATCTCTTTCACCAGAAAGAGCTCTGGCCCTTTTAAGGGCTCACCTAATTAGGTCAGGCTCATCCAGCTGCATCTCAATTTCATACCTGACTTGGGACTTAATTGCATCTGCAAAATCCTTTCATAGCAATATCTAGACTAGNAGCCAACAAGCTATGCAAACGCTTACAATTAATATCAGATTTGTAAGTTAGAACATAAACCTACCATGTTTAGTAAGTACACTGAAGTTGATACAATAAGCTTGACATTTCTTGTAGGTTCTTAGAAGCTGTCTCCATTTATTTCCCCTGGGTTTCTATATATATCACCTATTTCCTTCCTATTCAGATGTTGTACTCATTATCCTGGATTATGACAAGATCTACTCTAGGGCTTCCCTAGTGGCTCAGATGGCAAAGAATCTGCCTGCAATGCTAGAGATCAAAGTTCAGTCCATGGATTGGGAAGATGCTCTGGAGAAAGGAATGGCTATCCATTTCAGTATTCTTACCTGGAGAACTCCATGAAGAGAGGAGTCTGGTGGACTACAGTTCATGGGGTTGCAAAAAGTTGAACACAACTGAGTGACTTGCACTTTCTCTCTAGTTTTAGATCTGGATATATAAATGGTAGTGTGGTCAGACTTGATTAGAATCAACATCCAAATAAAGGACAGTGTTTGAATTAAGATCATCAAATGATCTCTATCCCAGGGATTCTAGCTTCCTCTGAGAGTGATGCTTATGTTATTATTTGATTATTACCCTTTTTCAGTTTTCAGGTGCCACTCTTCTCTGTCAGTAAGATAATATCTAAATAAGAGATTTGGCAAGGTTATAAATCCAACTTAAGTTATAATTTCAGTCTGAAGGATCAAATGTGTCTTGGTAGGGTAAATCAGTCCTTAGGTTAAAATGATAAAAGTAATATTTTAAAGGAAAACCTATAATCTCTGTCTTTTCTGTACATACTTTGAGATATGTATATAAAGTCCCAAACATACTGTATTCTATGTAAGCCTTCTTATGTGCAGTACAAAAAAAAAAAGTCTTCTTCTTAATCATAGGAATAATAATATTTGATGTAATACTCCATTTCACCAGATGCATGATCAGTCATACCCTTGCTTTAACTCAATACCCTATTCTAGAACCTTCCTACATTGTTGAGGGAAATGTAAATTTGTGCATCCAATACAGAAAATAACATAGAGGTCCCTGAAAAAAACTAAAAATAGAGTTGCCATATGATCTAGCATATATCCAGACAAAACTATAATTTAAAATGATACATACACCCCCATGTTCACAGCATCAGTATTCACAATAGCCAAGACATGCAAGCAACATAAATGTCCACTGAAAGATGAACGGGTAAAGATGTGGTGTGTGTGTGTGTGTGTGTGTGTGTGTGTGTATATATATATATATATAATGTAACACTACTCAGCCATAAAAATAATGAAATAATACCATCTGCAACTATATGAATGGACCTAGAGATTATCATATTAAGTGAAGTAAGTCAACAACAAATATATGGTATCACTTAAATGTGGAATCTAAAATATGACACAAATGAACTTACCTACAAAGCATATTCACAGACAGAGAAAACAGATATGTGGTTGCCAAGGTGATGGGGATATGGAGGAATAGATTGGGAGTCTGGGATAAGCAGGTGCAAGCTATTATATATAAAATGGATAAATCACAAGGTTCTAATGTATAGTACAAGGAACTATATTCAGTACCCTGTGATAAGCCATAATTGAAAAGAATATAAAAAATAATGTATATATATATAACTGAGTCACTTAGCTGTACATCATAAATTAACACAACATGGTAAATCAATTATACTTGAATAAAATAAATTAAATAAAACTCCATTGTAGGGAAATACACATCATAATTCATATGTATGTTTTTTACTGAATTGTATGAACTAGTAATCAATTTTACTCTGCTGATGTGATCAACAGTGCTTTCAATATTAATCAACACAATAACAAATTCCAGATTTTAATTTTTGCAGATATGTTTCCTAGAACCAATTCTATCATAACTTTATCAGTGAGAATACTCAGAAATGAATCTAATATTTCAACCTGAAAAATATTAAATACAGGCAATTATCTGCTTACAAAACAGTTGAAATGCCTGAAGAGATAAGGTCAAGAAAGTTGAACCTCATTTTCACCAATAGTTCCTACCTTTCAGGAAAATTTTGACCACTGGTCACAGTGGTCTTTAGCATTGAGGTAGGAAATTCCTTGGGCAGTTTTCAGAACCCATTGCAAAGAAACAAGGTATACTGAAGTTTGCATGAGATCTGCCTTTCTCAGCCTATGGAACAATTAAACTCTGCCTTCCAATCTGATATGTAAACCTCAGAAAGAGTGAACTTCATATGTTACAATGAAATAGATAAAAAGGAATTCTAAGCAATAAAGTTCACAGGATTCTGACCCCTGTTTATGGAAGAGTACATAAAATTTTCCAACATGGTGTTGCATGTCAACAGGGAAATGAACACACATTTATTTTGGTGTCTTCAGAAACACTTACCTTACAGTCTCACTATAATTGGTGTCATGGGATAAAACTTTTTCTTCATTTCTTTAACTTTATTTTTATTATTTCATAGAGGAAATCATTTATGCTGTTCATATTGGAACAATTAATAACCTCCCACCCTCATGGCAGAAAATGAAGAAGAAATAAAGAGCCTCTTGATGAAAGTGAAAGAGCAGAATGAAAAAGTGGTTTAAAACTCAACATTCAAAAAACTAATATCATGGTATCTGATCCCATCACTTTATGGTAAATTGATTGGGAAACAATGGAAACAGAGAGACTTTTTATTTTGGCGGGTTCCCAAATCACTGCAGATGGTGACTGCAGCCATGAAATTTTTAAAAGACGCTTGCTTCTTGGAAGAAAAGCTGTGACCGACCTAGACAGTGTATAAAAAACAGAGACATTGTTTTGCCAACAAAGGTCTGTCTAGCCAAAGCTATGGTTTTCCAATAGTCATGTATGGATGTGAGGCTTGGACTGTGAAGAAAGCTGAGCACCGAAGAATTGATGCTTTTGAACTGTGGTGTTGGAGAAGACTCTTGAGAATTCCTTGGACAACAAGGAGATCCATCCAGTCCATCCTAAAGGAAATCAGTCCTGAAAATTCATTGGAAGGACCGATGCTGAAACTCCAATACTTCAGCCACCTGATGTGAAGAACTGACTCACTGGAAAGACCCTGATGCTGGGAAAGACTGTAAGCAGGAGGAGAAGGGGATGACAGAGGATGAGATGGTTGGATGGCATCACTGACTTGATGGGCATGAGTTTGAGTAGACTCCATGAGTTGGTGATGGACAGGGAAGCCTGGCATGCTGCAGTCCATGGAGTCACAAAGAGTTGGACATAACTGAGTAACTGAACTGAACTGAAAACAAAATATTGCATTTCTAAAAATAATTTATTCTAAATACATGTAATTTGTAAGGATGTACCTAAATATCAGTAACTTTTTAAAAACAAGTTGAACCATTGATTTTAAGTTAAGGCAGAGGCTTCATAGTCCTTATCCTGGATGTCAAAGTTCAATACAATGAGCACAATATGTAAAGGAGTATGTCCAATTTGCTTCTTGCAACCATTTAGCAGATAAAGTAAACAACTGTTTAAAACGAAATCATTTACTAAACCACAGAATATCAGTTATCTCTCCACAGAAAACAGGTCAGTGTTTTCTTACAAAATATACATTAACAAACTAAATCTTAAATGTACTCATTCAATATCAGTGGTTCAAATTATTTATATAAAACTCTGACTTCCCAGGTGGCATGGAGGTAAAGAAGCTGCCTGTCAATGCGGGAGATGCAAGGGATGAGAATTTGATCCCTGGGTCAGCAAGATACCCTAGAGTAGGAAATGGCATCCCACTCCAGTATTCTTGCCTGGTAAATCCCACAGACAGAGGAGCCTGCTGGGCCTGCAGATACTTGGACGCCTTTGAGCCCATGCATACACACACACACACACACACACACACACACACACACACACACACATGGAGAAGGCAATGGCACCCCACACCAGTACTCTTGCCTGGAGAACCCCATGGATGGAGGAGTCTGGTGGGATACAGTCCATGGGGTCGCTAAGAGTCGGACATGACTGAGCTACTTCACTTTCACTTTTCACTTTCATGCGTTGGAGAAGAAAATGGCAACCCACTCCAGTGTTCTTGCCTGGAGAATCCCAGGATGGGGGACCCTGGTGGGCTGCCGTCAATGGGGTTGCACAGAGTCGGACACAACTGAAGCAACTTAGCAGCAGCAGCAGCACACACATTCATAATGAACTTCATTTAGAAAACCCATCAGAAATATGGATTAAACATTTTAAATACTCTCATTGATATCAATGAACATTTTTACAGAACATACCTTGAAATTTCTACGTGTCACCTAGCAGTAACCAGAAAGATCAAATGCTTACCATTGAAATACTGTTACAACTAATTCAGATAGCCACTAGTCTGATGGCACTTATATAATGATGGCATTTATTCATTGAAGAAGAAAACTAGCCAGAATGTTTTCTTTACTTTTTTTTTTTTGACTGAACATTAAAGACCAAGGACCTGAGTTCAAAACTAGACACTATCACTTCCCGTGTAACTCTCAGCAAACTGCTTACAAATCAGGCACCTCGAGTTTTTCATGTGTAAAACAGGGAGGAAGGTGTTATATACTTCATATTGCTTATATGAGAATTAATTGACTTAATACATGGAAAATTGCTACAGCATTGCTTAAAAGTAGTAATGAGCTCTCAAAACATGGTAATTATTCAATAATTTATTAGTAGGTGGAAGTAACAATAATAATAGAAGTATGTTGTACCTTTTGTTTTCATAAATTAAAATGTCACTATATGGAAACATCTATGTTATTTGTCAGAGAAGGCAATGGCATCCCACTCCAGTACTCTTGCCTGGAAACTCCCATGGATGGAGGAGCCTGGTAGGCTGCAGTCCATGGGGTCGCTGAGTCAGACACAACTGAGCGACTTCACTTTCACTTTTCACTTTCATGCATTGGAGAAGGAAATGGCAACCCACTCCAGTGTTCTTGCCTGGAGAATCCCAGGGATGACGGAGCCCAGTGGACTGCCGTCTGTGGGGTTGCACAGAGTCGGACACGACTGAAGCGACTTAGCAGCAGCAGCAGCATGTTATTTGTATTGAGAGAAATCCCACTAAAAACAGATGCCCTGAAGGAGAGTTTCTGCTAAACAGGTAGGCTAGTTCTGAGAATCTCAGGAAATGTATGAATCATTTCTTCTAAATTTGAAATATAATGGACCTGTCAAGCTGGACTGAAAAGTTTACATTTCCTTTTCAAACTCTCCACTTTTCTCCAAGCAATAAACTCCCTGGAAACAAACAAATTCTTCACAAATCTATTCAAGCTAAAAAGAATGTTTTAGTAGATAAAAGAAACAGAAGAAANGGAGAATCCCAGGGATGACGGAGCCCAGTGGGCTGCCGTCTGTGGGGTCGCACAGAGTCGGACACGACTGGAGCGACTTAGCAGCAGCAGCAGCAGCAGCTGCCGGAAGAGTAGCTCTGCTTCCCTGGGGAAGACTTAGAAGGCAGGGCAGACTTCCTTCATATTGGGAACATGAAGCCTGGGGGAAAGGCGGCACTGCTCCAACACTCCGAACAGCAAATACTCTAACTAAAGACAAAGATAAGTAAAACAGCCAAATACTTAACATCCAGAATTTCTAGAAAGAACATCTATAAACTAATTAAATATCCTACTGAAAAGTGGACAAAGGCCGCAAATAAGCAATTCACAGAAAAGGGAATGTTCATGGCAAATAAACATCTGAAAAGATGTTCAACTTCAGTAATAAGGAAGGACTTGATTTTTTAAAATGTTTTTTCCTGCGTCAGATTGGCAAAAATCCAGCGTTGATGAAGATGTGGGGAAACAGGCACTCAGAGGCTGTCAGAACGAATGTAAACTGATAAAGTGTTCTGAAGGGTGATTTGGCAGTGAATGAGAACTTTAAATGTGCTCATCCTTTGACCAAGCAAGTCCACTTTCAGAGACATATACTGGAAAAATATTCATATTTGTATGCACATACAAAAAGGCATACATAAAGATGTATTATTGTTGTAATAGTGATCTCTTGGAATCAATCTTTTTGTCCAACAATAGGGGAAGGATAAAAACTTTGTATTCTGGAATAAAATGCAGTTATTGACACTTGCACCCTTTGAGTCATACACACACTGGTTATATTTAACAAAGTTTAAAGATTGCATGTGGATGGGTGTGTAACTAGCTAACACTCCATTAACTAATACTGCCGAGAACAACATGCATATGTACGGGAGGGGCACAGAAGAGTTTTTTGACGCGATCCAGCCACTCAGTAATAGAATTTAGAAACTAAAGATAAAGGGCCAGTTATAGGAGCCTCCTTTTAAAGATAAGGGTGTATAACATGGAACAGCAAATATTATTATATTCTTCCATGAAGAATGATTGTAGAGTGATTCAATGCTGTTTCACATAATGATGTTATTATTCAATGTACTGTGTGAGTCAGATGGCTCTGTTTAAATGTGCTGAAATTTTAGTTATACAGTCCTAATGTAGATGTACCACGGGTATTCCTCTATGACATACTTGGATACAATAGAAACCTATGGAAGAAAAACTTTACCAAAGATTTAGTTTCCTTTTTGACACAGTTACAAGCGATCATGAATTCATGTGATACGGACTATTACTGATAAAACTGAGTAAAGTAGAAAGTTAAATTCCAAAGCCTTGGAAATGCAACTCAATGGCTCAGACAAATAATAATAATAGACTGACACTAGATTCTTAAATCCAGGCAGCTGTAACTGAACACATGGCTGGATGTGAAAATACCTAACATGATATATGGAGCCTGATTTGAACATGCCGTATAAAAGTGATAAAAAAGATTGGGAGCTCAAATAAGAAAGTTAAAATAGAAAGGAAGATGCTCTTGTATTAAAGCAAGGTAGGAAAGAGAATAATGAAGATTGGGTGAAATAAAAATCATCAGCATAAATTCATTACTTTGAAAGACAGAGATTCTCTCAGAGACACTGAGATCCCTAAGTTGCTGTGAGTCATTTATCTTACTGCTACCAGCTATATGAAATTATATAAATTCATAAAATTATGCAAATACATAGCCTAAGTGCCCATGGTCCAAATCTTAAAAAATTTTTTTACCGAAGGAACCAAGTGTTTTTTGAAATGTGCACAATTCTTGGTTTGGTGATGGGAAAAGCAAGTTGGTTCTGAGACATCTCTTTCTTGGGAGGAGTTAAGATGAAGCAAGTAGACTAGCCTGATTGATTGCCTTACAGAGGTTTTGAGTGAACATAATGCCTCTCTCAGTTTTTCTTGCCACGTCTCTCTGTTGTTGTTGATAGTTGCTAAGTTGTGACCCCTCTTTTGTGACCCTATGAGCTGTAGCCCACCAGGCTCCTCGTTCATGGGATTTCCCAGGCAAGAATACTGGAGTTGGTTGCCATTTACTTTTCCAGGGGATCTTCCCCACTTAGTGATTGAGCCTGTGTCTCCAGCATGGTAGGTGGAGTCTTTACCACTGAGCCACCTGGGAAGTGCTCAGTACATCAACTTTATTCTCTCTGGCTAAGTGTCACCCTGCTTATTTTATTTATATCCAGAGTACACCATGTGAAATGCCGGACTGGATAAATCACAAGCTGGAATCAAGATTGTTGGGAGAGGTATCAACAACCTCAAATATGCAGATGATACCACTCTAATGGTAGAGAGTGAAGAGGAACTGAAGAGCCTCTTTCTGAGGATGAAAGAGGAGAGTGAAAAAGCTGGCTTAAAACTCAACATCCAAAAAACTAAGATTATGGCANATTCTCCAGGCAAGAGTACTGGAGTGGCGTGCCATTGCCTTCTTCCTCCCTAAGTATATATCACATATTTTCTCTACATTTTTGTACCGGCCATTCTCTTTGCCTGAATGCTGCTCCCACTGACCCCCAAGCTGGCTAACTCCCACTCATTTGTAAAGCTTCATCTGGGACATCCTGCCAAGGCTAGCCCAGGGTGGGCCTTCTCTAGTTGATCTGCGAATGAATGAATGAATGAATGAACAAACTACTGATGCAGGAAGAAAGGAAGGCAGAGATGTGGAGCTGAGCTTCTCTTGGAGGAAATCAGCATTACTGAGAGTGTATTAACAGTTGGATAAGTGAGGCTGGAATGGCAGAATCTACATGAGCGTGCCCCTTGGTGGCACTGGGCAAAAAACTAGTAGGAAAGGAAATCAATGACTGTAAATGAGGCAACTGCCTAGGAGTCAGAGTAGCTGCAGGACCCTGGGTAAGTCACAACCTCTCTACTTCCGTTTCCCCATCCACTATGGAAATAAAGGAAAGGCCCTCATAAATTTGAAGCAGCGTGATAAACACTGCAGTCGCCAAGGATGAGCCTCAGATTGCAGCCCCAGTACTGCCACCAACTAGCTGTGTCCCTGGGGCACACCACTTAACCTCTGTGAACCTCAGTTTCCCCATCTGTACAGCAGGAATAAAATTCTCTTTGCTTAGAATATATACTAAACACTTACTAATAGCAATAATAAAGCAACTTAGAAATCTAAGTACGGATACAGATTAGATATGCAGGGGCAGAGAGAGCCAAACTGGATGGAGATCAGGGGTCAGGGAAGTCAGGACTTCAGGAAGCTCAAGAGAATAGTGAAGTGGGTCCGTCCTGCCAATACTACAGCAAAGTGTGGAAGAGTACCTGCCCGTCCAATCTCCCTGCTGTGCCCGAGGCCAGGTAGGTTCCTGCACTGAAGTCATCAGGCTTTCCTGGATCTCACTCCCCTGTGATGACTAGATGAGGCATCCACAGCCGAACCAGAGCCTACCGCCTATGAGCTGGATCTGAAGCTGTCCAGATTTGGGAAGGGTCTATGCCGTCTGTCCTGGAGAGTGACAGCCTGTGCCCAGTCAGACCCTGATCTCTTAGACACTCAACTCGAGGTGCAAGGAAGGCAGAGGCCCTTGCACGACAAGCCTGACAACTCAAAGGGGCCAAACTCGCTCAAGGCTGGAGGGCTTCAGGTCCCTGACCACACTCGGCCCTGACGCATTCGTTCATTCTGAGCCCCCCCCGAGTGCTCAGCCCTCGTGGGGTACAGAGGCCCTGCCTTCAGGCAATCAGAGGGCTAGAAATAAAACCAAGTGTGGGGGTATGCTGTATGGGAGGGGACTCTAGTCCACACTGTAAGTGTGAGTGCCTATATGAACAGTGCCAGGCTGTCCTCAGCTCTAAGCCAGGACTGGCGCTGGCCCACCCAAGTGTCACATTGCCCATTCAGCTCAAATGTCCTCACTGTCCAACCATCTGTGGTCAGTGCCAGAATAACTACAGGGCCAGACCGGCCCTGTGCTGCGCTGCCCTCTGCCCCCAGGGCCACGCCTGAACCTGGCTCTGGACTACCACAGTGTGACCGGTAGATGGGCCAGTCACGGCACTGGAATGACCCAGCTACCCACAGCAGCAGATCATTGCTGGGGCTACACTTAGACCCCACAGCCCTCTGTCCCCGCCACTTACCTGAGAGTTGACAGCTTGCCCCATGGGGATTCGGGAACATTCCAGGGCAAACTGTTTGACACAGAAATAACAGCCCTGGAGAGAGGATGAAGATGAGGTCAGGAGGGCAAGAGACAGGAGGGCCTGTCTCTCCTCACATGGTGCTCCTCCTGTTTACCTGAAAAGCCAGCTCCATGAGGATGATGCCCCCAGGCAGGGCCCGCTGCAGGTGGTATGTGGTGACTGGAGAGCCCGTGCTCTGCAGAAAGGAGAAAGACTGGGGTTCAAGGGCAAGGATGGGGGCTCTTGGGGAAGCAGGCCCCTGGGCCAATGACTTTAATGCTGTCAGGCTGGGATCAATGACCTCAGTCATTATCCAGGGCCCCTGACTTTAGGCCTTGGGCAAATAATTCAGGCTTAGTGATGCTGCTGTCTGAGGCATCGCTGACTTCACTGCTGGGTAAAGCACACGACAATGTGTTTACCTTGGGGCTCCCTTCAGCCTTGGTTTTTGGGCAGGAGAAGGAACCTCGCCCTTCTGTTCCAAGGATAGCCATGGCCCGAAGCCGACTGGTGCTACAGAAAAGGAAGAGGGAGAAGGGGGTGAGGCAGCCTTGTGGGGTGAAGGGTCCCTGCTATCAGATCCAGAACCAGTTCACAAGGAGTCACTGTGGAGGCGAGGAGGCAGGCTCAGAGGTAACCTGCTTGGGTCCCATGGTGGGTCAGTGCCCAGGCTGAGACTGGAGTCCGGGGCTAGACTGCGGGGCGGGGTTCTCTCCATGGCAGGTGCTGCTCTAAGGGGAGGTGGAGACAGGCCCCCCTCTTCCAGCGAGGGGATGAGGGTGGGGCCGCCGAGGCTGCCGTGACTAAGGGGAGACCCCTGTGGGATATGGCAGTACCTGCTTGTTGGAGGCAGCAGGGGAGGATGGGAGGGGAGTGGGTGATGTCCATCTTGAGACTTCACGGGGAAAGCTCAAGTGGATGCTTGATGCCCTGGTAAGGATGGTTCCTCTGAGAGGGAAAAGGGGTTTCTTTTGAGCCGGGAAGGTCAGTTTCAGTGATCTAAAGCCTGTTGTTCTTCCCTTCTCAACTCAGAGACAAAAGGGAAAAAGAGAAGTACTGTGAATGAGGACGAAATAGAAAGAGCCAATGAGACCCACTCATCATACTCAGGACTACAAACTCCTGGAACTGTTGCTGGGAGTGGGTGGGGGTGGCAGGGTGGGCAGTGGTCAAAGCCTTTGGCAAGAAGAAATGTCCTACTTAATTCTCAAGGAAATAGGGACCAGACCTACTGATTGGAGAGACTTGAGAGGGAGGAAGGCTTGATTTAAAATTTTCCTCTAGAAACATACATTTAACCTTAGTGTCTTTGGTTTTAAAAGGGAATTCTGACTTCTGGGAAAAACATAGCTGAATGGGAAGGACATGAACGCCAGAGAAATCCCTGCTGCTGGGACCCGGCTGTGGAGGGCAATGAGCAGAGTTCCTCCTGGGGTCTGTCCCGGAGAAATGGGAGGGGCAACCGAATGAGACATCCTGGAGGCATAGGCCTGTCCTCCTCCTAAGGCCGGGGAGAGAGCGGGAAGCTGGGGGGATGGAGAGCTGGCTACAGAAACACTAAGGAGGTGGGAAATGGCTTTCTGGGCCTAGCGGGCATCTTGAGTAAGAAAGCATGACTTACATTCACTACTTTGAAAAGGCATCAAACTGAAAACAGGAGGGAGAAAACAAACTCACATATCTGGATATGTGAAATGAACTGTCAGTGTGTGGGCCTGGTGGGCTGAGTGTGCACGCGGCCCGAATTACCCAAACAGGACCCAAGGGGAAGGGAGTGTGGGGCCTCACCCGCCATGGAGGAGGAGAGGGGAACAGGGAGACGAGAGGGGCTCACCTGCGAGCAGGCGAGGGGGGCCGCAGCGGCACCAGCACAAAGCCCATGCTCTGCAGATACTGCACGTACTGCTGCAGGAAGGCCAGGCTCAGCTCCTTCAACCAAGGCTCCTCCCGGACACCCAGCAGAGGCCCGTCCGAGGAGTCGCAGTTGGCGGGGGATTCTCGACTTCCAGAGGCCGACTCAGGGCGATGGCGCCGCTGTGGGAGTGGAGATTAAGACAGACTCTCCCCACTGGCAACCAGCCTATCAGGGGTGAAGGAACAGAGGTCCTCCCAGAGAAATCCAGAGTCTGGAGCCTTACCTGTCCCTCAGGGGCCCCCGAGGTCTCTGGGGGCCCATGCAGCCAGGCTGCAGGGTCAAAGAGCAGGGCTGTTGCACAGTAATGCACCAGGCGGGATGACTGCTTCAGGGTCTCCAGCTCCCCGGCCTGGAGAAATAGAGAGTGAGCACTGGGCAGGTGGCTAAGGCAGGGTCACGGGACTGCCCGGAGGATGCGGGTGGGGCACTCACACTGATGGGCATGCTGGCTGGAGCGGAGCGCTGCTGCCACGTGACAAACAGGTTCTCCATCTTCATTTGGCGCTCCAGCTCTAGGGGTTGGAGGCTTTTAGTAGCAGACCCCAGGAGCAGCCGCCCCTCTTCCTGCCGGGCTCCACAGCTGGCCCTGCCTGCCGCTTGGCCCGGCCCGGCCCGCTCACCTCTGCGCTCTGCCATCTTGATCTCCAGGAACTGCTGTCCATGGTAGGTGACGGGATCAGGCGGTCTGGGCACAGGGCCGAGGGAGGAGCTGGGGCGGGTGGCCGTGATATCCCGCAGGGCCTCATCGAAGGGGAATGTGTCCAGGGGAAGGGGGCCCCCGCCCCGCGAGGACCCACTCAGCCGGCCCTGCTCACGGCTCAGGGGGGGACTTGCACTCCGGATGAGGGTCTCTGCTTCCATGGTCGGCAACAGGAATGGGTTTGGCTCCTGAGAGAGAGGAAGCCTCACGAGGGGTCTGGGCCTCTGCCCTCAGACCTGCCCTCCCACCCCGTGGCTGTCTCTTTGACTCGCCCTCCCTGCGACCTCTGCTCTCAGTCTGTCCCCTCTCCTGTTTCCCGACAGCAGCTTCCTTTAGCTGACCGCTCAGGAGAGGAGGGGCCCAGACGGCAGGCACCTTTTCATCCCGCACCGGGAAGTCCAACTGGCCGTAGTGGTGGAAGAGCCCCAGCTTCTGGCTGAGGAGGCAGAAGACGAGGTGGGCGCGCGCGTTCTGCCACTGTGCGAGGCGAGCCAGAGCGCGGCCCAGGGCCGCCCCCAGGTCCGGAGCCCAGTTGTAGGTCAGCAGCTGGAGCTGGAAGTCCGGGCTCAGCATCAGTGGGGCCACAGAGCCCCTCCTACCACCCAGCCCCTGGCCCATGCCTACCTTTTTGTCCACGACCTCCAGCAGCAGGAACCTCTGCCGGGGAGCATTTCGCCCCATGCTCCCATCACCTCCCGGCTCAAAGCGCTGCACAGCTTTGGCAGCTATGAGGTCAAGGGGCAAAATGAAGATCTTAGGACTGATCCCTCTCAATTGCTCACTGGCCCCCACAGGGTGAGAGGCTACAGGATCAGTCCCTCTGAGACCCCCACCCCCACCGCAGGCTGTGGCCTCACCCTGCTGGGTGGGTCTCCTCCACTGTGAGAAGTTCCTGCCCAGAAGCAGCAGGTGCCGCTCAGCTGCTGGGCGGCGCGGTGGGCCCAGCTGGCCAAGGGAACACGGATTGAAGAGCTCTGGCTCAGGAGTCCTAGTGGGAGGGAGGGACAGATAGAAAGCAGACCATCCACAGCCCCATTCCCTGGCCATCGCCTCTCCCACCTCAGTTTCTGTGAGACCCCAAACTCACAAATGCTGCTCAAAGATGCGGACACTGGTGTCGCCAGCCATCGAGGTGACCAGAGTGGTGAGCTCAGACAGGATGGATGGGAGGAGGAAGCGGGACACCATGTGAGTGGAGCTCCTGGACACCGAGGCGCATCCTGGATCCCGGGCACAGAGGTCGTGGTGGGGCTCGGCGCTGGGGGCTGGGGACTGGGCCACAGGCTCGGGGGTGGGAGAAGGGTCTCACCAATCTGAACCATGAACTCCATCCAGTGCCGAGCGACGCGAGCAAACACAGGCTGCAGGGTGCCTGCCTCGCCCTCTTCCAGCTGTGTGGTCCTTCGTCTGAAGACACAGCAGGAGTAAGAGCCTCGCACCTACACGCAAGACGCATTCAACAGTCCCTGTGACTTCACAGCACACTTTCCATGATAACACACATACCTTTGTCTCTGGGCTCCAGACTCTGGGCCCGCTGCCCGCTCAGTTCCACCCGGAGTCCGAACGCTTTCCGTTTTGTGACGCCTCCGGCCCCTAGTGTCCTCTGGCCGATCCAGGACAATGTCGTCAGTTGTTTTGGGGGAACCCAAGTCCCCACATTCTGTTTTACTCTGGGGGCAATGCAGCGAATGAGGAGGGGCTAGGATGGAGGCATCCAAGAATAGTTACAAGAACCCAGAAGAGCTGGAGGCCAACCGAGCAGCCTTGAGCAGGCTACCCAACTTTCCGGATCCTCAGTGGCCTCGCTAATAACAGGCCTACTGAAATCTTGCAGGCTGTGAGGATCTGACAAGGAAAGTGGAAATGAAAACACTTAGGCTGAGGCTAGCTGTGTGTAAGAAAGAACGTGCCATGTTCTGTATACTCCTGTCTAAGGTACAGAGCTCTGAGGCAGGGCCTCCAGGGAGTAGAGAGGGGAGACAGGAGGGAGGCAAGAAGGCAGAGATCAACCTCACCACCTCCCTTTATTCCATTACCAGCATATCCCAGAAGCTACGCCGGCCAGCTTTGTTGGGAGGAGTCACAGGTTCGCCAGGGCCAGGGCTCGGGGGAAAGGTGCTGGCTCGGCCTGCAGGGCTCTTGGTGTCCAGCGACCCACTCCTGAGACTCCCTGTGAGTGGCAGGCATTACAGACTTCTGTCACTGACCATCAACCCCCATTTCAGACAACCCAGCACCAGCCCCAAGACTGGTGAGAGAGACATGCCATGTACTTACTCTACTTGTTCTTGCAACCCAGCCAGCCCTAAGTCTGGTAAGAGACAGACATGTATTTACATACTATACCTGTTCCTGAATGGCAGGGTGTGTGTGTGTGTGTNTTGTTATTCAGAGCAAGGTAACTGCTAGGCCTGAAAGTGAAAGTGAAAGTCACTCAGTCGTATCTGACTCTTTACAACCCCACGGACTATACAGTCCATGGAATTCTCCAGGCCAGAATACTGGAGTGGGTAGCCTTTCCCTTCTCCAGGGGATCTTCCCAGCCCAGGTATCAAACCCAGGTTTCCCTCATTGCTGGCAGATTCTTTACCAGCTGAGCCACAAGGGAAACCCTTTGCTAGGCCTGATTCTTTATCAAATAAAATATATATTCTAGGTCAGAGTCCTGACTCTGCTAGCAATCTAATGTGTGACTTTGGCCCAACCATTTAAAATAGCTGGCTCTCAGTTTCCTCATTTGCAAAATGGAGGATATTCAAAGCTCCTTCTGTTCAATTGATCTACAAGTCATTTATGATTACATGAATTATTGGGTAAACTTTTTATAGTTATAAGTAAAGGAAGTAAGTAACATTTTTATAAAAGCATATAAGTTAGTTTAAATTATAAAGATGAATAAAGCCAATTTCATGGGCGCAAGCCAGTACAGCTGTTTACTCTCTGAATGAATGTCTAATTATCTATATAATCTCATTTTCCAGTTTCTAGCCATATTTATATTCTCAGCTGTGATTATATTTTTGGTCTTAAGAAGAGATTTTGCTTTGACAGAGCAAAATATAAATTATAATCTAGGAAATAAATAATTCCCTTGAACTCTGCCAACAACAATTCCACTCATTCTTCAAAGCTCTAGTAAGATTCTAACTCCTTAGCAAACAGATGAGCATATACTCTGGGCCAGGTTTATGTGAGCGACCTGGCACACCAAAATGTGTCAGAAATTATCCCCAGCTTCAAACAGTTTAGAATACATCCAGGTGACAAGTACAAAATTCTAACATAACTATAAATGGACATGGTCTGGGGAGTCCCTCCATCAGTGGCCTTGAAGGAGCCACCACTGTGGGGTTTCACAAAGGGCTGTCAAAGAAGATGGGATATAAATGGGCTTGATTTAAAAAAAAATCAGAAGAGAATATATACCCAGACAGTAATAAATATATATATACATGCATATATTATTTTAATTAAAAATCAAAAGCTAATATGTATATATACATATTATATATAGAATACTTATGTAAATATGTGTTTATAGGTGTATGTATGTAAGGTGAGTGACGAGAAATGAGGACCTATTCTCATCATTAAATTTAAAAAGCTATAAGGTGCTTAGAACACACCTAGCATACATAAAGAGCAATGACAGGTGAGGTATGAGGTTATAGGAACATTAGAATGCTGAGAAAGGCCAGTTTGGCTGTGAGAGCAAGGGGTGACTACTCAGCTTCCTAAGACTCTGGAGCCCTGACTCTTGCCCCTCTCACCTGGCACATTTGCCTAGTAGACCCTAGTAGACTGGATAAGGCTGAACACGGGTGAGCATACGACATGGCTTGGCCAATCAAATGCTTCCCCCTCTTTACCATTTTTGTTGAGCCCTCAATGGCTAGCGGCCTTCGCTTGTGGCTCGGCTGGTAAAGAATCGCCTGCAATGGGGGAGACCTGGGTGGTTTCCTTGGGTTGGGAAGATCCCCTGGAGAAGGGAAAGGCTACCCACTCCAGTATTCTGGCCTNTTTGTTGAGCCCTCAATGGCTAGCGGCCTTCGCTTGTGGCTCGGCTGGTAAAGAATCGCCTGCAATGGGGGAGACCTGGGTGGTTTCCTTGGGTTGGGAAGATCCCCTGGAGAAGGGAAAGGCTACCCACTCCAGTATTCTGGCCTGGAGAATTCCATGGACCATATAGCCCACGGGGTCACAAAGGTCAGACACAACTGAGCGCCGTTCACTTTCACTTCACTTTCACTTTCAAGTGCCTTGTAACATTGACTGTGCCAGAATTTGCCTCTGGATTTTTCTCAACTCTGTCACTCCCTTACTTCTGCCACCAGTACAAAAGTACCAATTTCTCACGCAAAAAAAGAAAAAAAGATCATTTATGGGAAAAGATGTTGTTGCCTCTCAGGAAATGGTATCTTTAAACATACTAAGTGAGTACCACAGAGTAGAGCAACAAAGAATATGTAGGACTTTAAAATACTTTAACCTCAGAAAATATCTATAATCATGCTGCTAACATAAAATCTATAGAATGAATTTTGAAATTTGTGAATAGCATTTATTTTTTCCTGTGAAAATTTTCTTGTAATAGTATACAGTTTCTGACTCGCATTTTTCAAAAGCTAGCTACAGATGTAATTTCATTCTCATGTGAAAACCTAGCATTTGCTTAATTTAAATGTATATATTCTTTGCAAACTCTCCTTAACAAATTCTTTTCTAGCACGTGTCTCTTAAGAAAGTGCAATAATACTTGCTGGAAGATAAAACCCTCTTGTTCTGTTCTTTGTTTTCTCAGTCATCGCTATACGGNGTGAAAACCTAGCATTTGCTTAATTTAAATGTATATATTCTTTGCAAACTCTCCTTAACAAATTCTTTTCTAGCACGTGTCTCTTAAGAAAGTGCAATAATACTTGCTGGAAGATAAAACCCTCTTGTTCTGTTCTTTGTTTTCTCAGTCATCGCTATACGGAATTAGTAATCATGGTTAAAAATTTTTTTTTTCTGAAAGAAAATGATGCTTTTTACAATCCTGAATCTGATAATAGCATAAAAAATTAGCCTTTATTAACTTGTAAGGAAAGACAAAAGGAGGAGTATTTTTACATTGTAAAGAACAAAACCACAGACATACTGTCTTTCATGGGACAAATCTCAAAACCTTTCAAGAAGCAATTAAGCAAGGTATGCTTGAATACAATGTGCCATGAAAATGCTGAATTAAAAATCCATGGCATATCACCATTTCACTGCAGGTAAAGGCTGCTGTTTTGCTTCCAATAAAGTATCCTCTATCAGAAGGCTTTCGGCCAAAAGTAATAGTCCTTTCTCTAGCTGCAGATGTTCAGCAATAGGCATTATCTGAATCAGTAGGGAAGCTGTTCACTAGATTTTAGAGAGAGATGAATATTATAATAAAGACCTGTCAGTCTTGCAGTCACAATTTCAATTCAGCCCTGACCCAGAAGCAGGAAATCCACCTGCAGTGCCTTGGTTCCCCTCTGGCTTCCTTCTCAGACTTGGACTATTTTTGCATACCATTTCTGCTATAGTTTCCTTTAACCAGTTCATTTCTGGGGAAGAAGCATCCTTAATGCCAGCAGTCCCTTCATGTTTGGTCTCTGTCTTCAATTGCTTGATTGTTTAGCCATACTAGTATTTGGGTTGTTAATTACGTAGATTTTATTAAGCAATATGTATTAACAATGAACTTGATAAGCTTATTATTAATTTTTGCAGCCATGTAACTGAGAAGATTCTTGAGAGTCCCTTGGACTGCAAGGAGATCCAACCAGTCCATCCTAAAGGAGATCAGTCNGGTGGGGGAAACGCAGGCGCAGGATTTCTTCCCGCAAGTCCGACACAATCTGAGGGGAAACTGTGATCACACCCTCCCATCTGGTATGGACATGCAGAAGGGTCCACAGACGAGGTGGGAAAGCCTGGTGCCCCACAGCTTATTGGTCTGGGGGGCTCCTCCTTCTACTGGCCCCGGGAGTGCGGGGAGAAGAAGCCTGTCGACACTCCAGGGCTCGTGGGTCGGAGAGTGAGTTGGAGCCCCGCTCACCTTGTGCCGAGCCTGTGCTGGTGTGCCGATGAGGAAACCCAGGCGGAGCACCATGCACGGGGCCTTGGAGATGATGCGGACCATGTAGAAGGAGGAAGGGGGCTGGTCTGGGGCACTGGGGAGAAATGGAGGGTCCGTGAGCAGCCCTCGGTTGGGAGAAGATGGGTTTAGGAGGAAGGAGGGAGAGGGTCTGGGGTGAGAGGAAAAGACACAGGCTTCGGGGAGGAGGGGACTTCACGCCGCCCACCTGGAGAGCAGCTTCACATAGGAATAGCCCTCGACTAGCACGAAGCTGCTCCAGTCACGGAGCAGGGAGGTCAGCGAGGAGTGCGAGATCCTACACTGGACAGTGCTGTAGCGGCCGTTGCTGCCCGGGGTGTGCAGGTGCTTGGGGATCGGCCTGGGAAGAGGGTGTATGGTGCGGTCAGCCGTCTCGGCCCCAGGCGTGGGGGAGAGGGACAGGCTGCTACTTCTCTCTTCCAGGCCCTGTCTGAGGGTCTGGAGGCTCAAGAGCAGGAGGGCTAGGATGGCTGGCGCTTTCCTTGGCCAAGTCGGTATGGGCTCATCCACTGCCTCCCTTCCCTGTCACTTTGCGCCCCTCCCGCGCCCCACTCCTCCACCCAGGCTGTGGCCCGACCAGGGATACCCACGTGTCATGCTCCAGGATGAGCACCAGGCGGTGCATGTGCAGCCAGCGCTGCCACGAGTTAGCGTCCATGGACAGCACCGGCTTCCAGTAGGCAGCAAACTGGGCATGGGAGGAGTCGGAGCCACTGTGCTGAAGCGACAGCACCTGGGGGCAGGAAGGGCTCGTGAATGACCTCCGTGGCAGCAGAGCCTGGGGTGGGCGGGGTCAGAGGCGGCAGTGCAGTAAAGCTAAAGGAACCTTCAGCCCTGCCTGGGACAGAGGCAGAAACTGCCCCCAATACGAAGGCTAGGTCAGGGGCCCCCAGCCTCTAGAAATCTCATGCCTAATGGTCTGAGCTAGAAATGTTGAAATAATAGTAAGAACTAAAATGCACAATAAATGTAATGTACTTGAATCATTCCAAAACGACTCCCTCAAACCCCAGTCTGTGGAAAGACAAACGACCCCAGGGACAAGCCGCGTGGCCTCTTAAAGATGAATCCAGACACAGGATGAAACTTCCATCTCTGACTTTGGGGGAAAGCCTCTGAGTGATGGCAGGACCTCAGGATGAGTGTATGATTCACTAGAATAAGCCCCCAGCCCCTCAGTGCTAGGCTGATGGCTGGGGCCAAGTGTGGAGAAAGCAAAGGACAAATGGAGCCATAGTCCTTGAGAAGCACAGCAGTCAGTGGTTGGCTGGAAGTGCAGGGGAGGCTGGAGGATGCATGTGGAGATGGCGAGAGGGCTTGCAGCTGGCTGGAAGACCACTACCGAGACATTCGGCAAGTCTTGACCTTTGACTCCAATGATCTGTTGAGGGCCACCTTTCTCTAGAGACTCTTTCCTCCCTTTCCTCCCCTGGGGGGCAGTGGGGGCGGGGAGGAGGGGGCTCTGAAGGCTAAAGTTCAGGGTCCTGGTTTGGGGGCCTCAGAGGTGAGGAAAATGAGCGTGGTTCTGGGCTCCAGAGGGTGGGCACAGGACAGGGAGAATGCGCGTCAGGGCCCCTCACCGGGGTGGTGGAGCCGGGCGGGATGTAGAATAGAGGCACTCCGCTCTTGGTGCTGTCGGGCAGTGTGAAGTGTTCTGGCACGGAGGAGAAGGACTGCAGGTGGGCGAGCATCTGGTCCGTCTGGTTAATGCTGTAGAGCAAGGGCCACCCTGAGCCTCTCCGGCCTCTGGGGAGTCAGGGGAGGGGTGCCCCAGGGGCACGTGGAGTCTGGACACAAGCCCCGAGTGCTCAGGGTGACTCTCTCTAAACCCTGCTTTCACACATCTGCCCCTCCACACAGCAAGTGGGGGCTCCGTCACTGAGCGGTGACCTTGCTTACCTCTGCAGCGTGTTCCAGAACCGCCGGATAACGTGGGTCCGATACAGCGAGCGAATGGGTTGTCTCAGCGCACAGGACACGTCATGCAGGATGTCATAACCGCCTTCCATTGTCACTTCCACCCGGGTGCCTCGAGGGCCCTCAGGCTCCAGGGGCCAGGGTGCAGTGGCCACGTACTCAATGCGCATGTTGTGTTTCCACAGCAGCACCAGCTTCACCTCCAGCTGGGACCCACCTTCAGGGGAAGCAGGAGGGGAGGAGGGCCTGGGGCTGAGTCCTGTCCGCAACCTCCACCTACAGCATGGAACTCCAGCCTAGCCAAAGGTTCCAAGCCTGGTTCCACAGAGTGCAGGCCCAGAGCCTACCAACTGACACAAACTGAAGTTTGCAGGCAAAATCTGAAAACAGCTAAGTCCAGGACACTACACCACTCTCAGCTGACTCACCAGGAATAGGAGATGGAACTTAGCTAAATGCTAAGAGAAGTAAGCCCAGCTCACCTGACAGACAGTCTGCCGTGCATGGCACATGGGGCTCTCCTGCTCTGTTTAGATGTGTGGGATACGGCAGGGCCTGGACCTTACCTTTGGCCAGAGTGACCTCTCGGATGCTGTAGCCCTCTCGAAGCCTCACAGACACGGTGCTGACCAAGTCAGCCGGAACCTCCTTCTCAGTGTGCTTCTTCCGGCGCAGGGCCAAGGCAGGGTTGCTGCTTGCGGAGACCAGGTGCTCATTAAACAGGCGGTGCTGAGAGCCTGGGGATGGGGCGGGCAGGGGCAGGGGATGGTGTTACCTGTCAGCTGGTGGAGGAGAACAGGGTGAAGGCAGCCCAGTTACACTACCCGGGACCCGAGCCCTACACAGATTCCCTGTATCATCTCTGGGTCCACACTAGGTTCCACACTGGGGCGGTTCCCACACCTGCCCCAGTCTGCCCCTCACCGCAGTAATATTCAGGGTTCAGGGCTTCCCCGCTGCGCAGGAAGGAGTAGAGGAGAAATGCCCGGTGGTAGACAGTCAGACCCAGGCTGCCTGGTTCGGGCTCAGGGCAAGTGGACAGGTAGGAGCCGAATGTTGCCATGGCGATAAACTTCATCAATTCCACGTTGGGTACGTGGCCAAAACTGCAGTCATAAGAGTAAACTCCTCCCACCTGAAGAAAGGGAGCAAGTAGAGACCTAGCTCCAAGAGAGGCAACGGAGAAGAGAGTGCAAGAGGAGGCTGGGCTGGGGGGCGGCTCCCATCCCAGCACAGCTGCAGCTCTCCTTCCCTGAGCCCTTCTGTCTGAAGCCAACGGCAGCTGGCCACACCCCTCTCGCCCCACATCAAATACCAGCCTGACGCCACTCACTGAGATTTTGGCCAATGGCTCACCAAATTCCTATCATCATCTCAAGACTGCAGCATCTGACAGGGTGCTTCTCAAACCTTAGGGTGCACACAAAACCCCTGAGGCCTGGGGTGGGAGCCTCAGAGTTCGTGTTTCTAACAAGCTCCCTGGCAATGCCAAGGCTGCTGGTCTGTGGACCGTAGTGTGAGCACTAAACCTATAGATCAGAGACTGGAGAACCACATACAACCTGCGGTCAAACGTAGCCTAGCATCTGTTTTTGTAAATGAACTTTTATGGGAACACAGCACACCCATTCATCTTTCCTATTGTCCATGCCTGCTTTCAGGCTACAAGAGCACAGCTGAGTAGCTGGGACAAGCACATGGCCCACAAAGCTTGAAATGTTCACTAGCTGGTCCTTTGGAGGTACACTCTAGAATTCAGTGGGCCCCAGCCTTTTTTGGCACCAGTGACCAATTTCATGGAAGACGCTTGTCCCATGAACCAGGGTTGAGGGGGATGGTTTAAGGATGATTCAACTGTATTACATTTACTGTGCAAGTTATTTCTATTATTATTATTACATCAGCTCCACCTCAGATCATCAGGCTTTAGAGATCAGAGGTGGGGACACCTACAGATGGTTCATTCAATTTCCTGGCCACTCAGCTCCTCAACCCTCATCTCCAAGAACTTTATTCCACTCACCTGCCCCATAGCTACACACTAGCCCCTGGCTTCACCTGGAACTACTTCCTCTTTGTGAACTCAATTGCCACATCCCTGATTACACATAACTCTGTCCCATTTTTAAGTTCCTTTCATCTTCCTCCTCCTGTTGCTCTCTGATCCCATTAAGACTCCCAGGCCTTGAACCTTTGCTCTTTTCAAATCTATCCACGTCCTCCTGGGCCTCTTTTTGCAACCCAGCCTGGACCGCATGTTCAAGCAATTTCTTATGCAACATTCTCAACTCCCAGGCCCTCCTTCACCATTTTTCTGCTTCCACCTGGAAACCCCAACTAGGATCACAAGCTCTATACCCAGATCCCAAATGAGATCTTCAGTTCAGTTCAGTCGCTCAGTCGTGTCCGACTCTGCGACCCCATGAACCACAGCACACCAGGCCTTTCTGACCATCACCAACTCCCGGAGTTCACTCAGACTCATGTGCATCAAGTCGATGATGCCATCCAGCCATCTCATCCTCCGTCGCCCCCTTCTCCTCCTGCCCCCAATCCCTCCCAGCATCAGTCTTCCAATGAGTCAACTCTTCGCATGAGGTGGCCCAAGTACTGGAGTCTCAGCCTCAGCATCAGTCCTTCCAATGGACACTCGGAACTGGTCTCCTTTAGGATGGACGGGTTGGATCCCAAATGGAAGAAAAACTGCATAGTGGTGTAGGGTGGTGCTGGCACCCCATCCAGCTGGTCCTTCACGCTGGTCTTCAGCATCATTCCTCCTTCTCAGCTCTGCCTCCCTCCCTCACAGTACATGTCTTCAGTTCTATCCTAGTCTCAGAGAAGCAAGGACACTCCTCTGCTCCAAGAATCCTCAACTTATTTTTTCAGCCAACGCCCTCCTCCTAATTTAGGGACTTCACTCCATCCAGCTTCCTTTCCTTTATTTTCAAACTCTGCTCCACCATGGCCCTTTGGAAACATGAAGTCTCTAGCTTAAAACACAAGTCAGAACACCCCTCCTTTTCCACACTATCCTCCCCTCAGGCTGCCATTCTCTCTCTCGAGCATGCTTGCTCCTCCCTTGATCTGAACAACCAGATTCCACATGTCAACACTTGTCTCTACATCCTTCCCTTCTATCCACTCTTCCACGCACTGCAATCATTTCTCTCACCGCCTCTTGAGTGTAGTAGCCTCGAAAAAAATTTCCATAACCTCCTAATTGCCAAACCCATAGTGTACTTTTCATTCCTCATTGTACATGATCTCTCTACTGCCTTTCATGCTGTGAAGTACTCCTTTTCTCCCCAAACCCTGAAATTCTTGACACCAGAGCCTTCTGGTTTCTGTCTGATTATTTCCTCTTCATTCTTTGCTGGGCCCCCTCTCTAAGAAAGATCTTTAAACCTCAGTAGCCCCCAAGTTCTTTGGGGACCCTTATCTATTCTCAAATGCCATGTGTAGGCTGCCCAAATCCTAACTATCTCTCAGTTAGTGTGGACTCCTGAGAATCTCATCTACATGTCCGACTGCTAACTGCTACGAACAGCAGTCATTTACTATGTAATTCTGCACTATGCTAAACCCTTCAAATGCATCACCTCACCCACTGAGGAAGGTACTATTACAACCTCCATTTACAAATGAATCCACTCAAGAAGTGAAGCAGTGTGTCCACATCACACAGCCAGCAAGTGGAGCTGATTCCGGCCAGGCACGCTGAACTCCAAAGGTGACACCCAGGCGCCTGGAACAACGTGCACACACCTGGACTCATCATCCTGTCCGCACTCCACCCCAACTGCGGCTCTGTTGACTCTGCTGGCTCCCAGTCATCAGTGAAGTCAGAAACTTGGAGACACCCTTAGCCCCTCTTTCTTGTTCATCCCTCACATCTCGCTAATCGTAAGTCATGTTGATGCCGCCCCTTCAATTCCTTAATGCTACCCCCCCATTCTCTCTTACCCTGAATTCCCCTAGTTTAAGTCCTGATCCTCTCACCTGACCACTGCAATCAACAGCCTCCCCGCCTCCACTCTTGTCCCTCCCCCAGCAACGAGTGACATTTATAAAACACAAACCCAGTAAGTGACTTTCCTTCCCTCCATCAGCATCACCCACACAATTATGCTGGAACTCCTCTAACACAGCAGAAGCACCTTTCCATGCTCTGGCCTATGCCTACCCTCTAGCCTCACTTTCCACAACTCTCTGCCTTCTGTCCTATAGCCTGTCAATCCAAACTGGCTGCAGGTCCCTGAATATACTCCCTCCTCTGCTTAAGCTAGTTTGAGCTGAGTTTTCTGACCCTTGCAACCAAAACAGGAGTAACTAATCTAATGAGGAAGGTGGGACTGGAACTGACTGCCAGACAGCAAATTCTGCATTCTTCTTACTATAACATGCTGTCTATCACATCCTAATGAAAGAACAAAGATGAGAATCCTCTCCCACCAGTTTAACATCCTGTTCTAAACATGATGCTCTCTCCCCATCCCCACCATCCCTCCAGAACTATGCTATTGGCTTTACCTGGGAAACCACTGCCTACAAGAAAGTAACCAGCCACATTCCACCTGGTAAGGTATGATACTTTCCTCTCTTCCTTCCCACAAAGTCCTTACCTGCACAAAAGAACAGGCCACAGTGCCACTGCGAAGCTGGTTTAGCAGCGTCTCACAGACAGCAACATCGGGGACACTGGTCACTCCATCCGTGATCACAATGATACCTGGAGCAGGAAGCATCAGACTCAGACCTGGGGTCCCTCCAGATAAGAGTCACAGGGAGGCGCCCAAGGGACAGGACCTCAGTGTCCACCAACCACTGTGTTTTATAATCCTCCAATACCTTTCCTTCTCCCCTTCCCTCCTGCTCCAACCTCTCGAGGGCTGGGTCCCAAACTCCTCCCAAGAGGTGATCTTGGAGCTCTGCTCCTTCCCACCAGGGTCCCTGCTGGTTGTCAGAGCTGGAGATACTCGAGATACACACAACTGAACACTTACCTTTCACAAACAAGGAAACAGACATGCTTCCCTGCAGCCCACCAATCCTTTGGAACTTCTATCTTTGCTGATAATACCTCTACCCTTCCTGTACCCCCCTTTCCCCATTCTCACCAACATTCCTCCTACTGACCTGCACTGGAGTTGGAAGGCAGCAGCTGCAGCGCCAGGATGCCCTGACGAATCATACTGACCAGCCCGAGATCAGCTGTCACCATGGAAACGCCCACTTTCCGGCCTGAGGGCTCCCCTGAGTCTGGGGACTGGTCTTCGGTCTGGCCCAAGTCACAGAAAAGATTGAATGGGACAGATGGCACTGCTACCCCATCCACAGCAAAGCCAGAATTGATAGTCTAGCATTGCCCACACCAGACAGACCTAATCCTATGAGCTCTCCAGTTCCTCTGCTGTGTGGCCAAGTCCTGACTATGCTCCTTCCCCTACTGTGTGCTTGGAGGCCGATCCTCAGATGGGCAGGCCATCCAGCACCAGCTGAAGCACCACACTATCCTGAAGCAGGCCTTCCCCACCTTTTGCCAGTAAGGCCCCCTTTCCGTATTCTTCCATTGCCATTATGATACATATTAATACATCAATTGGATTAAGTCTTCAGACACACAGACCTGCCATCTGCCTGGCTACTTCTCAGATATCTAAAAGAATAAGAGCATGCACTGTGGTGAACCCAAGCAGCTTTATCCCAGATTATACAAAATAGTAGAAATCAAAGTCACCCACAATCACCTTCTCAGATCCACGGTGGGAGAAGATTCAGGACTGAAAAAACACAAGCAAACAGCCTCCACATTTTCTCCCCGCCACAGTGTGTGCCTTGGGGAGTCTGGTAAGCCTCTTCAACGGGAACCTGCTGTGCGCACTCACCAGCACTTCTTCCCTTGGCGCCCTCTGCCCCTGGCTTTTTGCCCTTTTTTCTGCTGTCTCTTCCCTCTATGACATTTGGCTTGCCCTTCCTCTGTCCCCTCTGTCCCTTAACAGCTCCTCCTTCTCCGCAGCCTCTACCTGCTTTCTCTCCCACATACCTGGTTCTGGGGGTCATACTGCTGCTGTAGCATGGTGGCCACTTTATCCTCAAAGAGACAGAGCTGTGCATACACCTGCTGCAAGAACACCTCCCGCTGGGAAGGGTCCAAGAGGCAGCCCTGGACCAGCACCTGAGACGCACAAGGGAAAGAGCGGGACGTGAAGGGCAGGGGGACACTGGGCAGTACCCCTCTGGCCTCCCTCTTTATTCGCCACACTGGGCTGCCCCAAGCTCCCGCGTGGGGGCGCCACTAACATCTCCCAGTTTCCTCCATCTTGGCCTCCAGGACATTGTCTACAAGCTGCCCTTTCTGTCCAGGAAATGCCTCTTTTCACTTGCACATTCTTATTCTTGTTGATTTCCAAGCACTGCACACAGAAGCTGCTCTGGATCTTTCCTCTTTCTTAAGCTTAGACTCTTATTCCCTCAACGAGTGTTCCTTCCTTTTCTTTGCTGGTAAGTCACTTCAGTCGTGTCTGACTCTGTGCGACCCCACAGACGGCAGCCCACAAGGCTCCCCCATCCCTGGGATGAGAGAGAAGAGGAATCTTCTTCGGAGCCTGAAAGGAAGAACAAGAACGCAGGTAGATCCGAATGACTGGCAAACGCTGAGGGCGTTTTCGGTGGGTCAGAGAGTGGTACACCCTGAAGGTCAGGGTGAGTGGGAAGTTCCTGTTGACTGGTTTCCTTTCTCTATGAAAATGGTGGGTGAGCAGTCAACAAGAACTTCCCACTCACCCTGACCTTCAGGGTGTACCACTCTCTGACCCACCGAAAACGCCCTCAGCGTTTGCCAGTCATTCGGATCTCCCTGCGTTCTTGTTCTTCCTTTCAGGCTCCGAAGAAGATTCCTCTTCCTCTTCTCTCCCCCCAAAGCTAGTATCTCCATCTAACCTCGGATCTTTCGACTGTCTTAACATCTTGGTTCCCTCTCCATGGGGTTTCCTTCCTTCTACTTTCAACATGAGTAAGTTCTCCCATCCTAAAAATTTTATACAGACCTGGCGGCCCCTATGGTGGCCTTGGGATCTTTCCTCTCTCCCTGTTCTCATCAGACTCCTACAATCTGCCCACTTCTCCCCAAACCCTTGCCCTCCTACCCAACAGCCACTTCTTCACTCTCCATTCAGAATTGGACCAGTGCGTGGGGACAGCCAGAAGAGGGCAGAGCGGGACTTTGGACAACTAAAGGCCTGACTGTGAGGAGGGGAAGACTGGGAACTGGGGCTGTGAAAAGATGAGCAAAATGTTCAGAACTGTATTGTTCAGAAGAGTGAAAACGGAGTCAACCTAACAGTCCAACAATGGTTTGGCTAAATATATAATGATGAAAAATACGATAAAATATTAAAAGAAGCAGTCATTTAAAACTGTGTTTTCAAAAAATATTTAGTGATGTGGAAAAAATGCCCATATCGTTATGTTAAAAGAGCAGGAGGCAGAACTGGGTGTTTGGAATAAGATGTTTCTTCTGTCTCTGGACTGAGTAGTGGTGATGAGGGAAATAAATGCATACTCAAAGAGAAGACATTCCACAACATGTCAAAAATAGCTATTTCTGGGAGGTATATTATGAGCAAGTTCTGTAGGTTTTTTTAAAAAAATATTTTATATATTTTCCAAATCTCCTTCAAGGGCATATAGTATAAATGTGACAACACTTTGTTTTGAAAAACAGCAGGATGCATCTTGAGGAAGTTGCCTCACTTCTTAGCTGACTTAGTGACAAGTGGCCCTGGCGGCTTCCCTAAGTTCTCAGTCCTCGTCTTCTCGACAGTGGCTGTCCTTGTTCAGAACTCACCTCCTCTGCCATGCTGCAATAATCTTCCGCCTGTTCTCCCTAGTCCAGAATTTGCCCCCAATTCTTCTCACTGGCCACAAACAAGTGTCATCTTCCTAATGTATACATCTGATCCTGTCACTGACATTCCAAACCTCCAACAGTTCTCTACTACCTGTGACGAATAATTTCAGTAGCTAACATTTGCACATTTTCTGTGTGACAGGCATGGTTTTCTTAATAAATGCTTGACATGTATTAATTCAGTCACCATGCAATATTGGTGACATCCCCATTTTGGAGAAAAGACCCAGATGCACAGAGAGGTTAAGTAACTTGCACAAAATCACATAGCTGGTAAGGGGTACAGCAAGGAAGCACACGAGGCATTTGCAGATACAGACGCTCTTTACCACCAAACACCCCTGTAGAATAAAGTGCAAGCTCTTAGCCATGACATCTAAGGTGTTTCATAATTCTGCCCCCACTTCTCTCTCTAGTCTCCCCTTTACCACCCTAACCCTCCCATCACTCAATCTTGTGTCCAGCTAAGTAACATGTAGCTCCCCATAACCCCTGTGACTGACAGCACAGTTTCACAGCTCTGTGTCTTTGCTTCTGCTGGCCCCTCTGCCTGGAAAGCCCATTTCCTCTGTTTTAAATAATTAACATCAATTCATCCTTCAAGACTCAGTTCAAATGTCTTGGTCCAAAAGTCTCTCCTGCTGCTCTCCTGCTCCAGGCTGGCTGGGTGCTCCCATAGCACCTGAGTCATAACTTGTCAGTGCCCTTATCACTTTCAACTGAAATTATCTCTTTTAATATCTGTCTACCCCACTAAGCGCTCAACCCCTCCCAGTATGACAGGAACAGGGTCTGATTCATCCAGGACCTAGCCCAGGCCTGGCATCGACTGGGCTTCACTAAGTGTTTATCAAAGTGAACCAAGTGTTGAGTGATTACCTAACATCTAAACGTTTCTCACCTTGACCTTGAGCACCTGCAAAGCCTGATCTCTGCCTGGGAATGCAGTCCACCACCAACAGTCCTAACACCAGCACTAGGAGAACACTTTAATCCTGGGTAGAGGGCTGGGACCCAGGCATGTACCAATGCCATATGCATATTTCAGCTCCTCAGATGCTGTTTCTTGCATCCTTCTCTCTCAAAGCCAGTTTGATAGCTAAGCTGACAATGCAGCCATCAGGGACAGTTTCAGGGTCACCCCTACCAATGAGCTAAGGGTGGTTACAAGCAGATGAGGGGAAACTGGGCCAATACTTATCTAAGCCCAAAACAGATATTCTAGTAACAGACTTGGCCATTCTCCAAAAGGAGTGTCTTCTGATAGCCTGTCTGGGTGTTGGATAAGCCTGTAATTATCTGTATGGCCAGCATTAACACCCGACAGCTCGCAGGGCTCAGAAGAAAAATGACCCTCCTCTTTCCTTGGAAGAAATTATGTTTTTGGGTCTTTGTTGTATTTCAAAACCATAAAACTGTCCCAAAAGACCATCTCCTAAGGTAGTGCAAGGAGTTAGGACAGTATCTAGCCTTCCAATGGAACTAAAAGGGGCAGGGGAAAGAAAAGAGACATCCAAGAGCAGAACCAGAGGCTTAGAGGAGCAGTGAGAGAGGCATTTGTCCAGTCAGTGCCAACTCACCTGATGCTTATGGGAAGGCCCTTTAAGGCCAGAGCAACAGACACTTTTAAAGAGGGGAGAGACTTGCAGAGATAACTAGGAATAGGTTTGAGGAGGGCTGGGGACTTTGGGCATGGAGAGTAGAGACGGGATAAGGACTTGGTCAGTGGACTACCCAAAATTAGGTCTGAGGATACAGACATGGAGAAAGGATGCAATACCTGATGGGACTGCAGGCCAATGATGGAGGAGTAGGCCTGGATAGTGACGTAGATCTCAGGCTGGAAGTCGATACAAGATCCAGGCACTCGGAAGGGCCGGAGCAGCCCGCCTAGGCAGCGGGAGAGGGCATGGAAAACTTCATCAAACAAGATCTCCCCTGTGGAATCATCCTGAGGGCAATGCAAAGAAAGGTCTCTCAAGGGTAACCAAACACAGCCCCGAGCAGAGGGCAGATATAAGCAGCTTCCGAGGTTGAGATTCTTAAGGTTGATCATACCCCCCAAAACAGTGCACAGATGGGACAGGCTCTGTCTTCAAACACCCACCATTCCTTCACACACCTGTCTCCTTTCCACAGTGGTACCACTGTGGGATCATTCTTCACTTATCTCAGGCTGCCTCTTCTTACTCTTCACTTCCTACCCAATCCTTTCTTCCCACTGCCTCCCCTCAACCAACCCCTTACCACAATGCCAGTAGATGGGCTGAGGTCCAGCTCAATGACAAACCGATACTGCCAGGCCAGGAAGGTGACCCGGGTGGATGGTACAAGGAGGAAGGGCCTGGGGACCACTGGCTCATCTGGCTGCCACCCAGGAGGCAGGACACTGAGGACTTCCAGCTCCTGCTCAGACTGAAGCTGATGATGGAGAGAAGAGGGAAGAGTCAGGGAAGTCACCTCTTTCTCTCTAGGACCTGACTTCCAGACCTAAAATGACACACCACTGGCTCTACCTCCCGCAACCCAACCAAGTACTTCTCCAACCTGGAAAAATGACTAGACAAAATTTCGCCTGTGAAATCTTGTGGGCAGAGTCACTTGCCCCTCCTCGAATTGGACCCCTCAAGAGTTAGTCTCCCCTCCTGTTTCCAGCACTCTTCTTAAAAAAAAAAAACAAATCCTCGGGGTCAGCCCTCATACTGTGCATGTCTCTGGGCCTTACCAGCATCTCTTGGGGTGTGGCCTGCACAGTCTGGTGCAGGTGATTGAGGAACCAAGCCAGGCGAACATTTCGGGAGATTCGATAATCCTTTTTCATCAATAGGAACACCTGCCCGGCTTCTTCCACCTAGGCATAAAGAGATATTTTTAAAATCTATAAAAATTCACTAGTCCCAGGGACTTCCCTGGTGGACCAGTGGCTAAGACTCCATGCTCCCCATGCAGGTGGCCTGGCTCTGATCCCTGGTCAGGGAACTAGGGGCCTGCCAGGTGGCTCCGAGGGTAAAGAATCTGCCTGTAACGCAGGAGACACAGGTTTGATCCCTGGGTCAGGAAGATCCCCTGGAGGAGGACATTGCAACCCTCTCTAGTATTCTTGCTGGGAGAATCCCACGGACAGAGGAGCCTGGTGGGCTACAGTCCATGGGGTCACAAAGAATCAGACATGACTGAAGTGACTTAGCATGCACGCAGGGAACTGGGTCCCATGTGCCTCAACTAAGGGTTCACATGCTGCAACTAAAGATTCATGTGGCCACAACTAAGACCTGGCCCAGCCAAGTAAGTATTTTTAAAAAATCCACTAGTTCCTAGTATATATAGATCACAGTGCAAGTAACTTGTCCAAAAAGCTCAGAATCCATTACTGAGAGGCAAGCCAGCAGAGGTGAAATGGTTACCCCCACTTCAGTGCAATGGGCTTCCCAAGGATTCAATTCTCATCTCTTGGTTCCCATTTCTCCTCTAAAGACATCTATGCAGATCAAGTGACCTTTGTACATTTCAATGGATATGTGAATTTCTCCTATAAACTCTAAGTTCTTTGAGGGCAGGGATTGCATCTTGCTCTATTTTTGTGTCCCTGTGCTTAGCAAATCGCTTAAAACAGAACAGACACTCAATAATGCCCGGCAGTTCCTCCTATTAAGTCTTGACAACAGCAGGTAGTGCGAGCTCTTCACTGGGTGGATGGCAAGCCTACTGAAGACCTCAAAGCCCAGCCTCTGTGGGTCACAGTCTCCCTTCCCTTCTCAGCTGTCAACGCTCCAGTTCCTTCCTTCTGTTGCCTCACAGGCAGTCGGTTCAACTGTGTCCTAATGACCATCTGTTCCCTTGCCTGTGTCCTCACCTGTCGCGACAAAAGTCTGGGCCAACTCTTGACTCTGAAGAAGGCAATGGCACCCCACTCCAGTACTTTTGCCTGGAAAATCCCATGGACGGAGGAGCCCAGTAGGCTGCAATCCATGGGGTCGCTAGAGCGGGACACGACTGAGCGACTTCACTTTCACTTTCATGCATTGGGGAAGGAAATGGCAACCCACTCCAGTGTTCTTGCCTGGAGAATCCCAGGGACGGGGAAGCCTGGTAGGCTGCCGTCTATGGGGTCGCAGAGTCGGACACGACTGAAGCGACTTAGCAGCAGCAGCAACTCTTGACTCAGGATGAATTTAACTTTCTTCCTTATCCACACATACACTGCACCAGCTGTATACTGATGGAAATAAACTTTCCACCTTGTCAGTGGTGCCACTTCTAGTGAACGTTACCAATCATTTTACCTTTCCCTGGTCAGCAACCTTTCCTTAGTCCCCTCAGGTTTTCCAATCTGTCAACTCCCATGGTCCCTCCAGATAAACCTGCCTACTGTTTTGCAGAGAAATAAGGGTCAGCTGGCCTGAACTCTTCAATGTTTCCTCAAGATTAACGCTGATCAGTAACATCCTTTACTCCCTTACTCTTGCCTCAGATGAAAAGATTACTCTCCTCCTACTTAGACAAACTGCAAATTTCTCTTCCCATGTTCCTAGTGAGGGGGGAAATGCCAGGCTACGAGGAAGTGTGCAGAAGTCAGTGATATCCGGTTAAGAAATGGGATGTTGAAATGAAGAATTTTTTTTTTTTCTCCAATAATGGGGAAATACCCATGGAGAAGAGATGGAAAAAGTCCTGGAAAAGCAATAATGATGGATGTCTGATGCTGGAGAAGAGTTTGGAGAGCAGAGATGCAATGGCTAATGATGAAGAAAGACCTTTCTCTCCAAGACAGAAGGCAAGCATAAAGAGACATAGAAACAACGGATACAAGTGTATGTATATGGCTGAGTACTTCCACTGTTCACCTGAAACTACCACATTTTTAATTGGCTATATCCCAATACAAAATAAAAAGTTTAAAGTTTGGGGAAAGAGATACAGAAAGAGACACTGGAAAATGGCAGGGATGAGGGTAGAAGGAAGAAGAGGGAAGAAACACGTATTTATTGAGAACCTAAATACATTCAATAGAACACTGTAGAGGTTAAGTGTAAGAACTTCAGATTCAGACAGCCTGGGTTTGAATCCCAGTTCAGGCTTCTATTAGCAGTGAGATTGTGGGAAAGGTACTTAACCTATATAAGTCTCAGTGTCCTCATTTGTAAAATGAAGATAGTACTGGTATCAGATGTACCAGCGCCAATCCTAATACGAATTGAATCGCGCTGTTCTGTGGGTGAAGGCAAACTACACATATGAAGTCCTCAGCATGGTGCGTGGCACTTAGTTAGAACACAACAGAAGTCAACTATTACAAGTTATGACCAGGCTCAACACTAGGCCCTTTACCTAGGTAACCACATTCAGTCTTCACACAAAACATTTAACAGAAGAAAGTGGAGATCCAAAAAAGTTAGGCGGCTTAGCAGAATTTGTAGTTCAGTTCAGTCACTCAGTCGTGTCCACCTCTTTGCGACTCCATGGGCTGCAGCATGCCAGGCTTCCCTGTCCATCACCAACTCCTGGAGCTTGCTCAAACTCATGTCCATCAAGTCAGTGACGCCATCCAACCATCTCATCCTCTGTCATCCCCTTCTCCTCTTGTCTTCAATCTTTTCAAGCATCAGGGTCTCTTCCAATGAGACAGTTCTTCACATCAGGTGGCCAAAGTATTGGAATTTCAGCATCAGTCTTCCAATGAATATTCAGAATTTTCTTTAGGTTGACTGGTTTGATCTCCTTGTAGTCCAAGGGACTCTCAAGAGTTTTCTCCAACACCACAGTTCAAAAGCATCAATTCTTTGGTGCTCAGCTTTCTTTATACTCCAACTCTCACATCCATACATGACTACTGGAAAAACCCTAGCTTTGACTAGACAGACCTTCGTCAGCAAAGTAATGTCTCTGCTTTTTAATATGCTGTCTAGATTGGTCATAGCTTTTCTTCCAGGGAGCAAGCATCTTTTAATTTCATGGCTGTGGTCACCATCTGCAGTGATTCTGGAATCCCAAAAAAGTAGTCTCTCACTGTTTCCATTGTTTCCCCATCTATTTGCCATAAAGTGATGGGACTGGATGCCATGATCTTAGTTTTTTGAATGTTGAGCTTCAAGCTAGTTTTTTCACTTTCATTAAGAGGCTCTTTAGATCTTCTTTGCTTTCTGCCATAAGGGTAGTGTCATCTGCGTATCTGAGGTTATTGACATTTCTCCCAGCAATCTTGATTCCAGCTTGTGCTTTACCCAGCCCAGCATTTTGCATGATGTACTCTTCATATAAGTTAAATAAAAAGTGTGACAACATACAGCCTTGACATACTCCTTTCCCTATTTGAAACCAGTCTGCTGTTCTATGACCGGTTTTAACTGTTGCTTCTTGACCTGCATACAGATGTCTCAAGGAGCAGGTCAGGTGGTCTGCTATTCCCATCTGTCGAAGAATCTTCTACAGTTTGTTGTGATCCACACAGTCAAAGGCTTTGGCATAGTCAACAAAGCAGATGTTTTTCTAGAACTCTCTTGCTTTTTCAATGATCCAATGGATGTTGGCAATTTGATCTCTGGTTCCTCTCCCTTTCCTAAACCCAGCCTGAACATCTGGAAGTTCATGGTTCACGTACTGTTGAAGCCTGGCTTGGAGAATTTTGAGCATTACTTTGCTAGCATGTGAGATGAGCGCAATTGTGCAGTAGTTTGAACATTCTTTGGCATTACCTTTCTTTGGAATTGGAATGAAAACTGATCTTTTCCAGTCCTGTGGCCACTGTTGAGTTTTCCAAATTTGCTGGTATTGAGTGTAGCACTTTCACAACATCATCTTCTAGGATTTGAAATAGCTCCACTGGAATTCCATCACCTCCACTAGCTTTGTTCATAGTGATGCTTCCTAAGGCCCACTTGGTTTCACATTCCAGAATATCTGGCTCTAGGTGAGTGATTACACCATCATTGTTATCTGGGTCATGAAGATCTTTTTTGTACAGTTCTTCTGTGTATTCTTGCCACCTCTCTTAATATCTTCTGGTTATGTTAGGTCCATACCATTTTGGTCCTTTACTGTGCTCATCTTTGCATGAAATGTTCCCTTGGTATCTAATTTTCTTGAAGAGATCTCTAGTCTTTCCCATTCTATTGTTTTCCCCTACTTCTTTGCACTGATCACTGAGCAAGGCTTTCTTATCTCTCCTTGCTATTCTTTGGAACTCTGCANTTCAGACAATGATAGAGAAAGCCTATCATTCTCTGGAACATTCATTGAGGCCAGCATACCATTCATAGCGAGCTGAATAAGACATGAGGCATGTGCTGCACAGTATGCACGCCAGGATGAAGGAAGCTATGTCCATCTCACTGATTTGTTTTTTGTTTGTTGCCCCTGTCCCTTGGTGGTTAAGGTACAAATTATTCTTGAAGCCTTTTCCACCCCCTGTGCTGTTTTCTGTTAACAGTGTTCCACAAGAGTTTTCACCTGCCCTTGAACCACTGTACATATGCCAAAGTCTTGAACCTCAAGCATGGCTTCAACCTGAATCTTCCTCACCAGACTTCTCTCTCACCCACCTCCCCCTGAGTCTGAGCGCCTAAGATCACACACTGGTTCCACTGCTTATTAGAATAAGGCCTTGGTGAAGTTACTTAAACTCTCTGTGCCTGAGTTTCCTCACCTGTGAAAGAGGGATAATTACTGTGCCGATTTCATGGGGATTTCCCAAGTAGTAGATGACAACCCAGGAAGCACTTGTGTTAGCTATTCTCAGTGTCACCGAGCCCACATGAGCAGCTGCTTCCTCTTAAGTTCTCTGAAGGCTCACACCTCCTCCTTCTCTGCTGCTGCCAAGTCGCTTTAGTCGTGTTCGACTCTGTGCAACCCCACAGACGGCAGCCCACCAGGCTCCTCCGTCCCTGGGATTCTCCAGGCAAGAACACTGGAGTGGGTTGCCATTTCCTTCTCCAATGATGCATGAAAGTGAAAAGTGAAAGTGAAGTCACTCAGTCATGTCTGACTCCTCGCAACCCCATGGACTGCAGCCTACCAGGCTCCTCCGTCCATGGGATTCTCCAGGCAGGAGTACTGGAGTGGGATGCCATTGCCTTCTCCTCCTCCTTCCCTCCAGATTGTCAAAGTTCTCTTTGCCTGCAATGTATTCCGCCTCTCCTCACTGCCACCCTCCACTCCTCCATGCTTAAATGTCATTCCTCTGAGAAGGCTTTAGGATCCACCCACTTCATCCAATGTTTGTTCACCCCCATTAAAACAGGGAGTGTCTTACACTGCTCCCTATCCACCCTGATACTTAGCACAATTCCAAGTCCACAACAGCACAGATCATTTAAGTATCTGAGAAATGATGACTTCTTAAATCTGACTAGGCCCAAACTTTCTCTCTTGGAGACCTCTAACAGCCAGTCACTTTTCTGCCAAGGGGCAGAACTCTTCACTCCCTTTACCTTCTGGGATAAGATTTGCAGAAATGCAAATCAAGAATTTAACAAATGAACTTGTGGCTGAGTGAGACTGCCAGGAACATGTGTTGATTCAAGATATTTTAGATTTGCATCGCTCAGTATGGTAGCCATTACCGTCTGTGGCTACTGAGCACTCGAGCTATTGCTAGCCCAAAGTGACATATGCTTAAGTGTAAAATACATTCTGGATTTTAAAGACTTGGTACAAAAGAAGAACGTTAAATATCTCATAATTTTAAAAGTTCATTACATGCTGAAATGGCACTACTTTGGAAATATGGGGTTAAAGAAAAAATATTATAAATTAATTTTACCTATTTTTTTTTTTAACCTCTTTAAGCGGCTACTAGAAAACTGGCATATACGGTATGCATTGGGTTTCTATTGGATAATGCTGTTCTGGACTATCTGCATGAAAGGTCTGTTGTATTTCACAACATCCCTCCATGTCTTCTGATTTTAATCCACAAAACATGCTCCAAATTCCTTGAGTATTCCTCAGTAATGGTATTTCTGATGCCTAGGCTACTCCACCAGCCCTGTGAGCACATTTGATCCTTTTTAATAGGGTAGCTTCCTACAGTTGTGTTTAATCTTGGATCTCATTACATCAAATCCTAACACTGGAGATTTACCATCCTGTGGCTACTTTCTTTTTGTACTGTAAACATTATGGCTAAGAACACAAGATCTACAAGGGACCACCTGTTTTGGAGTCCTGGCGCTGCCACTTACTAGCTGTGCAACTTTGTTACTCTTAAAATCTCTGTGCCTCAGTTTCCTCAACTGAAAAATGGGGATAAGTGTCTACTTCGTAGGGTTGAGAGTAATCTTTGACATTGGTAAAGCGCTAAGATGGTCTCTGGCACACAATAAGCATTCGATAGGTAAGGACTCAATACATGATTATACACCTCTCACCCTTCCCATCCACTCACATGTTCTCCTGTAACATTGGGCAACTCTCCTAGTGATGTTTTCTTTCCAAATCTGACATTTTAGACTTCTAATTCCAAAACTCTGCTACTCCCCAGCTGAGAGTAGCACTTGGGTAAGGTACTTCACTTCTCTCGATTTTTAGTTTGTCTGTAAATGAAAATGGCTATTGTCACCTTCCTCTCACAAGTCTGAACCACACAAAGTATACAAAAGTTCCTTGCATGGTCCTTCGTACTTAATGGATGCTTCATTTTCATTTTCCGATTTAAAACGTGTGATCCTCACAACAGACCAGAAGATAGGTATTTTACAAATAAGTAAACAGGATCCGGGAAGTCAAGACTTGCCCAAAGTTGCACAGGGCAGCGCCAATAATAGAACGAGGTTTCACTCTGAATCCAACGTTTTTTCATGAAATTTAAGCTGCTCTCCAATAGCATGAGCGCTAGAACCTAATTTATGCTGTTTATGGCATTCCAATAATACTTGAAAGATGCAGCAACCGGCAAACCTGCCCACTGAAATTGCAACAGAAGATCAAAATACAGATTTTCTGAATGCCATTACGAGGTCAAAGAACCCAAGAGCCCTAGAGTTGAGAGTCGTGGATTAAATTTCCGCAAACAAAACTGAGCCACGAGTTCCTCCTCTAGCCCTCCCCGAGGAAAGTAGGGGTAAGGAGATGCTACTCTTGGGCCTTCAAGAGAGCCAGGCGGCCCCCAGACCCGGAGGAGGCCACGGCCGCGCCTGGCCGCCGGACCCTCCCCCTCGGATCTCCAGGCCCAGCGCTGCGCCCGCCCGCCCCTCACCTCCGGCTCCGGGCGCTCCGAGGCCATCACACAGCCCTCCCTCGCCGGCCCGGGCCAGAGACGATGCTCCGCTCCTGACCCCTGACCCGGAGGTCTCGCGACTGGCGGGGCCGGAAGTGAGTGGGAGGTTCGAGTTCCGCGCTTTCTAATTGGCCTACTGGGGAACCGGAAGAGGAAGTGATTGACACCGCCCCCCGCCGCCGCAATGCAGGTGAGGACCGGTTTGGTGCTAGCGACGGCTAGCTAACTTCGGGTAACGAGACAGAAAGTGGGCTGGCCGAGGAGAGAGTGAAGAGTTAGGGCTGAGAGGACGGGGTCGAGACCGCGACTGTGAGATAAGGGGACGCGCGATGGGGGCGAGGACCTCTGGAGAGGGATGGGGGTGGAGCCCGGCTGACAGGAGACAGAAACTGCCGTTAAGTTGGGACGGAGAAGGCAGCACTGTCTTGCTAGGGTGTGGAAAAGGATCAAGTTGTAATTTGGGAAGGTGCAGTCCAAGGGAGACGGCTGAAGGAGGTGGATTGGGCTCGGGCTCAGGCCCCGGCCTAGGCGTTGGATGTCGATAGAACAGAGAATCTGTAATTGGAGAGACGCCCGAGGGTGGAAGGAATTGTGGGACCGTGGTGGCCAGAAGCCAGACTAAATAATCTGAGGCCGTGGGTGGAACCCGGCTCGTGTCTTCCACGTTCGGGGTTTTGCAGTTTTACTTCATTCTTCCTAGTGTGTACCCCTAGTAGTTAAAGGGCGAAATGAGATAAAACTGGAGATCGTAGACGTAAAGGAAATGCCATGGAGACCCCTCAGCTTTTAATATAGTTTGCCTAGTGCTTAGGGGCATGTGCGGTTTGGTTGTGGTTATTTTGTTTTTCATTCGTCACTGTTTGTTGCACAAGGGTAGTTGTCAGTACATTTTTATAGGTTGATTAAGCTTGCGAAAGGGGCACAGGAGTATTGGCACAGCAATAAAGTGAGTGCAGATTAATTGAGTAAGGAAGAGGTTGAAACAGCAAATGCTGAGGGAAGAGGAAGGTGACAGCGGCAGTATCCAGAGGAGCCTTCCTGTGGAGGTAGGTTTTCAGAGATTCTGTCATTGCCAAGAACAGCCAGGTTCACAAGGCAGGTTCTAGAACAGAGGACGTCAGAGGACGTCTGCTGCTGAGGGGTCCCAAGCCGAATAAATCCCAGGCATTACGTCTGGTGAAAATTGTCCAATGAGGGAGAACAGAAAAACCAAGCCTAATACAGAGAAACAGTCATGCCTGGATTAAAAGCAATGAGAGGAAAGAATCAGTAGGTAAAAGAAAATGAGGTCAGGTGAATGGGTTTAAAGGTCTAAGGGTTGATGTTGTCTGTGATCCTAACACCAAATAGAGTAAACAGCCTGACTCTCCCTGTGCCAATGAGATTCTGTGTCACTGTACTGGCGTTGCACACTGTCACCCTGGCTTTTCAGCCTTCCTCTATATGTGTCATCCTTACACTCAGCTGAGTAACCAACCTATTCCTATTGGCTCAGAGGGAGGAGAAACAGCTTGAGGCATCATTAGATGCACTGCTGAGTCAAGTGGCTGATCTGAAGAACTCACTGGGGAGTTTCATTTACAAGCTGGAGAACGAGTATGACCGGCTGACCTGGTAAGAGTTGCCAGGGCAAGCTGGGGAGGGCTTCATGGGTGGGGGCTAGGCCACCTGCTGGATAGGGTACCTCCAGCATTTATCACTTGGTGAACATCTTTTGATTTAGAAAGAGCTGGGTTTCCCAACATTTAACACTGAAGTTGGCCTTGGACCCCAATTGTAAGGGTAGTAGAGAAATGCCGTTTCTCAACCCAGGTTCTTTCTAGCTTTTGATTCTCCCCGTTTGACTTCAGGATGAGGTCCTCCTGCAGTGGGTCCTCCCACCACAGTATTCATACTGGATTTCTTGCATGGGTTTTGCCAAGTATTTTAGGTCCAATCTAGGAAAGTTTGGATCTTGAAAGGGATCTTTCACCCAGTTTCTGAAGTTCTAGTGATAATAGTGTAGCCATCGTTCCTATTTTGCCATTGTCCTCACCCCATTCAAATGTAGTAGCTCCTCGTAATCTATCAGGGATAAGTTCTAAGACCCACTGTGGATTCCCGAAACTATGACAGTACGGAATCCTATTCTGTATATACTGTGGGTTTTTTTTTTTTTTTTTCCTATACTACTTGTGTGGGTACTGTATACAGTATGGATATGCTGGATAAAGGGATGATCAACATCCCAGGTAGGACAGAGTGGGATGAAGCAAGATTTCATCACTCTCCTCAGAACACCTCCCAATTTAAAAACATGGATTGTTTATTTCCTGGATTTATCATTTAATATTTTTGGACTGTGATTGACCATGGTTAGATGAAACCTCAGAAAGTGAAACTTAAGATAAGTGGGGACTGCTATAATGACCTGTCTTTTTTCTCTATCTGTGTCAGAAACTCAAAGTGTATCCCTCTTTCTTAACCCCATAGTCCCTGTGAGCCAGTCTAGTTCCTGCCCAGGCCAGCGTAGGGCTGTGAGTGTTTTGGGGGTGAGTCTGGTTATTCCTAGTCCAAGGGACCCCTTTGAGGCTCCTTTACCAGGAACATGCTGACATCTTCTTACCACCACCAGGCCATCTGTCCTGGACAGCTTTGCCTTGCTTTCTGGACAGCTGAACACTCTGAACAAGGTCTTGAAGCATGAAAAGACACCACTGTTCCGCAACCAAGTCATCATCCCTCTGGTGTTGTCCCCAGACCGAGATGAAGATCTCATGGTAAGAGGAGAGGGATGCAGCTTAGGAAACGAAGCTCTTAAATGAGGACTGACAGCATAGTGGTTGGTTTCTATTCTAGAAATTTTGAATATGCTGTAGTGTGCGGCAATAAGTGGGGGCTACATTTTGGAGGCCTTGCTTTTTGTCCTTCTGGAGTTGGTAGAACCACTCCCAAAGAGTGCTTAATTAACCTGAGGCCTACAGCACCAAGATAAAGACCTTTTTCCTCCTTCCTCCAACAGCTGTTTGGAGCAAAAAGTTTGGTTTTTTGTAACCTTTCCTATTTCAATCTTTGATTAAAATGTGGCAGAGAGGGGTTTATCCTTAGATCTGGTAGAGATGGGGTGTGAGTAGCTAGAGTTGAAGGATGGAATGAGGGGAATGGTGTCTTAGGAACCCAGATATTATTAGTCTCAGGTTACGTTTTCCCTGAAAGTGCAGTTTGCCTGTGGCAGGAACTATGTGTATATCAGGCCAGAATTGAATCTTCTTGGAGTGCACAGTAGGATCATAAAATCTGTGTGTTACAGAGGCAGACTGAAGGACGGGTACCTGTTTTCAGCCATGAGGTGGTCCCTGACCATCTGAGAACCAAGCCTGACCCTGAGGTTGAAGAACAAGAGAAGCAGCTCACCACGGATGCTGCTCGCATTGGTGCTGATGCAGCGCAGGTTGGACCGAGTCACTGCCCTGCTGCCCTACACCCTCGATTTTACCATGAGAAGCTGAGTATTCCCATTCCTCTATTGTAGGGTATGGCAGTTGGTTATGCCTCTATTGCCCCTGGAATAGCTCAAGGAAGAACCTTTCCTGTAATCATTTCTTGCTTGCCCTAAATTCTGCACAATCTTACATGTGTTACAGAAACAGATCCAGAGCTTGAACAAAATGTGTTCAAACCTTCTGGAAAAAATCAGCAAAGAGGAACGAGAATCAGAGAGTGGAGGTATGGAGGGATTGGTGGCAAAGTAGTGGGGGAATGAGGGATAAGATCACTGGAATAGGAAGGGTGGTGTTGGTAGTGGTGAAATGAGGATGCAGGGATGTGCTGTTTAGCTAAGGGTATGCATCTATTGTGTTGGCCTTCTGTATTTCAGGCCAGTGCTGGGGCAGGTGGAGAAAGGATCAAAGGGAGAAGAGCGAATTCTGAGATAGTCATGGGAGTCCTCTGGCTCTTCCTCTGGGTTGCTAGGAAGTCTGGATGCGACCGAAGTCAGAACTCCAAGCCCTGGCACTCATACTGGTCTTTGTGGTGCTAGAAGAAGTCCAGGGCCAGAGGCATACCTCAGGGTCTCCACTTATCTTGTCCTTCAGGTCTCCGACCAAACAAGCAGACCTTTAACCCAGCAGATACCAACGCCTTAGTGGCAGCCGTTGCCTTTGGAAAGGGGCTGTCTAACTGGAGGCCTTCAGGCAGCAGTGGTCCTAGCCAGTCAGGCCAGCCAGGAGCTGGAACAGTCCTTGCAGGAGCCTCAGGATTACAGCAGGTGCAGATGGCAGGAGCTCCAAATCAGCAGCAGCCAATGCTCAGTGGGGTGCAGATGGCCCAAGCAGGCCAGCCAGGTAAGGTGACAAGGATTGGCTTGGTGACAGACCTTGAGCAGGGATGTGAGAATAAACTGGGTTATCTGCCACACTTCCCCCTCACCCCATCCCCAGGGCTGGAGACATTCTCCTTTTCTCCCTTGGACTGTGACCCAGAAAAAAACTCTTGAGAGTGAAAGTCTCATTTGAGACTCTGTTAATAGACACCAGACAATGAGAAAGAACTTCGACTAAAATTGCCCTTAGCTACCCTTCTGTGCCCTTTAACTTTGTGTAGGTGTGTTGTTAGTGTCTCACCCTAGGTATTAGGATCATTGGGTAGATGTGTTGGGGATTGACAAGCCGGCAGGTTTTCCAGTGCTACGCATATTCCTTGCCCTGTATCCTGTCTCTTCTGCTCACTTAGTAATTATCAGAACAGTCTGGAGGAGTTCGGATATAACCAGCTAGAAGAAATATTTTCTTCCAAGCTGTCTAGGCAAAGGGACAAGCTCTCTTTTTCCATTAGGGGAGGAACAGGAGCCTGCAGGGATGTGTTCCAGCTCTTCCCACTGTTCCTCCTCCTGACCATCTTCAGGTAGAGGGCTGGGCAGGAAGCCGTACCTCTGAGCCTTGTCACCCAAGGTCAGATGCCACAGATTCTGAGCTGATGGAGGAGGTGACAGAAGGGAACCTGGGAGGCAACACTTCTGATTTATGACGAACATCTGACTCTGCTTCAGGTGCCTTTCTTCATGTTCTTTTTAGGGAAAATGCCAAGTGGGATAAAAACCAACATCAAGTCGGCTTCCATGCATCCCTACCAGCGGTGAGTGTGAGTGGCAACCTCCACTCCCACATGTTCTTTTCAGAGTTGGGCAGTGAAACTGCCTTTTGCCCAAAGGTGACCTGGATGGGCACAATGAAAAGAACACAGGCTTTCGGCCACAGACAGATCCCATCTCCACTGCCAACGAGCTGTGTGACCTTGGGCAAGTGACCAATTTTTCTGAGCCTGTTTTCTGGTTCATAAATGATGATAATACCTACCTCATAGGGTTGTTGTGAGGATTAAAATGGGAAAACGATGTAAAACACTTAGCACAATCTATGAAATAATGAGGATTCAATAAATGAGAATTTCTACAGCCACGTCTCCCCACTGCCCCCTCCTCGGTCCTCGATCCAGAACTTGCCCTGATCTGAGACTGCTTCATGTCTGTGGTGAGCTGATGGACACAAGATCGTGGACCACTCAGCTTTGTTTGAAAGCCTGTGTTTATTTTGTGCTGCCAGAGATGGTGACAGCTTCTGTGTCCTTAGAGGCCCGCTGCCTCCACAGGCCTTGCTTCCCAGATTCCAGCCTGGCCATCTCTCCAGGCTGCAGGTGACGAGGCCTCCGGGCCGAGACAGACCATCCACTTACAACTCTGGAGAAGCTTGGGACTGCTCTGCTCTCCATCCTCTCAGAAGCCAGGTCAGCTATCATCTGGGAGGTAGTCAGAGTCCCCTATCCTTTACCCAACCCTGGGCATGTGAGGGAAGATGTTGGGGTCCCAGTAGGTGGGGGCTTCCTCAGGAAGTGGCTCTGCCAGGCAGGACTACATGAGAAAGGGTTTTGTGAGCAAGTGAAAATGTCCCTTGTTCTCCAGACCCATTTTTTTTTTTTCATATTTTGGAGGGAAAGGGGAATTGCACCTCACACCGTCTGTCATCATGGTTGAGTCATCCTCAAAGTATGCCTGGTTCCTGGGCTCAGTTAGCATGGCTTTTCTCCAGTCCATTGAGCCAGTAGTTCCAATAAGGGTCAAGTGGATGGTGGGAGGTGGCAGCCGCCAGCACTTTTGCCTGCTTCTATAAAGCTGGAGAGGAGAGTGGGCTTGGGTCCCCAGCTTAAGCTGCCTTCTTGGCTCTCCTTTGCAAGCAAGGGCAGGAACTGAGTCAGCAGAAGTGAACCAAAAGATTGCTCTGAATAAAGTTATTTTAAGTTGATGACCACTGTGTCAGGGTTATCTGACAGCAGGTAAATTGAGAGAGCTATGTGGGGATTGGAGACTACATGTCAGAGACTTTCAAGGTTGTTGCAAGGCAGTATTTTAAAAAATTTTACTTATTTATTTGGCTGTGGCTGGGTCTTAGTTGCAGCATGCAGGATTTTGGGTTGCGGCAGGTGAACTCTTAATTGCAGCGTGTCGGATCTAGTTCCCCAACCAGGGATCAAACCCAGGCCCCTTACAATGGGAGCCCAAAGTCTTAACCACTGGACCACCAAGTCCCAAGGCAATCCTTTTTTCTTCTCCAATAAAAAGTTTTCTTAGGTTTTTTGGGTTTTTTTTTCCCTCTTATCTGTAGGTTTGATCTAAAAGTCCTGAGAGGTAATAAGAGGGCCTGCTGATTCCTTCCAGCTGCCTTTTCTCTGTTCTCTTCTGTCATATATTAGCACTTTGGTATTTGTTCACTGCCAGGCAGGACTCTGCCAAGCTGTGGCAGCAAAGGACTGGAAAAGTAGTCACAGATGTCACATCCATTCCAGTTCCATCACAACCAGAAATGTATCCACACAGCTCACTGATCATAGTACACAGAGCACGGAGAGCCCTGCCGTCAGCTCTGAGGCAGTGTCAGGCGTTTTCCCCACTATAGCAGGGCTGCCTTACCGGTCTGTCAGGCCACTCACTTGTTCCTTCTCTTTTCTTCCCTTTGCACTGGAAATATCCGAGCTCACTGTCACATTGGATAGAATTCAAGGTGTGCGTCTCCAAAACCCCTGAAGTATCTTGGTGACCACCCTCCTTTATTCCACCCTAAGATTCCTTCCTGTTGAAAGTTTCTTGAAAACTTTTCAAACCTATTGAAACCAACCCAAGTGTCTTTGTTGCCTCAGACTAATAGCAATGTCATTCCCAAAGTACTATTTGAAATGGATTCCTTGTCCTCCCAGAGTGGAAGTGCCCTCCTGTCCCAAGAGGAGCATACTCGGGACCCCACCTCCATCTCGTGCCCTTAAGCAAACCGTCCTTATGTCTGTATTCACTCTGAGAGGACATGCTCTCGTTCCCAACCTCCCAACCCCAGATCATCTGGTGTGTACAAACCTAGCAGCATCACCACCTTTGGGGCTCATACAGCCCAGCAAGTGTCTCGGTGGAGAGTATCTCCCATCCCTAACCCACTCATCCCCAAAGGAGGGAATAGAATATTATAGAGTTTCAAGAAGATCACGTTGACCTGCTGCTCCCTTGCTCAGATTTAAGATAAAAAGATGGCACTCTTGCTTTCCTCTGGTAGTGTTGTCCAGTTTCTAATGTTTCTGTTTTGCCTGGGGCCTGTGTTTGCTTCTACTCTTGGGGACCCAGGGAAAATGAGATTAGGCCATTGTCTCCCAAGTGTGTGTCTGGGATGGCGAAAGAAGCAGCAGCTGTTAAACTTAACTGCAGCACAGAGGTCACCCTGTTGAAGGCGGAAGCTTACTGCATCAGGATTTGCATGACACCCATTGCTAGGACCGCCCCCTCTCCAGCTCTGCCCTGAGGCTGGGCTCTGTCATTGCTGAACCTCTCTTTTGCACGTTGCCCCAGTCACCCTGTTTTCTTCCTCTGCTGATGTCTATTGCTGCCCTGCCTAGTTAGGTCATTTAACTTGGTCTTGCACTTTCTTGGGAAACAGTCAAGGTAGATAAGTTTTAGCTAAGTGCTCCTTCAAACTCCATAATCAGTCTTGGTGTTTGGACTGAACCGGAGCCGGTATAATGCCCACCTCCTCTTCTGCTGTTGAAGGGAAGAAGCTGATCTCTGCAGGAATGCCCTAGTGCAAGGCCAGTCCCTTTCCCACCCCCTTCTCACCTCCCCCAGGCAGCTGGGAACAACCTCTCCCTTTGTCTGAACTTCTTGTACAGAATAATCCTCCTTATGGACAATGTATTCTCTGTGCCTTGTGGACACAGGAGCCGTGTGAGCTGATCCCAGCACCAGGCAGGACGGGGGCGGAATCCTTCCAAAGGCCCACGCTAGATCAGCTCCTGATTACTGTCTAGAGAAACCGCCAATGATGTACATTTTCTTCCATCTTTTCCAAGTGGTGGGGGCTAGCCTGTTGAAGTTTAGCAGTGGGCCAGGAGTCAGACTGGGGGCTGTGGTCCCTCTGTGATTCAGTCTGGAGGGCTCACTGTACCAACCTGTGGAGGCTCAGTGTGGCCCTGGCCTGACAGCCTTGGACACACAGGGGCTAACATTTGGGAAGAGTTTGCCGCCTGCAGGTGGGGCTTTCTGACTGAAACTCATTGCTTGAAGATGTGTTTTGTCCTATGGGACAAATTTCCTCTCTTCTTCCCTTTAACTTCTGTCTCTTAACTTTCTATTGAGGCAGGTTCTGGCTCTCTGTTGTCGCCTCTTGATCAGTGCACATGCTCTCAAGATGTCACCTACCATATGGACATGGCGGTTCCCCCAAGTACACAGTGGACAAGGCCCCTGACTTCCCTGGGCCTCAGTTTTCTCACCTGGGTGCTCCCAGTGGTACTTCCTAGCTTTCAAGTCTCTGGCAATGATTCTGAAGCCTGTATATCCCCAGGCACTTCTCATTTTCCTCATCGCGTGACTATGTTATGACAGGCAAAGTTTTTTAGACTGGCCTGCCAATCTCTTGAACCTCTCCAAACTGTTCCTAAAGTTCCCTGTCACCTGCAGTTTAGAATACAGACCTCCCTCTAGACCACTTCCCTAAAATTATTTCCTAACTTTCACTAGTTTTTTAGTAAAAGTTACAACAGAGATGGTGGCTCAGATGGTAAAGCGTCTGCCTACAATGTGGGAGACCTGGGTTCGATCCCTGGATTGGGAAGATCTCCTGGAGAAGGAAATGGCAACCCACTCCAGTACTCTTGCCTGGAAAATCCTATGGACAGAGGAGCCTGGTAGGCTACCATCCATGGGGTCACAAAGAGTCGGACACAACTGAGTGACTTCACTCACTCACAACAGAGATAAATGCATTGAATGCCAGCAGTCACCTTCCTACTTAGGCATCTCTTTCTTTCCTCTGGGCAAGATACATGAGAGACTTCCCCCCTTAAAGGCAGCAAATTATACTTTTCCACGTGATGATAACCTTCTCCATGGAATTGAATCCAAGGCACCACGGTCTGTTCCCCATCCTGTGTTTCCTCTGCCATTTCACTCCCTTCCCTGCTGTCACCCAAATTTCCCTCCTTCATGGTCATTTTGATAATTAATCTTCCCTGGCCCACAGCCCGTGTGTAGACCATCCTTGTTCTTTTGTACTCATTTCTCTAGGCTGCACCCATTTTCGCGGCCCTGGTTAGTATCCTTCCGCGTTAATCCTTGAGCCCACGTCACCACTCACCTGGTTCTCGGCCATGTTATACCATCAGCATCTTCCTTCATGCCCCATACTCACTCTTTAGCCCCACTTCCACTCTTCCTCAGGCACTAGCCTCTCTCAGATCACTGTTGACCTGAGAGCTAAATCCAGACTTTTTTCAGTCCTTCTGTTTTTTACTTATCTCCATAGTTTTAAACAATGCTGGCCGTTGCTTTTCCACCTTTTCCCCTTCACTGACTCCCGCTTCTCTGACCATCCCTTCTCTGCAGCTTTTGGCCTTCTGTCTCTGCCTGCTTTTGAAAGTTGTTATTCTCTAGGACTCTGTCGTTAACCTGCTTTTCTTATTCTACCTGCTGTCTCTGCGACCACCACCTTTATGTACATAACTCAAGCAAGTTTTATCAGACAGCCCAGAACTCTTTGCTGACATGCAGATGCCTATTGGGTATTTCTGCCCCTATGATCCACAGAGGATGAGATGGCTGGATGGCATCACCAACTCGATGGACATGAGTTTAAGTGAACTCCAGGAGTTGGTGATGGACAGGGAGGCCTGGCGTGCTGCAATTCTTGGGGTCGGAAAGAGTCGGACACGACTGAGCGACTGAACTGAACTGATCCACAAGTACCTCAGGTTCTGAATGTGCCAATCCAATCATCTTTCCCTCCCAACCTGTTTCTTTTCTAGTATCCTAGGTGTGACCTAAGCCAGGTCTATGGAAACTGTCCTAAACACTTCCTCACTCTGTGTCCCAGCACCGCCCCGTAACTCAGTCAGATAAAATCCTGTCATTTCTGCCTCCCCAGGATCGATCCATCCTGCCCTGTAGTTTGGGCCTGGAGCCTCGCCTTAAAAGTAATGTTTGGACGCCCTGCATCCAGACTTGCCCACTCCAACTCATCTTCCATGTGGCTGCCAGGTAGATTTCTGCAGATCTGATCACATTACTCCCTTGATTAAAGTCCTTTTGATAGTCCTTCCTATAGTTCTCAAACTAGGGTCCACATACTGGGCAGGTTGGTAGTATGCCAGGCATACTGAAAGTTATAGGGTAGAGCTCATCCTAGACTGCCCAGTTTACTCAAGGGTAAGTAACTTAAACAAAATGCAGAATTATCAGGCACGCAGTAAAGAGTAAGCAGACTGGGGAGTTCCTACTAGTCCGAAGGATTTCATACTAAGCCGCTAAATTCTCTGGGGATATTTATTCTTTTTCTTTTTTTTAACATTTGCTGCAGCGGACAAGTTTGAAAAACACCTTAAATTTCCTGGAAAAACAAGTCGAGTTTTTTGTGATCTAGCTCCCTGACTTCTCCTGACTTAATTTCTGTACTGTCCTGCCCGCCACTCTATTCCCACGTTGTACAAATTGCTTGATGTTTCCTGAATGTAACTCTCTTTGGCCCCCCATTTCTTTATTCCCTCTGCACAGAACATTTTGTCCCATCGTTCTGTGATGAATATCCAATCTTCTTTCAAAATTCAGCTCACATGTCACACTCTGAAGCTTTCTAAGAAACCTGTCTGTCCACAGCCCAGTGCCATTCCCACTAGGTGCGGTCAATGACCTGCTCCTTTATGCTCTATGTTTGTACCTTGTACAAACTTATTCTAGCTCCTGCTGCTCTTTATTGCCCCCCAAGTTCAAGTACCCTGCACTGTCAAAGTTTAAATCCAATTCTTCTATCTGACAGCTATATTTTCTTCTGCAAGAATGTGCATGCCTGGCATACATGGCATCTGGCCCACTATAAACACTTTAAGTGGTAGCTGCTGCTATTACTGTTGTTGTTTGGTTGACCTTGGAGAGAGTATAATCTAGCATTTTGGTTAAAAGAGCATTTTCTAGTGTCAGGTGGTTGTTCAGTTGCTCAGTTGTGTCTGACTCTTTGAAACCCCATGGACTGCAGCACGCCAGGCTTCCCTGTCCTTCAGTATCTCCTGGAGTTTGCTCAAATTCATGTCCTTTGGGTTAGTGATGCTATCTAACCATCTCATCTTCTACCGCCCCCTTCTTTTCCTACTTTCAATCTTTCCCAGAATCAGGGTCTTTTCCAATGAATCAGCTCTTTACACCAGCTGGCCAAAGTGTTGGAGCTTCAGCTTCAGCATCAGTCCTTCCAATGAATATTCAGGACTGATGTCCTTTAGGTTCAAATTCTAGCTGTGCCACCTACTAGCTGTGTGGCCTTCAGCGAGTTACTTTACCTCTCTCTGCCTCAGATTCCTTATTTCTAGGGATGATAATACTAGTGGTTATTTCACAAGGCTTCTGTGAAGTTTAAATATATTAATACATACAAAGCACTTAGGATAGTGTGCCTGGCAATAGTAGAAGCTCACTGAATATTAACTGTCCTCAGGGTAGTGTCTGAAAGTCTGCTGTCAGCAATTGTTGCTTCAATCAATCATTGACCAGTCCCTCTGTGCGGAGGTAACTCTTCCTCCCTCTGTAGCTCGTCTGTGCTCACAGCTACATCCACACTAGGAAAGACTCCATGCACATTTAAGCCCCCACTGTGTGCAGAGCAGACACTGGAACGTTTCCGCACTGGCTTGCCTGATGCAACGAGTCATTTCCAGATCTAGTTGTGTGAACTTTCTTTCTCCCTCTTAGTTGTCACCTACAGACTTCTATTAAAGCCCAGGTTGGTCTCCTAAACTGCGATTTTGAGTTGAGACCATATGACAGGCTTCCTCACTGGCTTCCTTCTAAGCTCTATCTGTTCCTTGTCCACACCACTTGAAGACCCAGTTCCAGTCTGTCCACATCTCATCTAAAGAGGGGCGTTCACCACTCAGGGGTCTCCCTGTGCAGCTGGGATGTGTTCTCCTCTGACCCTGCTCACTCAGTCCAGGCTTAGGTCTTCACCGGTGGCTGTGTGATCCATGGATTATCACACTCCAGGGCTCCATGCTTGCTCTCTTCCCTTCACAGTCACCACCAGTCCTTCCGGCCTTGTTTTGCCATGGCAATGCCATGGTTCTTGTCACTATACTCTAAGCTGTAGCCAGTACCTGTGGACTAGGTGCTGTCTCACACCTCCATACCTTAAACATGCTTTGCCCCCTCCTTGGTGTGTCTGCCCTCTCTTGTTCTTGCTCCAACCTCCTGTTCACCTAGTGAACAATTCGTCCTCCCAATAGCACCTACTCCTGTGAAGGTACTACTTCCTCCCGTTTACGGTTGACCATTCTTAAATTATACCTGACCTGGAGATGGTGACTGCAGCCATGAAATGAAAAGACACTCCTTGGAAGGAAAGTTATGACCAACCTAGAAAGCATATTAAAAAGCAGAGACATTACTTTGTCCACAAATGTCTGTCTAGTCAAGGCTATGGTTTTTCCAGTAGTCATATATGAATGTGAGAGTTGGACTGTAAAGAAAGCTGAGTGCTGAAGAATTGATGCTTTTGACCTGTGGTATTGGAGAAGACTCAAGAGTCCCTTGGACTGCAAGGAGATCCAGCCAGTCCATCCTAAAGGAGATCAGTNATGTATGGATGTGAGAGTTGGACTTTGAAGAAAGCTTAGCGCCAAAGAATTGATGCTTTTGAACTGTGGTGTTGGAGAAGACTCTTGAGAGTCCCTTGGACTGCAAGGAGATCCAACCAGTCCATTCTGAAGGAGATCAGCCCTGGGATTTCTTTGGAAGGAATGATGCTAAAGCTGAAACTCTAGTACTTTGGCCACCTCATGTGAAGAGTTGACTCATTGGAAAAGACTTTGATGCTGGGAGGGATTGGGGGCAGGAGGAGAAGGGGACGACCGAGGATGAGATGGTTGGATGGCATCACTGACTCGATGGCCATGAGTCTGAGTGAACTCCAGGAGCTGGTGATGAACAGGGAGGCCTGGCGTCCTGCGATTCATGGGATAGCAAAGAGTCAGACACGACTGAGCGACTGAACTGAAAAAAAAGAGAGACCCAGTGGATTTGGGTTATACAGATGGGGAGTTGAAGGGTGACTGGCTCCAGGCAGGTCGGGGGCTCGGTGTTGTCTCGGCTCTGTCTCTGCATTTCTCCACTCTACTACATATAGCTCACTTCGTGGAAGAACTCTCTCGTTGCTTGGATTCTGTGCCATTAGGAGCACTGAGGGAAATGGAGAGAACACCATGACTAAAGGAGCAGTGGGGCTGGGCAGAAATTCCATAAAGGAAATGAAAGCAGGGGGACGGGAAAGTATCTGAATGGGACCGGAGTTAAAGCTTCAACAGTCCACACTGTGTGGTTTTATCTCTGCAGACAATTCGCAGATATTGTCCCCCGTGCCCCACCCTCCACCATGACCAAACCCCATCCTTTCTCCTAAACTTACAGTACTGTGTTTTAGATTGCCTGTGGAAGGGGCCATCTTTCCTCAAACTCAGGATATCCCAAACTGCATTCACTTCCTCCATCCTGCTCCACCGTGTTACCCAGCTTGCCAGCCTGGCTGTCAGCTCTGGTCCCATCGCCCCTTCTTCTTGCTCCGTTGCTCTAGATTAGGCCCTCCACCGTGTCACACCCGCGCCTCTGAGCTAGTCTCCCACCTGGCCTCCTTTCCTCTGCCTTCCTCTTGATAATCTCAGTGTCACCAGGTTTTTCTTTGTAAATAACAATGGGGATCATACCAACCCCTTAAAAATCTCCAGGGACATCTCAGTACAAACAAAACTCCTCTTTGTTTCATTCAAAATACTTCATGATTTGGGGCCAAGCTACTTTTTAACCTAGCATATGAAGGCCTTTCATTCACTGGATCCTTTCGCCAAATAGAATCACTTCCAGTTCCCTGCTCCTGACCTATTCTTCCCTCCATCCATCCCTTGGTCCATGCTTTTTCCTCAGCTTGAATCATCTACGTTACTTCCACCTCACTTGCTGTGTCACCTTGAGAAAAAATCCTTCGCCCTTTCTGATTCCATTCTTTCCCCATCTGTTCAGCAGTGATCACAGTACTTACCTTACAGGACTGAACCATAGAGCGAATGGGAAGCAGCTGGCCCCGTGCTTGCCAGAGAAAGTGTTGCATTTTCTCTCTCCCCCTTTTGGCCTTTCTTGCTAACTCTTTCTTCCGTCTTGATAACCTCCCTTGGTTTGTCCCCTCACCAAAAGCCTTCCCTTTTCTCTCTCCAGAACTCTTCCAGTACATTTTATCACAGCCCTTTCCCCCAAACTGAATTTTTTTTTTTTTAACCTCAGTTCAGTAAACACTGAACAATACTCATAGGGTGTTGGCATTGGCTACCTCCAACAGATCAGGCCTTGTCCCCCTGACCTCTCAAGGGTTCAGGCAGCCCCACAGTTCAGATGGTATGGTGAGTGTTCGCATGCAGTCTCTCTCTTCTGCTGGCTGGATGTCCTTCCTTCAGCCAAGGTCCCAACGTTAGGCAGATGTGGACACCAACGAGCTGACTGAGGCCCATGGACATGCAGAGTCATTAGCCGACAGGCCCTTCTCCTCATCTTCATTCTTGTGTCCTCACGGACACAGCCCTCCCCTCAGCTCCTCTGTGCGGATACATTTAGAAAGTGCCCTTTGTCCTTTACAGATAGGGAAGGAGAAACTCGACACAGGTCCCGGGAGGCTGCTTCCATTCCTACCTGCCATTCCTGTGGCCTCTCAGCCTCTGACCCTCAGCACCTGTTGTTCTCAGCCAGTTCTGCTGCCCCCATACCCTGTTCCCTCCGCTGCTCCACTGGCTCCCTTGCAGGCACATACAGATAATACCTTTTACCATTTTTTTTTTCCTGCTTCTTTGATCCAATTTCCCTTTAGATTTTTTTTTCCCCCAGAAACACATAAAACCACATAATCATGGAAATAGAGTTGTTAGAGTTCAGTTCATACAGATGGTGGTTTTCAGACTGAACCCTTGGAGAAGGTAAATCAGTAGTTTATCTTCTGGGGAGAGAGGATGTGAGTGACGTGTGACTCAGAGAGGGTGGGGCCCAGGGAAAGTTGTCACCTCACTTCCCTTTAGTCAGGAAGGCTCCATGAATTTCAGGGGGAGTTTCAGTTGTTGGACTTGGTATTCTTCCCTCCCCCCAACACACATCTGGCCTTGATCCTTACCAAGAGTGATTTCCTGGACTCTTTCAGCTTCTCCAGTTTATCAGCCTGCCCCCTGCCCCCAGTGTAGGTGGCGTTCCTTGGACCCTCTTACCTCCAAGATCTTCCACCCAGCTCCCCTGCAGGTTCTAAGTGGTCCCATTTCCTAGCAGTCCATTGACAGACTTACCCTTCTTTTCTGTATATTTCAGCCTATAAGGTGTTTTCCTGAGCCAAAGTCTAAACCCCATGTGTGCTGTATCTCATTGTCTTCTACACAGCACATAAACACACTTAAGCCTCTTCCCATTAAAAACAACCCTTATGGGAGCAGTGGATTACCCTGAGCCCATCAAAATGGAGCTTGAGGCCATGAGTGGATATACCAGTCCAGTAAACCAGCTATATTTCCCCATATGACTGTGGTGCTGTTGGCCATTGACATGTTCTTCACCTCTTGGTTCTTTGTTTATAAGGTCACCTCCACCAAGTACACTTGGGATATCTACAAAGAGCTCCTCATCTCTTTGGTGGCCTCACTGTTCATGGGCTTTGGAGTCCTCTGCCTGCTGCTCTGGGTCAGTGTCTTATGTCTGAGCTCCCAAGGGTTCCAACCAAGGGTCTTCACTGAGTCCTTCCTTTGGTAAATTAATTTTTGGTTTTTGTTTCTACTATTGCTAGAAGTGTCCTACCTGCTGCTCACAGTAAAGGCATATATGTGAAAAAACAAAACCAAAACCTTTAGAATCAATCTGGAGGTGAGAGGCACTGATATTTTTAAAACTCTCCAGATGATTCTGGTGTGCAGACAGGGCGAAAAAAAGATAAACAGCTAAATCCATACTTCGTACCAGGCCATACAGAGTTCTCATGACTGACTGCTATACGCCCTCTGGACTGGAGACTCCCCAGAACTCCCCACGCCGGGCATATCTTCTGCTGCCATACCTTCACACACATGCTTCTGTCTGCCTGAAAATGTTTCCCTGCCTTCTTTAACAGTCAGCTTTGGTGTCATTTCTGTGAAGCCTTCAAGAACTAACCCCCACCTTGGGGTAAGGTGTCCCCCTCCGCTGCTCTCTTAACCCTCTTGGTTTAACTCACCACTTGCTATTGTAACTGTTTATTTATCTATCTGTCTTCTTTTCTAGACTGGAAATATTTTTCAGGAAGCCCAGTGCCTTGGAGATGCCATTTGGTAGGACCTGGGTTGGTGGTCTGTATCAGATATTTGAAGGTGCTTTCTCCTAGGACTAGGACTGGAACTGAAGGACATGGACATGTTCATGTAGTCAGTGGGCATTTACTGAGGGCTCACTGTGGTCATTAATTAATACCAATGTGGTCCAGGTGACTAATGGATAGTTGAAGATCTCTCTCTCTACCAGGTGGCACAGTGGTAAAGAATCCTGCCAAGGCAAGAGATGCGAGAGATGTGGGTTTGACTCCTGGGTTGGGAAGATTGCCTGGGTTGGGAAGATCCCCTGGAGTAGGAAAGGGCAGCCCACTCCAGTTTTTTGTCTGGAAAGTTCCATGGACAGAGGAGCCTGGCGAGTGACAGTCCATGGGATCGGAAGGAGTTGGACAGAATTGAACACAGCACCCACACACACATCTCTACCATATTTAACCTCAGGAACTGTTTCATCATTTATAACAGTCTCCTTTGTTTATCTCTAGATGGACACTTAGTCCAAACCTCTCAATAGTGCTCTCCAAACAGTGCTTTGCACAGTTTATTCAGGAAGTATTTGTTGAATGAATGCTCGTTAATCGACATACAAGAATATACCTTCTTGCTTCACCCCTTGGCTATGAAATGTTGAGGTAGAAACAGTGCTGAGTCCTTTACCTGGTCATCTCCTTTAATCTTCACAATCCAATGAGACAGGTGCTGTTGGAAGTTCAGCCACTTAACATTAAGTCATATAAGTACTAACTGGAGATTTAAAAGCAGGTCTTTGGAGTGAGGTGTGACCCCCAGGCCTACTGAAGTATACCTAACACAATAAATATTTATTGACTCAGCTGATACTGTCATCCCAAGGCAAGTAGAAAAGCTTTTGAATTCTTACTGTCTTCCCCATTTGACTCTGGGTCCCTCGACCTCTCTTCCCCTTCTCACATTTCTCATTCACTCTAATACTCTGCAAACACTGTGGATACATTCCACTACTGATGAGTCCAACACTGGTCAGATACTAGAGGTACAGAGACAACTAAAATATTGGTTCTTGCTGAGAAAAACCTACAGTGAGGGGATATGCAGATAATGGCATTGCAGTTAGATTGGAAAGCGAAGGGAGGGACTGCTTTATTGCCTGGAAAAGCTGCTTTTATCTTGAGTTAGGATACAGGGCTTGGAGGTGTGGGGGTATATGAAAGATGCTGATACCCTTGGGGAACAGTTAAAGCATAGGATGTGGCCCAGGAGAATGAGGGGAGGCTGAGGACCAGATCAGATAGGCCTTCAGGTACAATGCTAATTAGTCTGAGCCTTTTGAATAGCTGAATTCTTTTGCCATTTCAAGTGTAGGTACTCGTAGGTACTCTGTGAGCTGGATCAGAACTGTACTTTGGCTCTGACCTCTTAACTCTTAAGATTAAACTTCCACATAGCTTGGTGTTTAGTGGCTAAATGTCTGACTCTTGCGACTCCATTATTGCGACTGTAGCCCACCAGGCTTCTCTGTGCATGGAATTTCCCAGGGCAGGAATACTGGAGTGGGCTGCCACTTCCTTCTCCAGGAGATCTTTCCTAACCAAGGATTGAACCCAAATCTTCTGCATTGGCAGGCAGGGGTTCTTTACTGCTGCAGCACCAGGGAAGCCCCTCCACAAAGATACATTCCACTACTGATGAACACATTGTTTCTCCCAAACCGCCACCTCCTCTGAATTCCACACGTACATCATACAGTCCTGTGTACAGTCACTGGATCACTGCGTGCAATTATTAGCACTGTTACAGGAGCTGGTGGAGATACAGATTTCATTTTGCTGAAACCTAGTCCTCAACCCCAGTGGTTTTGTAGAGTTGGTGAGTGTATGGCGTGAGGAGGGTACAGTGAGCCAGATAGACAACTAAGTGTGCAGAGTGAGCCTAGCTGTCTCTGGGAAACCTCCAGCGTGTATTTTTCCAACCCTGTCAGTTTCCAGACCTTCTTGGGTGAGGGTGCTCTCTCACCTGCACCCCCCCCCCGCCCCCGCCCAAGTACCCTCTCTCACTTGCTGCCAGTGTGAAGTGATTTGGCTAGACAGTGAACACCATGTAGGGATGGCATCTGCCTTGTTCATTGATGTGCCACCAGCAATTAACCCCATCTTGCACGTGGTAGGTGGTAGGTAATATGTGGATATTTACTAACACAGGTCTGATTGTAGCCTCCTTAAAACTCTTTGGTTTCTCCTCTGCTTCCAGAATAAACCAAACTGCTCCATTTGGCCTTCAACATTCAGCCACAGGTGGCTTCACTTCCCCCTTTTGCTTTCACAGCCTTGAAGAGGCCAGCATAGCCAGTTCATTAATTTTCCCTGCCCCAGGCTACTTGTATTCTCCCACCTCTGGTCCACACAATGGTCTCAACAACTCCTAATGTTGGGCTCACCCAAGTTTATGGGCTGGTAAGGAAGGCCTCCCCACACAGCGGCTCCCTGGGCTGAGACCTTCCCGCCGACCGAGTCCACTCTCGGGCCACAGAGAGGCTGCCTGCAGCCCACCCCTCGGGTCCCACTCGGGACGGCTGACCCTGGAACTTGCTCCAAGGTCCCAGGTGGGGTGGATCGGTTACGAACAGAAGCTGTGTTGGTCGTGCTGGTGGACGAATCCCAGAGGGTCCAGAAGGAGGCCACACAGGGGCTAAACATTAGGAAGGGGCAGGGTACAGCCTGGGTGGGCAAGGGCCCAGGAGCAGGCCGCGCGAGCTGACCGAGGCGGGAGGCGATGCGGCGGGAAGGGGTGGGGAGCCGGGGCTGGGCGCGCTTCCTGCCAGGGACCCAGCGGCCCGCCCCTGCCTCCGCCCTGCGGGCCCAGCAGAGCCGGGGCTGGCCGGCCCCTCCTGCCTCGACCAGAGGCCCAATCAGCGGGCGCCCCCTACCCGGCCCGCCCTCTCCCCCTCTGGTGACAGAAAGTCGGCCCAGCAGATGAGGAAGTGGCAGGCAGGCTGGCCCTGGGGACTCCTCTCCAGCCCTGCTCCATCCCAGCCCTCCACGACTGCCCGCCTGGCCCCCACTGGTGAGTCGGGACCTCCCAGGGCGGGCTCGCCACGGGCCCAGGCCCCTGATCCGCTGGGCTACTCGGCCCGGCGCGGCCCTGCCCTGCCCAGGCTGTGGGCGAGGCTGTGCCTGTGGAGAGTGGGTGGGAGGTCCCAGCTCTCCGGGGCTGGGCCTCCCCAGCAGCCTCCCTCGCGCCTTGTCCCCATTTGCTTGGACCTGGGCCTTCCTCCACCAACCTCCGACTCTGGCCCCTCTCCCTTTCTTACTCCTGCCTCCTCTTGGCGCCCTTTTGCACCCTCGCTGCTCCCTTTGCCTGTCTCCTTTTCCCTTCCATCCATCTTAACGCAAGGAAGGACCAGACCGCGTTTCCCTACTGGGGATACACCCAGACTCTCCTCAAACTTGGGGAGAGGGCCTTCCAGAAGCCTGGAGCCACCCCTGACCTCCAGGGTGCCGGCGTGTGTGAGGTGGGGGAGGTGAACTTGGGGATGGTGGCAGAGAGAGACCGGGAGATAACAAGCTGGCAAGCTCCCGTGGGTCGAGGAGGAGCTGTGTGTTAGAGCACATGCTTCTGGGCAGGCCCTACCCTGGAATAAGCAGCCAGCAAAACTCGGGGAATGAATGAATGATGACTACCATCGGTGAAAAGAGAGTTGTGGGAGTGCATGACCCAGGGCAGGTCTATGTCAGCACACGGTGTGGGTGATGTTGGCTTCATTCACCTGCAGGTGGGCTGTGTGAGTTTATGTATGTGACCGCGCTCATCTGAGACTCACAGACGCCAGAGGAAACCTGCATGTGAGCACAAGCACTTGCACATGGTAATGTGGCTCCTGTGAAGGAGCATGTGTGTTTAGGTGTGTTTGCCAGTGTGCGCGTAGCTAGGAGCAGGCCTGAGTATTAGAGACCGTGCATGTCAAAGTCCACGAAGACTTGTCCGGGTGGTGTGTCAGACAAGGGCAGCTGCAGCCGGCAGGAGGCAGGGGGGCTCTGCGTGCGTGTGCTCGCCCGCCACTGGCGGGTTGCAGGGGCGGAGGGAGAGCTGTGGCAGGGGCTGTGTGTATGGGAGGGCTGGGGGCCTGACCGAGGTGGCGCCGTTGTGGGGGGGCGTCTGTGAGATGTCTGTGCAGCCCCTGTGACCGTCAGAAGTTTGTGCTCTTTACTGAGTACCTGCAGGGTTGCTTCTCTGGGTGGAGTGAACCTGGCCCACCCAGGTGAAGGCAGCTCGTAGAGCACCTGCTGTGCTGGCTGTTTGGGGAGTGCCTTGCCCCTTGGGGGCTGTTTGTCTGGAGTCCCAGGCTCTCCTCCCGGCCAAGGCTTTTGTGTCCCTTCGCGCCCTCCCCCGCCATTCCTTCAGGCTCGGAGAGGGAGAGGGCCTATCAATTATGACCCCTCCTTGAGGGAGGGGAAGATTCCTGAGCCCTCTCCCACTCTCCACCTCCTCACATGCCACTGGCTCCCAGCCCCTCCCTGGGAAAGAGGGGTGATGGTACCCATTCTGAAGTAGGACAGCCTGAGAACTTATGGCTCATTTAGAAAAGGATGCCCGGGTATGGATTTTCAGCAGTTCTCTTTGGGCTGAGGCTAGGCCTGGGGCTGGAGTCCAGGTTTTTGTCTCAAAATCTAGAGTTCATCTGACTGGTCCAGGGTGGCTGGGTGGGTGGTGAGTCCTGTGCTTTACTTGGCTTTCTCAATCCTGGTGGGTCCTCCAGGCACTGACCTGTGACCTGGACCCACCCTCCACCTCGGACTCTGCTGTGGGGGTGGGCAGAGGGCGGGGCTGCGGCCAGATCTAGTCAGACAGGTGGAGCCGCCAGGGCAGGAGGCTCGAAGGGCGAGAGGAGAGCGTCGGAGACAGGAGAGGCTGCAGGTGAGAGCCCAGGAGGGCAGAGGAGAGCCTGAGAGGAGGGAGGGACAGTTCCTGAGAGGACAGGAGGGGCCATGCCGGGAGATGTGCATCCTGAAATGGGGCAAGAGAAATGGTAGGGGAGGACCTCTGGAGAGGTGAGAGACTGGTGAGGAAGGGAGAGGAGGTTCGTTCCGGAGATTAATTCCCTGGTGGTAGGAGGCAAGCCTCTCTGGAAGGAGACCAGAAATTGAGAGTCCTCTTGTGGAAGAAGAAGGGAGGGGAAGTCAGAAAGTAGAAATCCCTGGAGAGGAGCAGAGTGTGAGGAGCGGAGAGGAAGGTGTGGAGAAGAAGGGCAGAACAGCCCTTCCCAGGCATGCAGGATGTGTGGGAAACATCCCCCACCCACCCCATCCCTGCTCCCCATGGCCACCTCCTGGCTCTGGTCCCCAGCAACTCCTTCCTCTCACTGCTCTGTCCTTTCTGTGGCAAGGTGTCTGGAACTGTCCTGTCTGGTCTGTGTCCTGTCTGTGGGTCAAGGGTAAAATCGGGGGGCAGGCAGTTGGGGGAACAGTCTGCCCTCTCTGATACCTCTCCTCCTGACCTCACCAGAGCCCATAGCCAGGATGGAGGCTGTTGTGAACCTGTACCAGGAGATGATGAGGCATGCAGGTGAGATGCTGTCTACCAGCCCTTCCTCCTTACAGACCCCTTGACCCTTTGTGACCTGACCTCATGTCTGCAAACCTGTTGGGGACCATTTGGACTCTGTGACCCTTCCTTACTTTTTTTTAACCCTAATTCATAGATCCCCGGCTCCAGGGCTACCCTCTGATGGGGTCCCCCCTGCTAATGACCTCCATCCTCCTGACCTATGTATACTTCGTTCTCTCACTGGGGCCTCGCATCATGGCCAACCGGAAGCCCTTCCAGCTCCGTGGCTTCATGGTTGTCTACAACTTCTCACTGGTGGCACTTTCTCTCTACATTGTCTATGAGGTAGGCCCCTGGGATGCCTCAGCTTTACTCCTCCAGGATAATGGGTGGGCCTTCAGGCTAGAGGAGGCATCTTCTTTCCAGAGAGGCTCAGCTCTGTTTCTCCATCTAGAGCAGGGGTGCCCAACCTCCAGGCCATGACTGGGGACCGCTGGTCTAGAGAACAAAAGAGATTTGGGGGAGGGAGGGATGTCTGGCTCTCTAATCCACACTTCTTCATAGTTCCTGATGTCTGGCTGGCTAAGTTCCTACACCTGGCGCTGCGACCCAGTGGACTTTTCCAACAACCCAGAAGCCCTGAGGGTAAGTGGTGGTGGAGGCCAGGCCCCAAATAACCAGGGGTAAGAGCACTTTGGATGTGCCGTCTTATAGGCCCGTTTAGAGAGGCTCTTGGCAGTCCTAAGGATGTCCTGACTTCTTACAGATGGTTCGAGTGGCCTGGCTCTTCCTCTTCTCCAAGTTCATTGAGCTGATAGACACAGTGAGTAATTACGTGAGATTTGAGAATGTGTGGGGAGAAAGACGTGAGAAGCCTTGGCTTTGAACCCCCTTCCCCCCACACTTCTCTCAGGTGATCTTCGTTCTCCGGAAGAAAGATGGACAGGTGACCTTCCTACATGTCTTCCACCACTCAGTGCTTCCCTGGAGCTGGTGGTGGGGGGTAAAAATAGCCCCAGGTGAGTGGTGAAGGCCACTGGGGGAGGGACAGGTACTGAGGACCAGAGGCTTGCCTCTCCTGACCCTGTTGTCCACTCACAGGAGGAATGGCCTCTTTCCACGCCATGGTGAATGCCTCAGTGCACGTCATCATGTACCTGTACTATGGATTGTCTGCCCTTGGGCCTGTGGCTCAGCCCTACCTTTGGTGGAAAAAGCACATGACAGCCATCCAGCTGGTGAGGGGCCCAAGCCTGACCCAGTCATCCCCCTGACTTTCTGGTTTGGACCCTACCTTTATCCAGCCTACCTCACCTTTGACTCCAGCCCTCCCCACTCACTGTTCTGTCCCCTTGCCCTCCAGTCCTCTCTCCCTGTGCCCTCTGACCCACGCCTTTTGGTCCCAGATCCAGTTTGTCCTGGTCTCGCTGCACATCTCCCAGTACTACTTCCTGCCCAGCTGCAACTACCAGTACCCCGTCATCATCCACCTCATCTGGATGTACGGCACCATCTTCTTCGTGCTCTTCTCCAATTTCTGGTATCAGTCTTACACTAAAGGCAAGCGGCTGCCCCGTGTACTTCAGCAAAACGGAGTTCCAGGTACCACCAAAGTCAAGGCCAACTGAGGAGCCTGGGCCAGCTAGGTGCCCACCGAAGTGCCTCAGGACTGCTCCTCAGGCGGCAGCAGTCACTGTCCTCCCCAGCTCCACCTGAGACCAGGGTTTATGTGGTCAGGACTGAGCAGCAGACAGCTGTCTGCACCCCACAGCTGGCACACAAGAGACCACCGCTTCCGTTCCTCCCTGACTTCTCCCGGCCACCCCAGGGATGTGGCCTCATTGCCCTCTGCCACTCCAGAGCCGGGGGCTGAAAGGGCTGGACACTTCCCCTCCCTGCCTTACACTTGGGAGAGGAGCACTCAGGGCTGGCCCCCACCAGGGTCTTGTGGCCTTTTTCCTCACACTGTAAGAGGTCAGCAATAATCTGTCACTGTGGACCCAGGCCACCCCACACTGAAGCAGGAGCTTCTTGGCCAAAGGTCAGGGTGGGTGGGGGGCCTGGGAATACGGCCTGTGGAGGCTGCTCACTCCTTTATGTCTTTATTAAAAGTGACAGAGGAAAGCACGGTGGCTGTGTGTGTACATGTGTCAATGGAAGAGATGGGTACAAAGCCTGCCAGCCTGTCTGCAAACAGGAGGGATGGTCAAGTGCCCACAGGATGGATGTTTCTAGCTCTCTGATCACAGTAGAGAGGAGCCTCTGGGAAGGCTGCTGGCTGGGACAGAGGTCGTGCCCGAAGAGAGGGAGACGTGACTTTATTAGAAAAGTAAAAAACAAAACAAAAAACAAACCCCACAGAACACTGTGAGGGGTTGGTCCTCAGCGGATGCCTTGGTGGATGAGGCTGCTTTTGGCCGCACTGGCCTTCTCCCGTTCCCGCCGCCGGGCAGGGTCCAGCTCAAAGCAGCGCCACAGTCGCAGGGTCTCATCTGCTGCTGCAGATGCCACTGTAGCCCCATCTGGGCTCATGGTCAGACTGAGCACCCGGGCTGTATGACCTGGGATGTGAGGAGGAAAAAAGTGAGAGCAATACATAGGATGGTAGGTACCTAGAGCCCTCCAATTTTGAGAGATTTTGTAACAGTTAATTGAGATAATTAATAATTCACATACTATAAAATTCATCCTTTTAAAACATGCAAGTCATTGGTTTCTAGTATATTCACAAAGTTGTGCAATCATCACAGTGATAATTCATCACTCCATAAAGACAGTCACTCCTCAGTACTCTCCCCCCAGCCTCTAGCAATCATTAATCCATTTCCTGTCTCTGCATTTGCTTCTACTGGACATTTCATACAAATAGTCATACAATATGTGCCCTTTTGTGTCTGTCACTTAGCACTCACCTTTCAGCTCAGCCACCTTGGCCATGGTTGGGTATTTCCAAATAACCAGCTGGTTCTGGGCAAAGCCGTGGCCTGAGATGAGCTCCTTGTAGTGGGGAGACCAGAGGATGGAGCACACCTGTGGAGAGGAAAGGGCATGGGCATGACACACACAGAGCCGGCGCTACTCAAATCAGAACCGTGTCCACCGTGGCTCTGCCAGAGGCTACAGACTCAGACTTGAATGACTAGTCCCTACAAAACCCTTCTAAGAGTAAGAATTGTTAACCATTTTACAGATGAGGAATCAGCTGGAAGGACGTTCAGTAAGTTGTCTAAAGTGAAAGTGAAGTCACTCAGTCGTGTCCGACTCTTTGTGACCCCATGGACTGTAGCCTACCAGGCTCCTCTGTCCATGGGATTTTCCAGGCAATAGTACTGGAGTGGATTGCCATTTCCTTTTCCAGGGATCGAACCCGGGTCTCCCGCATTGTAGACAGGCGCTTTACTGTCTGAGCTCACATACAAATTAAGTTGAACTCTGGCTCCAGAGCCTGAGGCTTGGATAAAGCAAAGTCTGCGTGTACTGGGCAGGGGGTTGTCAGGAGAGGAAGCTGCAGGGCTTGCAGGGAGACCCACCTTTGAGCTAGGGCCTCAGATATTCGAAAACATTTGGATTATACACTGTCGGTAATTGGGAGCCCTTGCAGGGCTTGAGGAGGACAGAAACAGACTGTCCAGGCCAATATAGAGGACAGGCTGGAAGCAATAAAAGACCAGGGCTGTGAGTCTCCACAGGAAGAAGGATGAGGCCGAGGGGAGAGGACACATGTGAATGTCACTCTGAGGGAAAACTGATATATCTTGGTGACTAGGTGAGGAAGATGAAAGAGTCTTACTTTCTTAGCATCCCTTCCAAAGAGCAGAGGAGGAACACACATTTCAGGGAGGCAAGGGGAGGCGACGGGTTTAATTTGGGACATACTAGTGTGGTGCCACCTCATAGAACGTGGGGTTCGAGACAGGCTGGCTATGGACTGTTGAAAACGTGTGTCTGGAATTCAAGGGCGACATCTGAGCTTGGAGATCATGCCAGTATTGCATTGGTGAAGCCATTGGAGGGGAGGAGGTTGCCCAGGAAAGCTATGCCGAATAAGAACACATCTGGGAGTGAGGCTGGAATAAGGAAGACTACCTGGGAATGGGCATCCACGGCACTCAGACAGGCCCCAGAGCAGACGTTCCAGATACGAATGTGTCGATCACTTGTGCCCCCACCAGTTGCCAGGACATTGGACTGCCAGGGACACCAAGCTACAGCCTAGATGGGATAAAGGTGAAGTCAGCAGGTACTAGAGCAAGACAAGGAGTTATCGGGCACGCAGATTAACTCAGTCCAATTCCACCATCCCATGTCCTCTTAACAGTCCCCAGGTTCTTCTGAGTGAGAGTGCAGAGGCCCGGCCCAGCCCCACTCTCACCTTGACAGCACCTTGATGCTGGGTGAAGGTCTGCAGAGGAATCCAGCCGCCCTCTCCAGGAGCACTAGGCCACACGTTGACCAGGTTGTCGTTGCCGCCGCTGGCTAAATGCCGTCCATCCGGGGCCCAGCGTAACCCACACACTTCCTGGCTGTGGCCACTCAGAGTGGCCACATGGTGTTCTGCTACCCGAACGTCATGGTGGTGGATGTGGCCGGAGCGTGAGCCACTGCAGGAGAGAAGGGGGCCAGGTCCTGCAGCGGTGCCAAACGGGCGGCAGGCCAGAGCTGCTGCTGTTCAGAGGTGTACAGTCCAGGGAGGGGGGGCCAAAATCTGATTTTGTAACAGATTAGCAAAGCCACTGACCTGGACAGGATATAGCTATTCCAACAGAGGGAGCCCACTCGGGCAGAATGACTGGTCATGTTTCGAAGCCGTTTCTGCTGTTGCACGTCCCATAGCTACAGAGAGAGAAGACCATGAGGATCGGGACTTGGCATTAACATCGTCCTGCTGGGCAAGCCCCGTGGGTCTGGGGACAACAGAGCTGCAGCACCGGGACAAGTCTCACCTGCACCTCGGCACTGCTGGTGCCCACAGCCAGGTAGTTGCCCTCTTTGATCCAGGCCACAGAAGATATATAGTCCCCAGGCTGCTCCATTTGCAGCAGCTGCAAAATGTCACCAGTGCTAGCGCTCCACAAGTATACACTGTTGTCCAAAGCCACAGCCAGTACGTTCCCAGAGCTCCAATCCACAAGGTTCAGGTCTGCCAGCGGGGGAAGGGAAGAGCATGAGCTGTCTTGTTTGCCTTGTCCCTCTCTCTCCATTCGGTGAACAAGGAGAAGACTGCACTTACAGTAGTCATTCCGGATTTCAGGGGCATCCAGGATGCGATCTGGCAGGGAAGGAATGTAACGGCAGGTCTTCCTGCTGGAGCCCGGCGTGGCCTTCTGGCTATAGAGTACTTTTAGTCTGTTCTGGTAACCTATGGCAACAGAGTGGGTCTAGACAGTGGGAGGAGTGACACTTCCGCATGCCTTTAGCCCGGAAGGCCAGATAAGCACTTCCTTCCCCTCAATCCTAGGTGGAAAAGGCAGACAGCCATCTCATCCACCCTGAGCCCTGGGGATAGAATGACATCTTACCCTCTGGGGCATTTTGTGGTTTTCCACTGAGCCGAAGGATCTTGGCTTCCTCCATGTCAAAACCGTTCAGATTCAAAGCCCATGCTTTCTGATGTTCCTGGCACATGGTGGGGATGAGGTGGCAGTATTACCTAGATTTCACAGACCAGTTTCCTGCCAGAAGTCCCCTGAGACACATACCTTCTTGGTGGGCGTCTCACTGTTGTCGGGCTGGTTCTCCTTGCTCAGGAGGAAGCTAGCCACCTCCATCTGGGAAGCATTGCGATGGGGGATATAACGGTCACCGCCAGGTTTGCTGGGAGTGGTCTGAAGCTTGGAGCTGGATTTGCCTGGGACAGGGAGAGGGAAGCCAGACTGTTAGACCCNAGGGAATGCCAGCACTAAATCCCATGCATCTTTTATTTTAAATTTTTATTTTTGGGTATGCTGGGTGTTTGTTGTTGCCTGAGGGCTTTCTCTAGTTGCGGAGAAGGCTTCACTTCATTGGGTCGCCTGAGCTTCTCATTGCAGTGGCTTCTCTTACTGAAGAGCAATCTTGCTAAAGAGCAGGGGCTCTAGGGTGCTTGGACTCAGCAGTTGTGGTGCACAGGCTTAGTTACCTCGAGGCATGTGGGTTCTTCCTGGACCAGGAATTGAATCAGTGTCAACTGCATTGGCAGGTGGGTTCTTATCCACTGGACTTCCAGGGAAGTCCTGCCTATGAATCTTTGAAGGTGAAGGCAAAAGAGCCAGAGGAGATAGAAGAGGACAGGCAATGGCCTGTTGGTAGAGCAAGGTATCTGGATGCCCGATGAGCTGCTTCAATAAGGGAACTCTCACCTGAAGGACCTGAAGGAGAGGGTATGGAGGGAATAAAATATAGGTAATACTCAGGGGGTGGAACAGTCTAGCTGGGATAATAATAAAGATAACTCTGTAAATACTGAGTATTTACTATGCACTTGGCATTGTATTAACACTTTTAATTCTCACATAGCAAAATAGTACAAGAGAATGAGATCAGTTCTGAAGAGCCAAACTAAAGATTTAGAGGTAAGGAGTGAGCAAGGAGTGAGATGAACGGGAAGATCAATCTGGAGGCAACATACAGGTTGGATTTAGGAAGAGAGACTGGAGGCAGAGGTGGTTGGTAGAGGCTGTAATAATAGCTCAGTGAAGATGGAGAAGAGACAGAATTTGGTAAGTAAAAGGGGTTAAGGACATGATGGCTGCATTGGTGTAGAGGTGAGAGTTTCAGTGGTTTGGTTCTCAGTCCTAGGTTTGAGTCCCTAGGAGTCGAGTTGAGCCTTGAACGTGGCTTGGAGAAGTATGGAAAGTGAGTATGCTAGGTATCATCCATTTGTCCCGTCCAGGGCCACGTTTCATCATCCTCTGCTCTGCTCTGTGCCCTGTGAGGCTGACTTATATGGCCTGCGTCAGTGGACTCCCTTGGCTCCGGTTTCTGTTTGTATTTCACCAATGGGAGGATGTTATGGGTTAAATTGTGTCCCTCACCCCCAAATTTATATGTTGGATACTTAAGTCCCAGTACTTCAGCTGCTAAGCTGCTAAGTCACTTCAGTCGTGTCCGATTCTGTGTGACCCCGTAGACGGCAGCCCACCAGGCTCTGCCGTCCCTGGGATTCTCCAGGCAAAAACACTGGAGTGGGTTGCCATTTCCTTCTCCAATAGTACTTCAGAGTGTGACCTTATTTAGAAATAGAGTCACTCCAGAATATAATTAGTTAAGATGAGGTCATTTGGGTGAGTCCTAATCCAACATGACTTGCGTCCTTATAAAATGGAGAAGTTTGGACATACAAGTAAAGGGAGAACGCCATATGAAGATGAAGGCAGAGATGGAGAGAGGCCTAGAAACAAGTCTAGGAACACCAGGAAAGCCCCAGAAGCTAGGCGAGAGGAATGGAACAGATTCTTCCTTACAGCTCTCAGAGGCAACCAACCCTGCTAAAACCTTGAGTTTCTAGCCTGCAAAACTATGAGACAATAAATGTCTGTTGTTTGTGGTATTTTGTTAGGGCAGTGCTTGCAAAATAATGCAGAGGGGGTCAAGGGGTGGTGTTGGAGGGAGGGGGAGAACAGGCGGGAGCTGTGTGTTCCCCTGGCTCCATTACTGTTGCATCTCCACAGGCTGGCTGCAGCTCTCTGCCACAGCTCCTGCCATGCAGCCTTTGTAACCACTCTCTCCCAGGACCCCTTGATACCCAGGGTGGGGAGGGGTGGGCCCCACCTCCCAGTTCTTGTTAGCCCCAGGAAACTGCACTCCTCCTTGATGTTTTTCCTGAATCCTGCCCCATCTTTGTAAATATGCCCTATATTAAACTCTCATCCAGATACCCAGGTTGAGTGTGTGTGTCATCTATTTCTGCCAAGACTCTGACTGATACAGTGGGTATGTTTGGAGTCAGCAAAAAATGCCATTTGTTTGAGAATTTGAATGGGTCAGGGAATCCATAATCAGAATGGCCTAAGCATATTTACTACTGCATATGAATGGCACAGAGGATGAGAGAGGTTGGCGTGGGATGAGGTGGCATTGTCCAGAAAGATTTCCTTCATTTAGAAACATTTATTGGAGGCCTGCTATCCTGAATCAAGCACTACTCTAGGTGCTAGGAGGTGGAGGAGGGGGAAGGCAAATGAATCACAGCTCTTGCCCTCAAGGAGCTCACAATCTAGTAATGGAAGACAGACATGTAAACAGTTATTTGCATAAAGGGTTACCGGTGCCATAGTAAAAGTCTGGGCTGGAGATAAGAGCTTTAGAATGGTCAGCATGTGAGAAAGGCTATGAGAGCAGATGGGTTGGAGACTGTTAAGAATTGACTCAAGTGAGTGCAATAATTAAGGAGTGGAAGATATGCCAAGATAAGAGATTAGGAAGGAATAATTACTATAGTCTAGTCTAGATATCTCAAACACTATGTCTTAGTCGGCACTATGTTGGTACTGCTGCTGACATTAATCCATTAATCTTTCACTGTGCTTTATTTAGACTATCTCACTAAATACTCTTTACAACTCTATAGCATTCTGTATTATCCCTATTTTATAGATGAGAAAATTAAGGCTCAAAGACTTTTTTATTCAAGGTCACACAGCTCACAAGTGGGAAAGATAGGAATTGAACCTAGCTCTGACACCACAAAGTTTACGCTGTCAACTGTCAGTATACTCAGAGAAGCCCAAGCAGAGCCAGGAGAGATGATGATACATACAAGCCTGGAGGAGAGAATTTAAAGGAGAAATAAGTAGTCACCATGACAAATGCCAACAGAGAGATTAAACAGGTTGAGGATTAACAAGGTCTGATTGGATCTTGTGATAAGAAAGTTTGAGGTGAGCTTTGCCTGAGTAGTTTCATTAGCAGAGTGGTAGCAGGGGAATAAGTTGAAGCAGTCTGAGGAGCAAATGGAGTTGGGAAGTGGAGACTCCTTTTCAAGGACTTTGGCATTAAAGAGCAGAGAGAAAGGAGGTGAAAGTTAGAGGGGCTTAGTCAAGTGAGCCTTGCCTGAGGAGAAAGAGTCCCAGGTCGATGCCAGCAGCAGTGGTGAAAGATCAGTGCTATGAAGTCCAGCCAGAAGGGTAGACAACAGGGAAGGACGTGAGAGCCGAGATGGTGGTTGCTGGGACGGGATGGGTTAGGAAGTTCAGGAGGGAGTACTAGAGAGTTTGGATCTGTCCAGGGTACTGGGAGCGAGGGACCTGCCAGCAGCTGAGTGGTAAGTAGGAATGGTTGGCGATGTGCGTGGTGCAGTAGGGCCCTGGCTCAGCCATTGGTGGGCACACAGACAGGGGCACGGTCCCCAGGTAAGAAGGCTGCAATCCTCGGTAGTCCAGCTGGGCCTGGGGGGAGCACAGGGGCAAGGGAGCCTTCTCTGAGGATCTAGGTAGAATTTCAAGGAGGCTGGGTTCCACTTCCTCATAGACATCTGAGACTGCAGCCTTGGTCTGGGAGAGATGGGGGGAAAGGGGTCTGGATTAGAGCAGGTCCTGGGGGAGCAGGACCTGAACTCTGCAGAAGGAGGGTTGGGCTGGAGGTAGGGCCCAGGGATGGCATATTTGTGGGGCAAGGGCCTTGGAAAAGTTGTGTGATGGGGCAAGGAGCTCTCAGCAGGGCTGGTGGTGGGTGGTGGCGGGGGGAGGTGCACTCACCGGACTCAGGGCTGCAGTATCCCTAAGGTACTGGCCAAGGACCCGGTGTAGGTCTGGAAGTGAGGGCCACAGGGCATGCCTCAGGCTCCTTGAGGAGAAGGAAGAGAAGGACACTGGGCTGTGGGAGTGAATTAGGAAGGGAGAGAGACCACTGAGGTGTGTGGGGAGAGGCAGTGAGGTGGGGGAGTAAGCTGGAAGAGGTAAGGGGAAGGTAGAGGAGCCCTCAGGTGATGGGGTGAAGTCAGTGGTGTGGAGGCTCAAAAAAGCCATTTGAATGTCCTCCCACATTCTTGCCTCAGGGTCTTTGCACTTTCTATTCCCTCTGCCTGGAACATCGACTCATTTCCTCATTTTACTTAGGTTTCTGCTCAGATGTCATCCCGACAGAGAGGCCTTCCCTGACTACCCTGTCTAAAATAAAACCACCTCCCTTCCCCGTCACTCTTTGTCACCTGCTCTGCTTATTATTCTTTATAGTACTTGACTTCTTGTATATTTATCAGAATCTTATTATATATATATATATATATATATATGTATGTATGTATGTATATAATGTAAATCCACGAGAGCAAAGAGTTTGTCTATTTGCTCACTCTTGGATCTACAGGGTATAGAACAGTATCACACCCATAATAGATTCTCAAGAAATTAGTTGAATGAAGAGAACTCGAGGGGCTTTTATTAAGTATTGGGGAAGACGGTCTCCCTGGGAAGAATGTGGGTTAAGGTATGTCAGGGGAACCTCCGGTTCCCTAGGCTCATATTTCCACAAGGAAGGACTTTAGCTGAATGACTGTCAGGCATCTCGTTTTTTTGTTTTTTAGCTGAGCCTCTTCTGTGACCACACTTTTCTCTCTCCAGGGGAGGAGGAGTGGTATCTGGTAAACTGGGGGAAGGAACTGGGTACACTTGGGTCAGCAGCACAGCCTCCCTCTTCTCCCTCAGCCTTTTAGGTGGATCTGGGTACAGGCTACATCCCAGGCTGCTCATACATTAGAGAGGATTAAAACCTCAAAGACATGTTCAAGGAGAGATGTGAGCCCCAAAGAGGGGCATCTAATCTAGCCTAGGGCCATCAAAAGAGGCCACCTGGAGGAGTCCTCAAGAATAAAGAGATGTTACCAAAGGACTGAGGTGGTATGGAATCTATCTTTTATGTTTATAACTTCCAGTGACATTTATCCTCAGCCTTAGTCTCCCTACATAAACAACTCATTCACTAACAGCATTTATTTAAGGGTGTGCTATTTGGCAGGCACTGTGCTGAAGACTTAAGGATGACCACGTAAGGCACAGGGAAGACATATAAAGAAATGAATGCAGTAAAATGCTTCCTGTACTATGAAAGGAGTCTGTATTGGGGCACAAAGAGAGTAGCCAATAGGGGAGGGTCAGGAAAGGTTTCCTAGGAGTTGGTGAGGAAAGTTATTTAAAGATAAATGGGTATTAGTCATCCAGGGAGGATATTCCTGGCAGACGGGACACTATGTTCAAAGGCACTGAGAAGTAAAACCACTGGACTTGTGGAGGAAATCAGCGACAGCAAGGCTGATGCACAGGGTGGGAGGTGGAAACACTGGCAGGGGCGCAGCCTTGCTTGTTTTCCTAGAGCCTGGACTTTATCCTGGGGAGCTAATAGTGAAACTTAAGGAAGCGGAGCGACAAGTTCATGTGCGCCGTTTTAGAAAGATTATTCCGCTGGCTGTGTGAGGCTAGACTGGAGGGAGAAGAGGCTCCCTTTTGGTGAGTCAGGTAGTTCCTGTAGGGCTAGAGAAAGGGTGCTGTTTCTGAGTGAGGTCTAGGAGGTGGAATGACAGGACCAGACCGGATAATGGGGAGGGAGGCGCCCAAGTGGTCTGGCTTGGGTGACAGGTGGACTTGTTACCGAGCTGAGGAGCCAGAAGGTGGGGCTGTTTGAGGTGTCCCGCATAGTGGACATGTTCGAGTGTAAGGAGGGAAGGCGTGCGGGGAGCGGCAGATGCCACAGGTCTGCATGTGAGATTGTCTGGAGAGCGGGCGTCATAGAGGGACCCGAGGATGCTTCTTTAGGGGCCGCCGGCCTTGGCCGGATCGCAGCCCCGTCTCGCAGCTGGCCGGAGCGGTACCTGTAGTGCTCAGGAAATTGCCACCTCAGCAGCAGCAGGCCCAGAAGGGCGCTGACGCCCAGGACCAGGAGCAGAGCAGTCACCAGGAAGATCCAGACTAAGGGACAAAAAGCAGTCAGCCCTTAGGGGGAGGCGCCTGGCCGGAGCCCTGCCCGCAGGCCCACCGGCCCCACCCCACTCGCTGTGCCCGGGCGCCGGGTGTGCCTGCGCAACCGCAGCCTGGTGAGGTCGGAGCCCCGCCCCTGCACTCGCGCAGCCGCAGAGAGCTTTTGCCCCTGACCTGCCCTCACCCGTCTCCGAGGCCGTCTCCACCCTCACTGGGTCGGACCAAGAGCTCCAGGGACCTTGGAAGGTGGGGCCATGGAGCCTGGCGCGCAGCTGTACGCGGTAGCGGGAGCGCGGGCGCAGCTCCAAGGTCTCTCCCTGGGCCCCAAGAGGTGGCTCCAGCACCTACGCAAAGGTGCAAGCGGTGGTCAGGTCCCCGTGGGACGGCGTTGGGCCCTCGAGAACTCGGCCTCTGTTTGACCCCAATCCTACCGTCTTGAATCCCCGGGGATTCCTCCAAAGCGCCTCACTGGCAGAAAACTGGCATCCCCTGCGGAAACTGGCTGGAGAGAACACTCGGACAGAGAGCCTCGCCCTGCCTGGCGTGATACACCCCCTGACACACTGACTCGTCTACACACAGAACTACTCATCCTGACACACATGCGTATGATACATCGGCAGAGATCCGGTACACACACGCTGACCAGGTTGGGCGATGGAAACCCCGGACATACTCAGATACTCATAACCGTGAAAGTGAAGTTGCTCAGTCGTGTCCGAGTCTTTGCGACCCCATGGACTGGAGCCTACCAGGCTCCTCGGTCCATGGGATTTTCCAGGCAAGAGTACTGGGGTGGGTTGCCGTTTCCTTCTCCAGGGGATCTTCCCGACCTAGAGATCGAACCTGGGTCTCCCACAGTTGCAGGCAGACGCTTTAATGCCTGAGCTACCAGGGAAGCCCATAGCCATGTAAACCAGGCCACAAATAACATCCTCTCAGTAGAGGATGCCAGCACTGTGCCAGGTGCTGGGGGTACGAGGAGAGTCCCAGAAGAGGGAACAAACATCGTGTATACCAGCAGGGACACATTATTAACATGATCAGTAGTAAACATTTACGAATTGCTTGTAACAAGCCAAGCCTTGGAGTAGGCATTGGGGAAACAGAAAAACAAGGTCTCACATGTCTTATGAAGAAGACATCCAAACAAGTAAATAGTTACAAGAAGTAATGAATGCAGTAATAACAATATAAGTAAGGTACCACAGAGCCCTCAAAAGAGTGTTATGCTGACTGAGTTGCTTGATTGTGGGTTACAGAGTGTTCTGTGAACCAAGAGCATGCATCGGTGGACTAGAGGGTCAAAGATAAGACTAAAACAGTGGTAATAGAGACATGAGGCCTGTTAGTACAATAAACTCAACTCAGTTGTTGATAGAGGGAAGGGACAAGGGAGAAGGAAAGAGTCAAGGGTAATTCCAGGCTGAAGTAACTGGGTTAAGTGTTGGTGCCATTGTCACAGACAAGGAATAGGAGAACTAAGTTTGAGGAAGAAATGCTGTATTTTTTCTATTTTATTAAGTTCAACAATAGCCAGAACTTATGAATAGTAATGTCAGAATTGTAGTTACCTTGGAGGGTATGTGTGACTAGAGGGCATAAAACACTTCTGGGGTACCAGAAACAACCTTTATCTTTATCTGGGTAATGGTCACATGGATGTATACACATGTACAAATTAACCAATATTATATTTAAGATTTGTATTACTTTATGTAATGTATATCTCAATAAAAAAGTAAAAAAGTCTGAGGAAGAAAATGAGTTCAGTTTTGGATATACTGAGCCTGAAATGTCCTAGGGGGCTTTTAGGTATAACTGTCTGGTAAGACGGAGAAGGCAATGGTACCCCACTCCAGTACTCTTGCCTGGAAAATCCCATGGATGGAGGAGCCTGGTAGGCTACAGTCCATGGGGTCGCTAAGAGTCGGACACGACTAAGCGACTTCACTTTCACTTTTTATTTTCATGCATTGGAGAAGGAAATGGCAACCCACTCCAGTGTTCTTGCCTGGAGAATCCAAGGGACGGGGGAGGCTGGTGGGCTGCTGTCTATGGGGTCGCACAGAGTTGGACATGACTGAAGCGACTTAGCAGCAGCAGCAGCAGCAGTCTGGTAGGAAGTCATATATACACGTGGTAAATGAGAATAAAAGAGAAAGAAACTAATATTTGATGTCTATTGAGTGCCTTCTATCTACCAGGTAATATGGTAAATATCTATATATTTAATTTTTACTATAACTCTGGAAAGTACATAGCTTTATCCCCATTTCGCCAGTGAGGAAACTGAAACTCTTCAGAAGTTTAGGTAATTCACCTATGGTATAGAAGTTATTTTCCACATAGGTATTGGAATAAGTTTGGGATGTTTAATGTATAGTCATTGAAAACATGGAATCTAAGCACTCACCTAGGGAGAACATCTAGATGTTGGTAAAGAATCTGCCTTCAATGCAGGAGACCTGGGTTCTATTCCTGGGTCAGGAAGATCCCCTGGAGAAGGGAATGGCTACCCACTCCAGTATTATTGCCTGGAGAACTCCATGGACAGAGGAGCCTGTTGGGTTACCGTGCTTGGGGTTGCAAAAAGTTAGATATGACTGAGCAACTAACACTTTCAGAGAAGAAAGGAGTCTAGGATGGGACTGCAGGAAGCGTAACCTATTAAGGAAGCATGGAAAGGAAGAGCCCGGGAAAGAGTGAGGAGGTTCAGTCAGAGAAGTGGTAGAGAATCAGGAGAGAATGATATCCCAAAAGCAAAGGGAAGAGAACATTTTAAATAGGCATAATCAGCATGTCACATGTCAAAGAGAGATTAAGATACCAGTTGAATCAGAGAGAACAGAGATAAACAAGCCCAGACACAGATACACATGAGTGTACAGTGATATCTTGGTTATCACTCCTGATAACAGACATCCTGAAACTCAGAAATACCCCGAGTATGAGGTCTGGGGTCATTTGTTCCTTGACTGTACCTTCCAGTCCTGATGGCCTTCTCCTGTGTATCGGAGCTGATAGCAGGTTTCTTGGGCTGCCCAGGCTGATGGATGCTGCCATTCCAGTTCCAGCTGCCCGCTGGAGACCTCCCTCCAGACCAAGTTTGGAGTGGGGATGAGCACTACAGGGATGTCACCAGGGACTGGCCTAAGCCCTTCTGTGCATGGGACATCATGTCACCAGGGCCATGGGTCAGAAGTATCAGAGTTGGTGATGCTGGGCATAGGGTCAGACAAGGTAGGGGTGGGAACTGTGTGGGAGGAGAAGGGAAGAAAGTCCTTACCAGCCTGGTGGATCCAGAAAGGGGAGCCCAGGTAGCTGTGGACAGCACCCTGGGCTGTGGTCACCTCCACAAGGATGTGAATAGCACTGTCATTTTGTGACTTGAAGTGACAGCGGGAGAACTGGGAGGACTGTGACCCTGAGTTTTTCTCCTCTTCACACTTCTCCCAGACGGCGTCCCTACAGATCAGGCAAATAGAGTCATTTGATTCAATTCCGGCCTCAGAGACTAACCCAATCTCACAGGGAATTCGATTATAATCTAACTTGTTCCTTGGACAGGCCTCCAGGGCTTTCTCATGCCATGTATTTTTTTCTGAAGCTTGCTTTGGGGTTCAGCCTCTTCTTCTTAATAAAGAGGTAGGGACTTCCCTGGTGGCCTAGTGGTTAAGAATCTGCTTTTCAATGCAGGGGATGGGGGCGTCGATCCCTGGATGGGGAACTCAGATCCCACATGCCACCGGGCAACTAAGCCTGTGAAGAGCAACTAAAGAAAAATCCCAAGTGCTACAACAGAGACCCAGTGTAGCCAAAAAAAAAAAAAAAAGCAAGAGCTAGATGAGATAGGGAAATTAAATGGATTATAGGGTTCAGGTCTTGGCTTATTGGTGTAAAACTCTGAGCAAATTACTTTTCATCTCTGCCTCAGTTTCCTCATTTTTGAAATGAGTCAATAATACCTACTTTGAATGGGATTGTTTCAAAGAGTAAAGCAAAACATATTTATGTTCTTAATCTGTTCTCATTAGGCAGCCTTCTTAGTCACCTCTGAATGTCATTTTACTAACAGATTATTGCAACAGTCTCCTAACTAGCTTTTCTGCCTCTGTTTCTGTCACTCCCTTCAATTTGTTCTCCACACAGCAATCAGCATTTAGACCCAAAATGTTGATCTGATAATGTCCAGAATATATGTCAAAGCTATCCCTTTATTTTGAACTTTGTTCTTGCCACATCAGATGAAACCATTATCTGTTGCCTGGATTAAGGCATATTTCTAAATGGTGATCCTGCTTCCACTCTTATTTCTTTTTAATTGCACAGAGAAACATCTTTTGAAAATGTAAACGCTTCAGCAGCACATATGCTAAAATGGGAATGATATAGAGAAGATTAGCATGGCCTCTGGGCAAGGATGACATGCAAATTCATGAAGCATTTCATATTTTTTAAAATGAATTTATAGTTGCCAGGGGCAAGGGATTGTTAGGGAGTTTGGGATGGTCATGTGTACACTGCTATAATTAAAATGGATAACCAACAAGGAACTGTAGTATAGCACATGGAACTCTGCTCAGTATTATGGGGCAGCCTGGATGGGAGCAGGGTTTGGCAGAGAATACTTGGATATACGTAAAGCTGAGTCCCTTTGCTGTTCACCTGAAACTATCACAGCATTGCTAATTGGCTGTACTTCAATAGCGACTTCACTTTCACTTTTCACTTTCATGCATTGGAGAAGGAAATGGCAACCCACTCCAGTGTTCTTGCCTGGAGAATCCCAGGGATGGCGGAGCTCAATGGGCTGCTGTCTGTGGGGTTGCACAGAGTCGGACACGACTGAAGCGACTTAGCAGCAGCAGCAGCAACAGCAATACAAAATAAAAAGTTTAAAGTGAAAAAAATGTAAATCATACGGGGTCACATTGTTGTTTAGTCGCTGTGGTGTCCAACTCTTTTCTGACCCCATGGACTGCAACCCGCCCGGCTCCTCTGTCCAAAGGGTTTCCCAGGCAAGAATACTGGAGTGGGTTGCCATTTCCTTCTCCAGGGAATCTTCTTAACCCAGGGATTAAACCCGCATCTCCTGCATTGCAGCTGGATTCTTCCCCTACTGAGCCACCTGGGAAGCTCATATCACATCACTCTTGCTTAAATCCTTCCATGGCTTCAATAAAACCCAAACTCCACCCCAGAGTCTATGGGACTTCATATGGTTGAGTTCCTCCCTGCCTTGCCATTCTCATCTCCTACAAATCTCACACAAAGTGATGACCCTTCATCCACGTGGGCCTTCTCTCTGTGCTGCAAACATACTAGATCCACCGTCTTTGCAGCTCACCTTGCCCTGGATTGCACTGCCTCTAGATCTCACCTGACTCATTTCTTCTAACCACTTGGGTCTCAGCTCATCTGTCACCTCCTTGGCAAGGCTTTCTCCACCCACTCATGAAATTAGCACCCATCCCCACCCTGCCACTTAGTCTTTATCATTTAACCTTGCCCCTTTCTTTCTTGTTTGTCTCCCCCCATTCCCCTTCCCCAACTAAAATGTAAGCACCCACAATGCTAGAAGCTTCTCTGTTTTGTCACTCTATCCATGGGGCCTGGTACATAGTCACCTTCAAGAGTTGTTTGTTGAACAAATAAATCCTGTCTCCTTCCTGGTTATAACCCCTAAATAGCTAGCTATTACTAAAATCATTTACCATTTTATGTATTTTTATGTTTACTAGGTTATTCAACAAATAATTTATACTATGTGCTAGGTACTATGGTAGACCCTATGAATATACAGAGGAAAATTTTTCAAGGAGCTGTCATTTCATTGGGAAAGGGAGAAAAACAAACAGATGGTATTTTTCTGTGATGTGCACATTTTGGCTGGGGAGTAGCAAGGAAGATCATCTAACCCAAAAGGGGAGGGTCAGAAAATAGTTCTTGTATAAAGCAGTGCTTAGAATGAGTCTTCGACTATAAATAGGACAAGCAAAGGGTACAAACAGGCATCCCAGGCACATGCTTGTGCACAGATAAGAGATATGGTACTTTGGGGAAAACTCTAAGTGGTGCAGAAAGTTTTTAGCACAGAGGGCTTGGTGGAGAGTGGTAAGTATGGGCAGATCAAGGTCACAGGTGGCCTTATTGCCTTTCTAAGGAGCTTGAACTTAATCTTGCAGCAATGATGGAGACATTCAAGGATTTTAAGCAAAGAATTGTCATCACTAGCTTTGTACTTTAGGAAAGTCTCTCTACTGTAGTTTTTGAGAAAGGNCATTTGTTCCTTGACTGTACCTTCCAGTCCTGATGGCCTTCTCCTGTGTATCGGAGCTGATAGCAGGTTTCTTGGGCTGCCCAGGCTGATGGATGCTGCCATTCCAGTTCCAGCTGCCCGCTGGAGACCTCCCTCCAGACCAAGTTTGGAGTGGGGATGAGCACTACAGGGATGTCACCAGGGACTGGCCTAAGCCCTTCTGTGCATGGGACATCATGTCACCAGGGCCATGGGTCAGAAGTATCAGAGTTGGTGATGCTGGGCATAGGGTCAGACAAGGTAGGGGTGGGAACTGTGTGGGAGGAGAAGGGAAGAAAGTCCTTACCAGCCTGGTGGATCCAGAAAGGGGAGCCCAGGTAGCTGTGGACAGCACCCTGGGCTGTGGTCACCTCCACAAGGATGTGAATAGCACTGTCATTTTGTGACTTGAAGTGACAGCGGGAGAACTGGGAGGACTGTGACCCTGAGTTTTTCTCCTCTTCACACTTCTCCCAGACGGCGTCCCTACAGATCAGGCAAATAGAGTCATTTGATTCAATTCCGGCCTCAGAGACTAACCCAATCTCACAGGGAATTCGATTATAATCTAACTTGTTCCTTGGACAGGCCTCCAGGGCTTTCTCATGCCATGTATTTTTTTCTGAAGCTTGCTTTGGGGTTCAGCCTCTTCTTCTTAATAAAGAGGTAGGGACTTCCCTGGTGGCCTAGTGGTTAAGAATCTGCTTTTCAATGCAGGGGATGGGGGCGTCGATCCCTGGATGGGGAACTCAGATCCCACATGCCACCGGGCAACTAAGCCTGTGAAGAGCAACTAAAGAAAAATCCCAAGTGCTACAACAGAGACCCAGTGTAGCCAAAAAAAAAAAAAAAGCAAGAGCTAGATGAGATAGGGAAATTAAATGGATTATAGGGTTCAGGTCTTGGCTTATTGGTGTAAAACTCTGAGCAAATTACTTTTCATCTCTGCCTCAGTTTCCTCATTTTTGAAATGAGTCAATAATACCTACTTTGAATGGGATTGTTTCAAAGAGTAAAGCAAAACATATTTATGTTCTTAATCTGTTCTCATTAGGCAGCCTTCTTAGTCACCTCTGAATGTCATTTTACTAACAGATTATTGCAACAGTCTCCTAACTAGCTTTTCTGCCTCTGTTTCTGTCACTCCCTTCAATTTGTTCTCCACACAGCAATCAGCATTTAGACCCAAAATGTTGATCTGATAATGTCCAGAATATATGTCAAAGCTATCCCTTTATTTTGAACTTTGTTCTTGCCACATCAGATGAAACCATTATCTGTTGCCTGGATTAAGGCATATTTCTAAATGGTGATCCTGCTTCCACTCTTATTTCTTTTTAATTGCACAGAGAAACATCTTTTGAAAATGTAAACGCTTCAGCAGCACATATGCTAAAATGGGAATGATATAGAGAAGATTAGCATGGCCTCTGGGCAAGGATGACATGCAAATTCATGAAGCATTTCATATTTTTTAAAATGAATTTATAGTTGCCAGGGGCAAGGGATTGTTAGGGAGTTTGGGATGGTCATGTGTACACTGCTATAATTAAAATGGATAACCAACAAGGAACTGTAGTATAGCACATGGAACTCTGCTCAGTATTATGGGGCAGCCTGGATGGGAGCAGGGTTTGGCAGAGAATACTTGGATATACGTAAAGCTGAGTCCCTTTGCTGTTCACCTGAAACTATCACAGCATTGCTAATTGGCTGTACCTCAATAGCGACTTCACTTTCACTTTTCACTTTCATGCATTGGAGAAGGAAATGGCAACCCACTCCAGTGTTCTTGCCTGGAGAATCCCAGGGATGGCGGAGCTCAATGGGCTGCTGTCTGTGGGGTTGCACAGAGTCGGACACGACTGAAGCGACTTAGCAGCAGCAGCAGCAACAGCAATACAAAATAAAAAGTTTAAAGTGAAAAAAATGTAAATCATACGGGGTCACATTGTTGTTTAGTCGCTGTGGTGTCCAACTCTTTTCTGACCCCATGGACTGCAACCCGCCCGGCTCCTCTGTCCAAAGGGTTTCCCAGGCAAGAATACTGGAGTGGGTTGCCATTTCCTTCTCCAGGGAATCTTCTTAACCCAGGGATTAAACCCGCATCTCCTGCATTGCAGCTGGATTCTTCCCCTACTGAGCCACCTGGGAAGCTCATATCACATCACTCTTGCTTAAATCCTTCCATGGCTTCAATAAAACCCAAACTCCACCCCAGAGTCTATGGGACTTCATATGGTTGAGTTCCTCCCTGCCTTGCCATTCTCATCTCCTACAAATCTCACACAAAGTGATGACCCTTCATCCACGTGGGCCTTCTCTCTGTGCTGCAAACATACTAGATCCACCGTCTTTGCAGCTCACCTTGCCCTGGATTGCACTGCCTCTAGATCTCACCTGACTCATTTCTTCTCACCACTTGGGTCTCAGCTCATCTGTCACCTCCTTGGCAAGGCTTTCTCCACCCACTCATGAAATTAGCACCCATCCCCACCCTGCCACTTAGTCTTTATCATTTAACCTTGCCCCTTTCTTTCTTGTTTGTCTCCCCCCATTCCCCTTCCCCAACTAAAATGTAAGCACCCACAATGCTAGAAGCTTCTCTGTTTTGTCACTCTATCCATGGGGCCTGGTACATAGTCACCTTCAAGAGTTGTTTGTTGAACAAATAAATCCTGTCTCCTTCCTGGTTATAACCCCTAAATAGCTAGCTATTACTAAAATCATTTACCATTTTATGTATTTTTATGTTTACTAGGTTATTCAACAAATAATTTATACTATGTGCTAGGTACTATGGTAGACCCTATGAATATACAGAGGAAAATTTTTCAAGGAGCTGTCATTTCATTGGGAAAGGGAGAAAAACAAACAGATGGTATTTTTCTGTGATGTGCACATTTTGGCTGGGGAGTAGCAAGGAAGATCATCTAACCCAAAAGGGGAGGGTCAGAAAATAGTTCTTGTATAAAGCAGTGCTTAGAATGAGTCTTCGACTATAAATAGGACAAGCAAAGGGTACAAACAGGCATCCCAGGCACATGCTTGTGCACAGATAAGAGATATGGTACTTTGGGGAAAACTCTAAGTGGTGCAGAAAGTTTTTAGCACAGAGGGCTTGGTGGAGAGTGGTAAGTATGGGCAGATCAAGGTCACAGGTGGCCTTATTGCCTTTCTAAGGAGCTTGAACTTAATCTTGCAGCAATGATGGAGACATTCAAGGATTTTAAGCAAAGAATTGTCATCACTAGCTTTGTACTTTAGGAAAGTCTCTCTACTGTAGTTTTTGAGAAAGGATCTGTGAGGTTGTACTAGAAGCCGAGAAATTTATTAGGACGATGTCATGGAATTTTACATGCAAAGTGATGAGGATCTGAAAGCAGGATTGTGGCAGTGAGGGTAGAGAGAAACAGATGGATTCAAAGGGGGTACTGAAAAGGTAGAAATGACCAGTGTTTCTGACTGGATGTGGAGGGTGTAGAAAATGCAGAAGTTCAGGGTGGAAAAGTGAGTTGATGGCAAGATGGACAAGAAGAGGAGGAGCAGGTTTTGACAGAGAGTAAGTGAATTCAGTTTTGTCACCCTTTCACTCATGGCCCTCTTCATAGTATGGAAATCTATACAGCTATTAGACAGAATGAGTTACATCATTACAGATGTCCAAGACACATTTTTAAATAAAAAAGGAAGTTAAAAAGAAGTAAGTTAAAATGAATCACATACATACATACAATGTGATCTGATTTATATTGAAAATTAAATATATGTTTAGATATATGTAAATGTATAGAAAACTGGAAGAATACACTAAAACTGTTAATGTTTTTTTTTTCCATCATTCCATAAGTTTTTCTTTTTACTGAGCACTTACTCTGTTCTAGGCCCCGTGGGAAGTGAGAATACATTGGTGAGTAAAAGTGAACACTGACTTTGCCCTCAGGGATCATGTTTAGTTAAGATCAACCTTTCTCAACGGAGCTCTGAGAGAGAATTTTGTTATCAATCAAATAACCATGTAAGGTATAAATGTAAAATTATAACTATGTTAAGTATTTAAGAAGGAGAGGTGCATGGTACAACAAGGATATATAATAGTGCCACTGGACCTAAGAAGGAAGGTCAGGGGAGGTGACATCTGAGTTGAGATCTGAAGGATAAGTGGAGGTTAAGTAAAGATAAACAAGCTGGATAAACAGCATGTGTAAAGATCCAGAGACAGGAGGGATTGTGGCAGGTAGGAGGGAATGAAAGTAGGCCAGTATTGGAGCAAAGAGCACAGAAGGCAGCACGCTGCTGCTGCTGAGTCACTTCAGTCGTGTCCGACTCTGTGCGACCCCATAGACAGCAGCCCACCTGGCTCCCCCGTCCCTGGGATTCTCCAGGCAAGAACACTGGAGTGGGTTGCCATAGAATAAGATAAAGTTGAAGGCACAGATATGGGCTGAGTCTTTTGGAACTTTACACAGTTACAGTAGAATTCTTTTCTTTGTCCTAAGATCAGTGAAAGCTATGGATCTTGGAAGAGTTTTAAGCAGAGAATGTTGCACTTATTTTTGTGTTTTTAAAAACTCACTTCAGCTCCTGTGTGGAGAATGTTTTGGAGGATCCAAGAAGTGATCAGTTAGTAAGTCTTCTCAGTAACCTAACTCAGAGATGAAGATAGCTTGTACTAGGGTGATAGCTGTGATGAATAACCATGGACAGATCCTAGAGATGTTTAATAGGTAAAATCAACAAGACTTGGCTATATATTAGATATGAAGGAGGTGACATATCAGTAAGGTGTTTGGTGGAAATGCTTGAAGACCAGGTGAAGTTTTGATTGGCTCCAATAGATAGTGAAAAGTTACAGTACATATTTGGAGAAGGAAATGGTAACCCACTCCAGTGTTCTTGCCTGGAGAATCCCAGGGACAGGGGAGCCTGGTGGGCTGCCGTCTATGGGGTCACACAGAGTTGGACACAACTGAAGCAACTTAGCAGCAGCAGCAGCACATAGTTGAGTAGGAGAAGGCCATGCAAAGTTTAAGAAAGGTCAGTTTGTCAACAGCGTGCAGGGGCGGGTAAATTGGAAGTGATAGAGAATGAAGGCTGTTGTAATGGTCTAGGTGATATGATTACACCGAATTAAACCAACGCATTCCCAGAGGGTATGAAGAGAGGTTGAAAGGATACAATACCCATTGGCAGATGAGAGCATGGAAGGCCTTTGGTTTGGAGAATAAGGAAGGGGACTGAGGAGGATCAAGAACAATCTCTCCCTTCTTTCTGCAGAGTTGTGCTTCTCTCTCATGACATCAAACTCAATCAGCGGTTCACTTCTCACCTGTCCCTGGGGCAGCACCATGCCCTGCTGTGGTAGAAGAAGCCTTGGGAGCTGGCATGGTCCTGTTGTTGCCACTGACAGGTAACATTCGTCAGGTCCAAGGTAAAGCATTGCAGTCCAATTTCCCCTGGGATCGGAGAAGGAGAGATCCCCTGGAGGAGGGTATGGCAACCCACTCCAGTATTCTTGCTGGAGAATCCCATGGACAGAGGAGCCGGGTGGACTACAGTCCATAGGATCGCAAAGACTGAGCATGGGTGTGGAGAATGAAGCCCTATCAGAGCCCACGTGCTCCTACTCCATAGGGTGTCCAGATCATCTTTGCACATATAACTTGAACATTTGCTCCTATCCTTTCTTCTCTCCCTGAATATAGTTCATCCTGTGCAGTAGCAAGTTTGAGATCATCAGGAAGGACCATAGTTCTCTGAGCTTCTATATCTAGCCCATATATAGATATATACCTATATCTCTAGAGATCTTTTCTATCTCCTCCTCCATTCCTCTGTTGACTCACCTGCATCTCCAGGCAGGTCCACAGTCACAGGGAGGGACCAAGATCCCCAGGAACCACGGAGAGAGACCCCATCAGGTTGGCTGCGTAGCTGGAGCCAGTAGGAGTTACCAGGCTGGAGTCCTGAGATGAGGCAGCTGCCACCCTTCGTTGTCAGAGATGGAGCCTTGGGAGAAGAATCCCAGCCTCACAATCTAGGTCTACCTCTCAGCCAAGAGAGCCTCCATCTCTTATATTTGAAGCCCCACAACATGCCTGTGGAGAGACACTCAGTTCTTCACTGGATAAATACATGCACAGACTGGGGGCTAGGTTGGTGGGTTTCAGGTGGAGTTCAGGGTTTTTTAGGTTTCCCTGATGGCTCAGACAGTAAAGAATCCGCCTGCAAGGTGGGAGACTCAAGTTTGACTCCTAGGTCGGGGAAGATCCCCTGGAGAAGAAAATGGCAATCCACTCCAGTATTCGTGCCTGGAGAATTCCACGGACAGTGGAGCCTGGTGGGCTATAGCCCACAGGGTTGCAAAGAGTCAGATAACAACTGAGTGACTGATATTTTCACTTTCAGGGTTTTTTCGGGAAACCCGCACTGACTTGGGGACCTGAAGTGCTCAGTTGTGTTGGTCTGAATGATCTAAAGTGGGAGATTCCTAAATAAACATGGCTTCTGAGAACCAATCAGAGCCTATGCTAACTCTCCAAGAACCAACCCAGTCTGGAATCCCCAAGGCATGGCCTGTCTTTTCTTGGGGCAAAATTGAGGGTAAGAGATAGGAGGTGGAGCAGAAGAAGGCCAGGGTACTTCTCTAGGTGGGGAGGTCTGCTCTGGTCCAGTCTGTTGAGGCATCATGGGCTGTGCACATGGAAACCGGTCCAGGGTTGCAGCTAGGTTTGGTCTCCGCCGAGCTGGGCAGCAGGTTTCTGCAGACAGTAGCTGTGTGACTGTGGGGCCAGTGGAGTTCCTGGGGTCCTTGGGGCCATAGCGGAGTTCATGCCTCAGAAATTCATTGATTTCGGGAGCTGGGGCCTCCCAGCTGATCTGAAGTTCCCCTGGCTGGCTCCCACCCATGGCCTTGATGAGACGGGGGGGAGTTGGCAGGCCTAAGGGCGAGACAGGGCACATCAGAACTCTTTGGGTGCTGCAGTCTACAGCTCAGCCCGTGGACTGTGGAGAGCGGTGCTCAAGGCTCGGGTGAGGGCAGCCCCTGGGGCAGGGGCAGGGAGGCTCCTTATCCTGTTCTGTCCTCGGATGAGTAGTGGCCTCACCACCGATGGGTAAGCTCAGTGCTCCTCAAGAGCAGGGACCCCTCCTCATCTGTGCGTCCTTGTCCTGATGCCCAGTGCCTAGCACAGGGTAGGTATTCTGTAACTGATGAATGAGTGAGTCAATGAATAGATTAATAATGGGAAAGTCGGGGTGTCTCTGGTGTGAAACGAAGTCTAGCTCTGGACTCTGAGGCTAAGAGGAATGAGAAAGGGGTCTCAAGGTGCCTCTGGGAGTCTGTTAGTGGTGGGGGGCACTCATGTCATCTTGAAAGAGCACAGCTCAGTCTGATTCTAAGAGCTGGCCCAAGGGTGGCAAACAGAGGGGCCAGGTTGACAGGAGGATGCTGCTTACCCACGGCATCCACAGAGAGCACCCGCTGGGTCAGATTCTGGTTCAGAAACACGTTCTTCACCCAGAGGTGCAGTTGAGAGAAGAGGCGAACTTCAGCCTGGGCTGGAAACTGGCACACATATCGGGTTCTAAAGGGCATCACATGCTGGGAACTCAGGGGGCAGGTGCGGGGCTGCTCCCTGTGGGCACAGGAGAAGTCTGGGCTACCTACCCGCTCACCTGTCCAGCCCTGAGGACCCAGGTCTGGGCCCAAGCCCGACTTCTGTTTCCATTACCACCATTTCCCTTCTCAGTGCCTGGGATGGGTGGGATTATGGGGTATGTAGGGGCTGGAGCTGGCTGTATCCAAAGCACCTCTGTTCATTAAGTGGCTACTTCGTTCTTGGACTAGTCCTCTGACAGGGCCAAAGGCAAGGAAGCTGCTGGAACAGGGCTCGGCTGCGGTATGCACAGGAGAGATACAGGGGACATATACACGATACACATGTATGATACATATGATACAACACATACCCCGGATAGGCATACAGCAGCTGGTACATTTCACTGGGCGCTCCCTCTTCCTCATCCCAGAAGCAAGTGAGGTCCTCAAAGGTTCGAGAGAAACAGTTCAGGGACTCTGAGTCCGAGGCCAGCGAGGAGGCATCTGAGGAAGAGCTGGTGAGTTGGGCTCCCGGTCCTCCCTGGCATGTTTGTGGGCAAGAGTAGGGGACCAGTGGGGGCCTCCCGCTTTGCACTTCCCTCCCCTCTCCGCCCGCCCAGGGCTCCATCTTCCTGGGTATGGGTGTTTGCTACCCTCCACACACCTCACCTTGGCTGGTGACTTGGGCCAGGTATTGGGGGACCGGGAGGAGGTAGGAGACGACCGCCAAGAGGGCCCAGGAGGGCATCTTCTCCGGCACTGTGTGCCTGCCTCAGCCCATCCGCCCTTCAGGAAGCTGGGCCCCAGTCCCCTCCCGGGCCAGCCCCTCAGGTTCCTGTCAGATACAGCCCCACGTCCTGTCCCTGTCCCTGCCCCCGCGGGGCCCATCCAGACCACATTGGGGCTGGGGGCCAGGGGAGGGGGCGTGGGAGTGGGCAGGAGGGAAGGAGGAATTTGAAAGGGAGGATACAGGCCTTTCATTAAGAGAGAGATGGGGGGTTGCATTTTTTTTTTTTTTTGACCACGTACCAGAAGCAGAGTAAGCCTCTCTGTTGGTCCACATTCACTGCTGGAGAAGGTGTACTGTGAGCACGGAGAGCAACACTTACTGAGTGCTGTTCACTGCTGCCACGTGTGAGGCACTTTTTATCCCCTGACTCAGCCAGTCCTCGTAATAGTCTTATTATTTCCATCATAGTGATGGGGAAACAGGAGACGCAGACAAATTGAAGATAAAACTCAGGACATCAAGCTTAGAACCTAAGTGTTTAACAACCATGCCAGTGCCTCTGGAAGCTGAAATCCACCAAGAAATGACTGTCTGCCTTGCAGTGGGGACAAGATGGTGGCTATTTCCACTTTAATAGGTTCTGTCACTTTGTGCACAAATAAACACATTCTCCTTGGAACTGGACAGCCCCCTCCACTGTGGGGAGCCTCCACAGCTATCTTTCATCCTTCTGCTACTCGGAGTATGGTCCATGGACCATCAGCAAAAGCACTACCTGGCAGTTTATTAAAATGCAGACTCTTGGGCCCCGCCCCAGACCTTCTAAAGCAGAATCTGCACTGTCCCCAAATCCCCAGATGATATGAATACATATTAAAGTTTGAGAAGCTCTGGGCTTCANCATGGACCATCAGCAAAAGCACTACCTGGCAGTTTATTAAAATGCAGACTCTTGGGCCCCGCCCCAGACCTTCTAAAGCAGAATCTGCACTGTCCCCAAATCCCCAGATGATATGAATACATATTAAAGTTTGAGAAGCTCTGGGCTTCAGTGCTCTTACCTGGTTGGCTTAGAATCAAGGGATGGTTGGTCTCAGCTCTCCAGCTCTGGCTCATCTTCACATTAGTGGTGGAAGAGTTGGTGCAATCCCTTCTCTGAAGCCCAAGTCCCCTCCTGCGACTGTTGTAACTGTGGTGGCTTTTGTGCCGACTCTCAGGAACTTTGACTCTGGCAGGGCGTGGGGCCAGTGCAGGCCATGGTAACTTCCCACATTTAGCCCCGCCAGCCTCACCTGGGGCTCCCTTCATTGGCTTTACAGACTGAGTATCCTTCTTTCTTCCTCCTGAGTTAATGTTATTAACAGTGTGCTGTAGGGAGGGGTAGGAGGATTGTAGGATGTGAAACCTTCAGCCTCATCTGTGAGGCCTTAGCTTCTCTTGCATCACTTCTCTGCAAGAAGTCCTTGAGGCCAGATTTGCCCTGATTCCTGTCCACCTCTCAGGTTCCATGGGACCAGCTTCCTCTGCCCAATGGAGATGACATCGGATACCTCTTCCAGCCCCCAAGCAAGGGGCACCAGATTTGTCGGGTCAAGTGAGAGGGGAAATAACTCTAATGTTCAAGGAGTCCCATGGCTTTGATGCTGCGGATGTGTTGATGATTTCAAAATTAATGTCTCTAGCTGTGACTCCCCCTCCTGGGCTCCAAGTTTGGATCACCAGCTGTCTACTTCGAATCTCTCCTTCCATGTCTGGGCATCTTACACTTACGATGGCTAAAGTAAAACTCTTGAGTCTGGCTTCCTCCATACACCTTTTTTGTTTCCTCTAGTCTTACCTACTCAGTAAGTGGTGTCACCATCTACTCAGTTGATTAAGCACCGAATCTCAGTACTCCTTGATTCCTATCTTCCTCTTACCCTACATTCAAGTCATTAGCAACTCTTGCCAGAAAGTCTTTCAAAATGTACCCTGCACCTGAATGCTTTTTACCACCTGTACTCCTACCATTCTAGTCCCTATTTGAGTCACTGATAAGCTTCCTAACTGCCTCCATTCTTAATCCCTCCAGCAAATCTTCCATAGAATGGAGCGAGATGTTCAAAATGGAAATCACAATTTTTCACTCCCTTGCTTAAAACCCCTAATGTTCCCTACTGCACTTAGAATAACTCCTAAAGACAAGGTTCTGTCTGATCTGACCTCGGCCTACTTAGGTCCTATCTCCTACCACTGTCCCCTTCTCTCTGTATCGGTCTCTGTATTGTGTCTCTCATTTTAATTCTCATCATGCTCAATCTTTCTGCAATGTTTGGTACTCCCTTCCTTGGGTTCTGCAGTATGTCACATTCACCTGGTTTCTTCCCACTCCTGTCATGTTCCCTTCCAGTTTCTTTCTTTCTCTGCTCCTTCTCTTAAATATTACTGTTCTAAAGATCTCCTTGCTTCCCCTTTTTGTTACTAGTTTCTGAGTAGCCTCATGGCTTCAATTCCATTTATAAAATCTACCAGTAACTTCCCAAATCAACACTCTTGAACTTCAAGTTTTCAATTACTTACTAGACATCTTGAGTTGTCCCATGGGTGCTTCAAGCTCACAGGGTCCTAAACAGAACTATTCCTACCCCGCTCATATCTTCCCTTCCTAGGTCTGCATCTCCCCATAGGCAACCTGGGTATGTAAGCTTGGAACTTGAATGTTTAAATTTTCATTCTGCCTCCACTCCTGCATACAAGTCTTACCAAGTCCTGTGAATTCTACAGGGAGAGTTAGGGGTGCAGAGCTCACAAGACAAGGGGCTTGTTTATGACCATCACAGAGTTGAGTTGGGGCCTGTTTGCTCCTGCATGGAAGGAGGTCCGAATATCTGTCCCTTTCATTTTCCTATTTTTTTCTACTTCCACACAGCTGGAGAGAGATGCCTTCCTGGGTCCTTGGCTTTTGTAGAATATCAAACAAGGACTGGGATAGCCCTCGGGGAAAGACCATTTAAGTTTGCTACTCTCTGGTCAGAGTCCAGTGGGTCCAGCCCAGGTCAGCAGGCCTAGACTTTCCTGTTGGGATATCAAGCCAAAGCCCTGGCCTACAAAAGTCTGTATTTATTCTCTGTGCAGCCATTGCTGAAGGAACTCAAAGGGTTGCTGTGTGAGGGCTGGCTCAGGCAGGTATGAGCTGTTGATCTGCTATTTGGTGGGTGGTGGAGGGGAGTCGGGGGCATGGGAGTCCTGTTGTGTAGCATTTGCTGACCTTTGTGGTATAAATGGGCTTCTCAGGTGGTGCTAGTGGTAACAAACCCACCTGCCAATGCAGGAGATGTAAGAGACTTCGGTTTAACCCCTGGGTTGGGAAGATCTCCTGGAGGATCTAGCAGTGGATCTACAGCAATCCACTCCAGTATTCTTGCCTGAAGAATCCCACGGGCAGAGGAGCCTGGTGGGCTGCAGTTCAGTGGGTCACAAAGAGTTGGAGAAGACTGAAGCGACTTAGCACGCATGCACGTGGTATAAACACTCCAGGGATTTCCCTGGCGGTCCAGTGGTTACTTCCAATGCAGAGAGTGCAAGTTCAATCCCTGGTCGGGGAAATAAGGTCCCATGTGCCACATGGTTAAAAAACAAACCAACAAACAAAAACCCAAGACCTGCAAAACAGCCAGTTTCAAGCTACTCATGTGATGTGCTCCTGCCCTGTCCCTCCCAGATTTCCCAACATTGTCTTAATCCAGTCAGAAAGCCTGGGAGAGGCAGCTTTGGGCACTTGGCTTCTCCATCTGCCCGCCTCTTTCCCAGCTTTGCCAAGCTTCTCTCTAGAATCCTTGTTGCACCGGCACCTGGGGCAGCAAGTCAGAGCACCGTGTTTCCCCATATCTTCGTCAGTGTTATGTTTGCCATTGCCATCGTTAACAAATGGTATCTCTTACTCAGAACTTTTTCTGAAGCTCAAATTTGCTTTTATTCTTTCCTTGCTTAAAACCCTTTCACGATCCTTTGGACCAAGGCTCACCTCTCGATGCTGGAGCAGAAGCCCTTTGCCTCTCTTTGTCCCATTCCT
>SJYV01053940.1:178617-194143 GCA_006410875.1 Neotragus pygmaeus | reverse complement strand
GGACTGTAGTCTACCCGGCTTCTCTGTCCATGGGATTTTCCAGGCAAGCGTACTGGAGTGGGGTGCCATTGCCTTCTCCAGGGGATCTTCCTGACTCAAGGATCAAACCCAGGTCCTTTGCATTGCAGGCGGATGCTTTACCCTCTGAGCCACCAGGGAAGCCAAGGAGGGGGTGGTTCCCTAATTGTTGGAATGATCCTCCTACTTATTAGCATATGAGATCACCCAGCTTGGAAATCACACCACATTCCAATACTGAAGCACTCTCCTCCTGCAGTGGCCCACACCCTGTGGGGTGTGTTTCTCTCTGAATCCAAACAAATCCACCTCTTACTTATGGTGTGTCTCTCACTGAGTTTTTGCAATGAGACATCAGAGCCTGAGCTTGATTAGGTCCTGAGGCCAGGCACTGTGGGTTTTGGTTGGGCTCAAGTCCCAGAAGAGAGGAGATGAAGGATGGGAGGAAAAAAGCAGTGGGAAAAATGTGCTGAGGAATCCCTTCCATAACCTGCCAGAAAATCTGCTATATACCTGACCTGTGCTCACAGTTTTCATTGGCTTGATCCTTGGCATAAAGAAAAGTAAGGACAGAAGGGCCCCTATCCTCTTGGGCAACAGCTACTGAGGCCCAGTAGATAGTGGATCCTTTGGGACTCACTGAGGAATAGCCCCTGCCAGATACCCTCAATTGCACGCACTGCTGCTCATCTGTTCATGGGGTGGGGGTTGAGGAAACAAGAGACACGAGGTTGTAAAGGAATTGAGATTTTCTTAGCCATATGTCCTTCCAGCCATCGGAGCAGGGACCTTAACCAGAGGTCTTCTGGAATCTGAGACTGAGCCACGTGAGCTTTCTGCCAAGTTTGTTCTTGCTGTCTGGTTTCCAGCATGCTGGGCTTCTTGACACTACCCCACGCTGGGTTTTCTGTGCATTCTGCTTTCACTGCGGGAGCTTTCACTGTGTTGGGGTTCCTCTGTGCTTGGCCTCTGCCCTGCGGGGGCCAAGCTGAGGTTGTTTCAGCCAGGTCAAATCCGAGTCATGGCACCATGGATGTCAGAGGAGTTTGTAATTTCCTCGGTTCTGTCTCATCACAGCAAAAATTTGAAGCGACGGACGGACAAGTGTTACAGCCCCATATTGAAGCTCAGTTTTATTTAGAAAGTAAAGGAAAATACATCCTAGAGGCATGGTGGCAGGGCAACCCAAAAGATGTGAACAGAAGAGAAGCCCCCAGTCCTTCCAGGCTTCCTCCTTTATACACTGTCTCCCCTCCTCTGGGCCTGCCCCATGTAAATTGCGCCAGCCAGGAGGGCTGTTTGTTTTACCTGAGGTCCTCACTCTGGTCCTTGGACCTTCCTTTGTTCTATTTTTGTGGGCTTTTCTCTTCTTTGTCTTTTAGCCAGAACCATTTTGGACTCCTTTTTCCTATTCTAACGACCTAACTCGTTTATTCAGGTAGTCTTGAGAGGGTAACAGACAGGAAGCCCAGGAGTCTCCAAACAGAGGAAATACGCTGCAAGTGTCAGACATTTTTTATCTCTCTCTTAAGTGGCAGGAGGAAACAAACCAGTGTTAGATTTTTCCCCTTCTCTATAAAAATTTAAAAAGAGGTTTTGTTTAAAATTCTGTGTTGCCAGGATGACACCTGACCCCACCTGAATTTAACTTATCTCAAACCTTGAGCTAACCAATGCGGTTTTTCTTATCGAAATGTTTTTCTTAAGCCATGTTACTGAGCTATGTATTTACCCTAGACTCTGTCTTTCTTCAAGTTGTNGGGGTGGACAGGCAGCAACTTGCCTTCACCCCACACTTGGGCATGCCGGGCCGAGGACCAGTGAGAGAGAAGAGCAGCTCCGAATGGCCTGGTTCCCAACAGATGGGGTTAAGCTCAGAGCGCCCCACAACCCATCCTGCCCAGGACGGCCCAGAGTGGCACCTCACAGGGCCTGGCAGGTTCCCATGCCAGGTGCACCAGACTCCGGGCTGGGGACGCCCTGCAGGAAACCCCGCGGCACCAGGCTGCCACTTCAGTTCAGAAGGCCCTGTTCCAAAAGCAGCTTCCAAGTGTGCTGCGGTGAACTCAGCCCACCGGTCCAGAACCACCCCTCCTGCAAGATGGCTGGCCTTGAGGGGCTGAGTCAGTGGCAGGGGAGTGGCACCAGGAATGGCAACCCAAAGACCACCAGAGCCCAACTGCTGTTTCTAACACCCCCGGGAGTGACCAATGTTGACTGCCTCATGACGGGCGGCTGGGGACTGGACATGGGTGACCCGCCTTGTCAGCAAGGAGCCTGAGCACTTGCCTCTGCTGGTGCAGGGCAAAGCTCCTGCATCAATGCCTCTGGTGACCCCCTGGCCCCTCCATTCACCCACCCCAGACTGTCTGGGGATCCTTCAAGCCTGGAGTCTCCAGCTTCCCGAGGATTCTCCATGAGATAAAGACAACTGGAAGCCCGCAGCTGTCCCCTGAGGGTCCATCCTGGCTCCTTCCCCTGCCCCACCACTCACTCCAATTTGTTTTCCAAATGCACTCTCCCTTTCTCTCTCCCCTCTGTCTACTGGCCTGAGGATCGTGCAGGCTTCAAGACTGGACCCAAGGTGACCTCTCCTGTCCTTGGGGCCCCTCACGCAGTCCTCCCATAGCACTGGGCTTGTTCTTCCTGGAGCTGGAGCCAGTGGCAAGGGAGCCGCACTGTTCACCTCTGTGTGCAGCTGGGCACACAGCAGATGCACCACACGCTATTTTCAAACTGCTTAAGAGCAGCTGATCACTTATTATTAAACACAAATGAAAAACAAAAAAGCCTGTACGGCAGATGCACCACACGCTATTTTCAAACTGCTTAAGAGCAGCTGATCACTTATTATTAAACGCAAATGAAAAACAAAAAAGCCTGTAAAGGTTTCCTACAGGGGAATGAGTTTCAAGGGAAGAGTCAACAGGTTCTTAAGGAAAAAAAAAAAAAAAGCCAACTCCTGTGTCTATACTGTCTAAGGAGAACTGAGAAACCCCAGCACAGAGTCCTGAAATAAACTCCAATTCCATCTGGAAGCTTTCAATCACTTTACCTGTCAGCCCTTAGGGCCAGTTTTTCATATTTGTAGTTTGTAGATCACTTTCTTTTAAAGAGGAGAAAACAAACATTTTCCGAAGAAAACAACAAAGCAGCCCTGTCTCCTAGCAGATCAAAAACCACTGCAAGTCAGACCCTTTAGGTCACTTCTCATGTGGACAGACAGCGCTTGAGCAGACATCACTCACGGAGCAGACCCTTGAGTCTGCCCAATGCATCTCTGGGGGACCAGGGGAACCTAAAGATAAGTTCTAGGGGAACAGCCCCATGCTTGAGTCCTTCCTAATTAAACACCACACAGGGGTATAAAGGACGCACCTAAGACACAGTGAGAAAAAAGGGGAAGAAAAGTCACAAAACAGAGTAAGGCCACGCAATCAACTCAAAATTAACACCACACACAGGAACTGACTTAAGTGACAAACTTCTGTGCTGACTTCATCGCAGGGCACATTTCGATCACTCAGATTTGTCTTCCTGCATCTGGCTGCGCTTGCATTCCAATGAACAGCTGGGGAAAACTGAACGCACGTCCCTGTCATTCCTAAGATGGCCCTGAAACCACTGCGTCTAAAACGGCCCGGCCGAGTCCCCAAGGTATTCCCACTGAAAAAACAAACTCCGCAACCTAAGCTCTTGAAACGTCCTTCCTAGCGGATCAAAAACGATCTGGTAAAAATAGTACCTCGTATTAAAAAAAAAAAACAAAACAGAAAGTAATGGGTCACCTGAGCAGCAGACCACCTGCCTTCTCTTTACAACCGCTGTGGAGCAAACAGGGAGGAAACAGTTTCGCGCTGCCGGGGCTCAACCGCAGCGGCCGGGTTCCACCGGGGAGGAGGCTCCCGCGAGTCTAGAACCGGCGGGGCCCGGCTTCCGAGCCCGCCCCGCTGTCCGCCCGGCAGTCTGAGCACGGACTCGCCGCGTCCCCGGCCCCCGACCCCGCGAGCAAGGCGCGGACCCGGCCCGGCCCGCCTGCCCCCGGCTCACCGCGCGGGCGGCCGCAGGCCCGGCTCCGTTTAGCAGCGGCGCCGCCTCCCCGGCCGGCGCCCNGGACTCGCCGCGTCCCCGGCCCCCGACCCCGCGAGCAAGGCGCGGACCCGGCCCGGCCCGCCTGCCCCCGGCTCACCGCGCGGGCGGCCGCAGGCCCGGCTCCGTTTAGCAGCGGCGCCGCCTCCCCGGCCGGCGCCCCGGGCCGCGGCGCCCTCCGCAGCAGCGGCGCCGCCTCGTCGTCGTCCAGGTCGCGGCCGGACCACGACACCTTCTTGGAGACGTTGGCCATGTCCTGCCGCAATAGACCGGCTGCCGGCGCCGCGGCCGTGTTTGTTCTCGTGACCCGCGCCGCCGCCACGTGACGGCCGTTCGGGTCACGTGGCCCCGACGGCGCCCTCGTGACCCGACGGCGCCTCGGCGTGCGCGCGGCCTTCTGGGAGTTGCAGTCCCGCCGCCCGGCGTCGGCTGGGCCGCGCTGAGAGCGAGCCGGCTCCAGGGCGAGTCCGCACAGCCGTGCATGCAGACCCGCCTGTCGAGACGGGTCCCCGCGCAGCAAACGGTTGTGCTGAGGACACACCATGTGGCCCTGTGGCCTTCCTGCAGAAAACGCTGAACTGAGCGCATCACACAGGGAAAATCCAGTTGAACCCCAATTTTGGGACCCGTGCCGGCTAGGGAGCTCTTCCTGCAGTGTCAGCGTCCACCGAGAAACACAGAGGAACACCGCGAGACCGCCCTGGATGACAGGAGATTAACGGCCGGGAAACCGAGGCTGCTCGTGGGCCTGGCGTTTGGGGGACAATTGGCAAAGATCAGACATGCACTGTGCATTAGGTAGGGCTGTTACTGCGGCGCCCAAACCTGGGGCGTAATCTTCGTCTGCGTGTCATATCAGAAAAGCCCATTTTCTCTAGAGACAGCACTGAGATATTCAAGGACTGTGATGTGATGTCTGCAGCGTAGCCTCAGGTGATTCACTGGCTAATGGTAATCACAGTATGTGGCTACCCACAGAGGGAGAAAGTAAGCTGGTGGGATGTTAGCACCGATGAATCCAGGGTAAATACACCTGTGCCATGTATTCTTCTTGTAACTTTTTTCTTTAAATTTGAAGCTTTTCAAAATAAAGACATTGTAGAAGTTCTTTATAGGCTTTTCTCCCACATGTTTCAAAATAAAACCAAAACTGAAACCAAAATAAGAGGAAGGAAGCCCAACAGGATTGTAAGTTTTCCCCAAGATAGCAAAAGGTGTGACCTGGCTTTGCCCTTTTGCGGGATAAGAACAATCGTGAGCCAGCTCTGTCTGTGGAGGAGGGCCTGGAAGCTATGGAGTGCAGCTGGCTCAGGCTCCGAGGAGCAGTGGGGGTGGTTCTTGACTGAAGGGAGTGGGCAAGTGCAGGTTGTATGAAGCAGTGGGCTCAGATCAGAGGTGGGGTTGATAGGATTCAAGGTGGGTGTGGCTCCTGTCACTCACCCATTGGGGATCCCCATGTCTTGTTTAGCTTCCCCTGCCCCAAAACCTTCCCTACACTCCTCGGGGGAAAGCCCTGCTGCTGCTGCTGCTAAGTCGCTTCAGTCGTGTCCAACTCTGTGCGACCCCCTAGACGGCAGCCCACCAGGCTCCCCCATCCCTGGGATTCTCTAGGCGAGAACACTGGAGTGGGTTGCCATTCCCTTCTCCAATGCATGACAGTGAAAAGTGAAACTGAAATCGCTCAGTCATGTCCAACTCTTCTTGACTCCATAGACTGCAGCCTACCAGGCTCCTCTGCCCATGGGGTTTTCCAGGCAAGAGTACTGGAGCCCAGCCCTGCCCAAATGCCTAACGACCTGAGTTCCCACCAATCTCCCCCGCAAACACCTTCCCAGAAGGGTCTCCCCTCCTGGAGGGGCCCCACCAAGCACCTGGACGCAGGTCGGCAGACAGCCCACTGCCACACTACCTCTGCCAAATGCCCACCATTTCAGCATCTGTGAACACTGGGCAGAAATGCTGCTGTGGAAGTTAGCGGACGATGCTGTGGTGTTATAACGTGTTCATAACACACCTGAAAGCTGCGGAGGGTGGAAAACAGCCTATGTGTTCTCTCAATGCTGGAGACCTAGCTGTCCCTAAAGAAAGACTTCCTAATCAAATTAGTCTTCCCTTAAAAGATGTCATCTCTCCCTCATCAATAGTGCAAGGCAGCCAGGGCTACAGAAAAGGCCAGAAGAGCCTGGGAAAGAAGGGATGGAGGAGGGGAGCTCTCCTTGGAGACAGATACGCCCTGGGGAAGTGCCAGGGGAAGCAGAAGTCTGTGGTTCTAGGACCTTCCTGTGGCCACCCAGGGGGGTTTCCAGACCTGCGATTCATCCTCTGACCTTGACTCATGGATGGCTGGGAAATGGGCTGGGCAGGGGGAGGGGAGGTGGCTGGCCAGACTGGCTAAAGGCCTGGGATCACCGCTAAGAGGCCCCAGGGACTGATTTCAGCACCGCCCCCAACCCCTGCCCACTAGCAGGCCTGTTTCCGGACTTAGTGATTCTAAGCTTTTCCAACAGATGAGCAGACGTGCCCGCCGCCCCCACCACACATACCCCAAAGCTGCTCTTTTCTGTGCCCACAGATTGACTTTCAGGTTCTGAGATCTTGCAAGGATTAATTTACATCACACTGATTCATTTTCTTTTTTTTTTTCTCCTGGGCTGAGTCCTAACCACTGGAGTGCCAGGGAATTCCCCAAACCTATTCTGTCAATGCTTTTTTTTTTTTTAACTTGCCATGATTAAAAAANCAAGGATTAATTTACATCACACTGATTCATTTTCTTTTTTTTTTCTCCTGGGCTGAGTCCTAACCACTGGAGTGCCAGGGAATTCCCCAAACCTATTCTGTCAATGCATTTTTTTTTTTAACTTGCCATGATTAAAAAATTCTAAAAAAAAAAAAAAGCTGTCAAAAACAATACCCAGTACTGGCAAGAATGGAGAGTTATGGCAACCATCATAGAGTGCCGGCAGGGATATAAAACAATGCAGTCACTTTAGAAAACAATTTGGTGGTTTCTTTGAAAGTATAAACATGATTTTATCATTTAACCCAGGAATTCCGCTGTTAGGTATCCACTCAAGAGAAATAGAAGCATATGTCTACAGAAGGACTCAGAGGAGGGTGTGCACAGCGGCTTCATTCACAGGGGCCCCCTACTGGAAACCATCCAAGTTTCCATCGACTGATGAATAGATAAACAAAACATGGGTCATTAGGACAGAAGGTCATTCAGCCACACAAACGAATGCAGCAGACAGACTCTACAACACGGACGAACCTGGAAACCTGGAATGCATGATGCTCGGTGAGAGAAGCCAGACACCGAGGACCACACAGTGAAGGAGTCCATTTATGTGAAACGTCCAGAACCGGCAAATCCACAGAGACAGAAAGCAGGAGAGTGGGGGCAGAGCTGGGGGAGGGGCTGTGTGGGCACAGGAGTGACCCTAACAGGCATGATGTCTTTATGGGGGGGGACAATGGAAATGTTCTAAAGCGGGATCATGGTGATGGTTGCATACTTGGCAGATTGACTACTAGTCTTCAAACTCTACACTTAGAATGGGTGAATTTCATAGTATGTAAAAGCACTGCCCATCCTTAATGTATGTTTCTGAGTAGACTGTTTCCTTTGCAAGCCCCCTTCCTGGCAGCTCTGATAGCCTCACCAGCCGTGTCACAGAACCTTGATGGACCCCCAGGGTGAGGGAGCTGCAGGGCCAGGAAATGGATTCTCCAGCCCTTCTCATGAGAGATGTTAGAACAGGGAACAGACAAACAGAAGCTCTCACAAGCCTCATGGAGAGGGGACCACGGCAGCTAACACAAGGAAAAGAGTTTTCCAGGAACCAGCCCGCGGCTGCCCCAAACCCACACCCAGGGAGCGTGGAGCTAGAGCCCGGCACCGCCACCTGGCCGGTAAGCTGCACTGAAATGACGTCATACTACAAAGGGGGGTGTTTGTAAGAACATTGCAGTGAGGGGGAGAATGCAGTCTTGGGGGCCCTGAGGCCTGGCTCTGCCTTGCCGGCTACCTGCCTCTGCCCCCACGCAATGCCCACATCCTGTGTTAGAGGGCAGGTATGCTTGGTCCAGGTCGGGGGCAGCAGACTGCCCCTCAGTCTGAGTGGGGGCCCTCTATGGACTGTGCCCCTCCCACTGGCCGCCATGTGAGTGCCACTGCCGTGTGTGCGGCGAGCCCTCAGGGACACAGCTGCAGGCAGGTGCAGTTCACCCTCTGTACGAATCCGCCCACTGACGTGGCGTTGGCCAGTGTCAGGATGGCACCCATCGGGAGCGCCTTCCCCATGGCCAGGTTTGAAACCTCCCCAGGGACCAGCACGCGGTCCCATATGGCCAGGCCTGCCATACTCCCCACGAAGGCCTCAGAGCTGTCAAACCCACCCCCCACGTGGTCTTGCTCTTGGCCTAGCACCAGGGACCCTCCTGGGGGGATCTCGTACCCTTCCCTGAAGCGGGAGCCGGTGGCCACGAGCCTTCGGTCCACGTGCAGCCAGTACTTGCCCAGGATGGACGTCCAGATGACACACACGTGGTGCCACTGGCCGTCTAGCAGTGGCTGGAGGGGCAGCTCCCTGAAGGCTGGGTCTCCGATCACAAAGTGGACGGAGCCAGGGGCCAGGGAGTCGCGGCCATGCAGAACCAGCTTGTTGTCGTTTTCCTCGGTGGCATAGGACAGGAGGGTGCCCAAGTGGTCNCAACCATAGCCTTGTCTAGACGGACCTTAGTAGGCAAAGTAATGTCTCTGCTTTTGAATATACTATCTAGGTTGGTCATAAATTTTCTTCCAAGGACTAAGCGTCTTCTAATTTCATGGCTGCAGTCATCATATGCAATGATTTTGGAGCCCCAAAATATAAAGTCTGACACTGTTTCCACTGTTTCCCCAACTATTTCCCATGAAGTGATGGGACCGGATGCCATGATCTCCGTTTTCTGAATGTTGAGCTTTAAGCCAACTTTTTCACTCTCCTCTTTCATCAAGAGGCTTTTTAGCTCCTCTTCACTTTCTGCCATAAGGGTGGTGTCATCTGCATATCTGAGGTTATTGATATTTCTCCCGGCAATCTTGACTCCAGCTTTCCAATGCAAAATAAAAAGTTTAAAATTTGGAAAAAAAATAAAAGGAACTGTTGACAAAGATTCACTGGAAAGAATCTGAACAAGTGGGAAAATACAGTTAGTACTACTGAAACCTACTAAAATAATTCCAGGATGTATGGTTTATCTGACATAATGATACCTCAGAGCTGTCACTGGTCTGAAACTGACTGCTTCTTACTTTTCTAAACACACAGTGGTACGATGGACAATGTTCTATCACTTCTGTTCTTTCCCGAATATGTAAAAGTTAAAATACCAATTCAAAAACTAATAAATTCTTTTCTTTAAATGTTTCTTACAGATACAAATTTAATATTTTCATTCAATAGTGGTACAGTTTAAGAGATTTTTTATTCATGAGTCAAACAACAATTTACCCAAAGGAAAATGATAGTTTACAGGCTCATAGTGCAAAAAAAAGAGTTCAGGAATGCAGTAACTAATATTTCTAAAATACAAAATAGATAAAATTCTTAGAAGATACATGCAATAATAAACTCTACTAAGCAGCTGGTCACAGAACTAGAACATTTGATAATTTTACTGGTGATATCAATGGGACACTAGCTGTTTCCAAATTCAACTTGAACTGTCATCTTAGGCTTTGTATTTTGCTTTTCCAGTTTCACTAATGACACAGACATGATTCAAATCCCTGAAGTGTTCATTGTAGTCAAGGGCATATCCCACAACAAACTTGTCTGGAATTTCAAATCCAACAAAGTCTGGTCTATAGCCAACACTTCGAGGGGTCCTTTTCACAAGCAAGCTGGCAACCTTGACCATCTTTGGATTATGCTGCTTGACCAGGGATAGCAAGGCTTGCATCGTTTTGCCAGTGTCAATGATATCTTCAACAATCAAGACATTCTTTCCAGTCAAAGTTGAGAGATCATCTCCACCAATCACTTTTATGTCGCCTGTTGACTGGTCATTACAGTAGCTCTTCATTCTGATAAAATCTACAGTCATAGGAATGGACCTGTCACTATTTCTGTTCAGTACTTTGATGTAATCCAGTAGGTCTGCAAAGAACTTATAGCCCCCCTTCAGCACACAGAGTGCCACGATGTGATGGCCTCCCATCACCTGCATCACATCTCGAGCAAGCCGTTCAGTTCTGTCCATAATTAGTCCATGAGGGATAAACACCTTTTCCAAATCCTCTGCATAATGATTAGGTATACAAAATAAATCCAGGTCATAACCTGGTTCATCATCATTAATCACGATGCTGGAGCTGCAGGTGGCCATGATGGAGCTGGTTGAGCTGACAGCAGTCTAGACGTTCATTGGTTTCTTAAAGGGGATGCAACTGTCCCCAGGCTAAGAGTCCTGGGTCTGCCACAGAGAGGAGCTGGATGAGATGGAGGAGGAAGTAGCTGTGGGCTGGGGACCAGGACACCAGGTTCTTTCACCTGCTCAGCATCCGTTCCTGGTTCTTCTAATAGCAGCACTTTGAGTCTCCTTTGGAAAATATAAGTAAATCCTTGAAAAGCAGTGGTCACTGACTGTCACTCCCAGTGACCATGAGGAATTGAACACCTTGATCGTAAGTGTTACTCACAGGAGCGGTTGGGATGTATCTGGAAACGTGTTGGACCTAGAGGCAAAAGACCTAGGTTCAATCATGCCTCTGCCATTTGCTCTTTGAACTGTAGCACATAATCACTTGATTATGAATGATTTGATTATGAATCACTCTGATTCAGGAGTTAATGACTTCCCTGGTGACTCAGATGGTAAAGCGTCTGTCTACAATGCGGGAGATCCAGGTTCGAGCCTGGGTTGGGAAGATCCCCTGGAGAAGGAAATGGCAATCCTGGTAGGCTACAGTCTATGGGGTTGCAAAGAATCGGACACGACTGAACGACTTCACTTTCACTTTTCAGGAGTTAATATGCAGGCAATAGTAAAACCACCATCAGTCTGTAGATCCTACCTCAGGACCACTCCATGGTTCATGTCCTAGGACTTGTCTGTATCAAGAACGGTAACCTCCACTTCCATATGCTATCATCTGCCCACTACTTTCTATTTTTTCACCTTACTACTCTAGCCAGTAATCACTGCTAAAATCTATCAATTCTGCCGCTTTTTCAGAGTCCCTCCCGCCTCCTCAGCTCTGTCCACACTTCCCTTTTTACCTGGCCCCACCTCAGGCCTTGTTTACAGCTCAGTCCCCTTTATCAGACTTGCCTGGCATGTCTCCCAACCCTGATTAAGTTGCAGGCTCCATCTTCTTTCCAGCTGCACTTGGAGGGACTAGAAAGCAGCACACTCAGCCGTCCTTACTGATGTCACTGTCGATTCATGCTGCTCACTGCTGCCTGGCAAGCCTGCCACATGTAGTTCTCTCTCCAAAGCCCCAGGATGATAAACTCACATCTTCTCTCCTCAAACCTCAGCACCCCTTCCCAACTCTCAGCTGAGGACACTGCTTCTTATTTCTCTGGAAAAGCAGAAACCATGGGAAGAAACCCCCTGACTCCCATCACTCACCTGACACTCCGCCTTCCTTTGCTCCTGCCCACGGGCAGCCCTTCACCTGCCGCTCAACTCCCACACCCCTTGATTCTAGAAGGATGTCCCCCCGCCGCCCCCGACTGTCTCTTCTCTCTTCCTTCTGCATCATCACTTTCCTCCCTCTCCTGGATTATTCTGACCAGCATATGCACATGGTCTAAAAGCTCCTAGCCGTGAAAAAAGTCTTGAAAAAATCCTTCCACCATGTCTGCCCCATTTCTCTGCTCCTTCTATAGAAAATTCCTTGAAGGAGTTGTCCCTACCTCCTCTGTTCCCATGCCCAGGCATGGATCCAGCTGGGCATTTGTCCCTGACTTACCAGTGAAACTGTGCTTGTCAAGGTCGCCAGTGCCTCCACACGGCCAAGTTCAAGGTCAGTTTTCAGTTCACATTCATCTTAGTGGACCTATTCTTAGCATTTGATGTAGCTGGTCAAGCTCTTTCTTGCCTTTGAAACACTTTCTTCTCTTAACCTCCAGGACACCTCTCTCCCATCATGCTGGCCACTCCCTGGTCCCTTTGCCTACTTCTCTGCTCCTTCACCTCTGCTCCTTGAGGGCTCCAGGGCTCAGCCCTCAGCCCTCTTTTCTCTCTGCATGTCTCTAAGGGGTCTCACCTAGATGACCAGCCTTAAAAAAAAAGTCTGCTTTTTGCTGGTTCCCCAATTTATATTTCTAGCCCCTACCTTCTGCTGCTTTTAGGCTAGTTTATTTACTGCCTACTTAGTATGTTACTTGGATGAATCATGGGCATCTCACAAGTCACATGTCGAAAACTGAGGTCCAGATTGCCCTCCCAAATCTGTCCCCTCCAGAGTCTCCCCACAACTACAACCATTGCTCAGGTCAACGATTTGGAGCTATCCTTGCTCCCTTTCTTTCTCTCAACTCCCATATCCAATCAGCAAATTGTGTTGGCTTCACCCTCAAAATACATCCAGAATCTAGCACTTTTCTCCATTTCTACCTAACTACCTTAACGCCACATTCCCTTCTCCTGGGTGATAGCCACAGCTCTCTAACTGGCCTACCTACCTCTGCCTTGGCCTCCTCTCATCCATTCTTCACAAAGAAGCCGAAGAAGGTCAGTCCCTGGGTCCCCAACTCTGATCATCAATGGCTTGCCATCTCACAGAGGGAAGGACCTGGCGCAGCATCGCAGCTTCTCCCATCTCCCCTGACTTAATGGACTCCATGAGCCCACCTTCTGTTTCTTGAACAAGCCAGTCCTGCTTTTGCTTTGTCCTAGCTGTTCCCTTTTTCTGGAATGTTCTTCCCCCAGATATAGGCATGACTGCTGTCTCTCTCTTATACAGATCTCAGCTCAAAGACCTCCCTTTCCGTCAACTTCCCTTTTCCGACCATCTAATATAAAATAGGAGCCCCTTCCACAGCTCCATCACTCGAAGCTATTTTACTTTCTTCATAGCACTAACCATTATCTGAAATGATCATATTCATGTTTTCGCTTGCGTATTGTCTATCTTCACTACCAGAATGAAAGCTGTATGGCAGCAGGAGCTCTCCCCGGTAGCCAGCACAGGGCCGACCACACGGCTGCCAGGGCTGCCACGGAAGGCTGTAAAGGTTGTTCCCTGCGCCGGAGCTTCTGGCGGAGAGGCTGGTAGGTGCTCATATCCAGCCGGCTCTCTGCTCTCCATGCTGTGGGGGAATTTAGCAGGTTGCCTTTTGCTGTTTTACAATGTTTTGCCTATGGGCTGGCTGGGGCTCTGTGCTGAGCATTTAGGAAATATTCATTGAATAAATGGCTGCCTGATGGATGGGCAGACTTTTACTTGTTTTCTTCTGTGGGACTTCATGGAAATTACCTTCTTATGGCCTTATTTTATTCATCTGTTAAGAGGGTAATTAACATCAATTTCATAGTACAGTTAGGAGGATTAAATAAAGCAGTTCATTAAAAAGCTGGCACAAATATGATTACACTTGTAGGACATATCCAGGATAGGCAGATCCATAGAGACAGAGAAGATTAGAGGTTGCTGGAAGCTAGGGATTGGGAAATGAAGTGTGACTATTTAACAAGCAGGGGGAATTCTCTTGGTGTGATGAAAAGGTTTTAGAACTACACTGAGTGATGGTTGCCCAACATTCTGAATGTACTAAAAGCGGCTGAATTGTGTGCTGAAATGGATGAATAGAGTGATTTTTGTTGTTGTTGTTATGTGAACTAAGTTATGGTATGTGAACACCTCAATGAAAACAACAACATCAAAACCATATGTACCATATGCTGGCACAGTGTCCAGCATGTGGTAGGTGTTCCATGAATATCTTTTGAATCCTATAAAATTTCCCTGCTTCAAAATCAACCAAAACTTCTAAACCCTCCTTGGATCTTCACTGCCTCATCCAGGATAATATTCACTTTCCTCTTATTCGTTTATTTCAGGGGTACGTATTGTTGTCATTTTAGATATTAGGGATTTGAAGGAGAACAAGACAGACACAGACCCTATCCTCAGAGTTTATAGACTCAAAGGGGACTCTGCCAAGTAAAGAGAAAATCACAATACTGTGTGGTCAGGGCCATGAGGGAGAGGGTCAGGGTCCCCTAGGGGCACAGAGTGGGGAGGAGGGACCCAGGCTAGGGTACATCTAGATCAAGAGGACCTCACCTCGGACCTACATGATGGGAGGCCTGGGAGGAACAGCCAGCCAGGTGGGAGGTGGATATGTTGGGGAAGAGGATGAAGGTTGGAGGAAAGCGGGGGTCCCAGGAACAGCACATGCAAAGCCTGGGAGATGAGAACATGGTGAGTTATAGGAATGGAAAATAGTTTGGCATGACTGCAGCAGAGAACATGAGGTGTGGGTGGGAGAGTGAGGAATGGGCCACTGGCAGTAGGAGTTCAGACTCCGTGCCAATATCTTCAACTTCCTGCACGAACTGGCCATCCGCTTTCCAGCCGCATTTCTAATCGTGCCCTATTCACAAACCCAGGCCACAGTCCTTGCTCCCTCTCTGCCGTGTGGGTCCCTCTGAACTGCTATGCCCGCATGACTTAGCTCATGGACCCTTCCTCCCTTAGTTATCTGAGAGCCTGCCAGGCCACAGTCCTTGCTCCCTCTCTGCCGTGTGGGTCCCTCTGAACTGCTATGCCCGCATGACTTAGCTCATGGACCCTTCCTCCCTTAGTTATCTGAGAGCCTGCCAGGCCANGCCGCATTTCTAATCGTGCCCTATTCACAAACCCAGGCCACAGTCCTTGCTCCCTCTCTGCCGTGTGGGTCCCTCTGAACTGCTATGCCCGCATGACTTAGCTCATGGACCCTTCCTCCCTTAGTTATCTGAGAGCCTGCTCTGTGTCAGGTGCTGGGAACCTAGAGACTGTCAAACTTGTTTCCACCTGGGAGAGCTCCCCAACTAGTCTACCTGGGGAGGGAGCAGAGGAAGAAATGATTACAAAATAATGACGGAAATGCTCTGATAGGCGGAGCTCTGGGTATAGAGGAGGTGGGGCTTTCCTGGTGGAGGCGGGGCCTGTCAAGGTAGGGGCGGGGCTTGCTAGGGTAGACTGGGGACTCGGGGAAGGTGACTCCCTGAGGGTCTGAAAGGACAAGAGGGTACACTAAGCCTGGGGAGCCTAGCTTTGTGGGGGTCACAGAACCCTTGAGATTCAGATAGAGGCTTGTACCCTCTGTCCAAGTAAACACGCAAACACAGGATAACCCCCCAGGGCACATCACTTTCCCAAAAGGCCTCTAAACTCACACTCTCCATCGACTTCCACATCCTCCCCCCACTCCTT
>SJYV01053940.1:161086-176892 GCA_006410875.1 Neotragus pygmaeus | reverse complement strand
TGTGTGTGTGTGTGTGTGGTGTGTGTGGATCTGCACGAAGCCCTAGGGGCCTAGGGAGCTCGTGCAGGACTTATAAGCTGGAGGGTAATGGGGTCAGATTTGGTCCATAGGCCCATCACTGACATGGATGAGAGGTAAGGAGAGATCTCAGTTAGGAGGTTATTGCGAGGTGAGGAATAAGATGAAGGTGGCTTGAACTGGGGCAGAGGAGGGGTGTCAGCATTCTAGAACTACTGAGAGGAAGAACTCATGGGGCCTGGTGGCAGTGTGGTGGTGTTGAGGAGGGAAGGCGTCGTTAAGGTGTCGATACTAAAGACGATGGCCGAGTGCTCCCTAAACCAGGTGCTTCTCTCCTAGGTGCTTTTCTGCCTGGACACTCCTCCCAGGGCCTCTTCTGATTCAGATACCTCCAGCCCCAGCTCCTTGTCCTCCAGGTACTTCTCTAACCCAGATGCTCCTCCCCTAGCTTCCCCACCGCCCCCACCCCCACCCCGGACATTCCTTTGGCCCAGATGCTCTCTCTGCAGGTATCCTGAGCCTAGCTGATCTTGCTCCAGATAGTCCCTCATTTCATGCTCTTACCATGCTCTTACTCCTCTAGACCTTTCCCAGCCCTAGAGAGTCTCAGCCAGGTAATTTCCTGATCCAGTTGATTTACATTTGGCTACTCCCCCAAAACAGCTCCCCGCCCCCTGGGGCAGAGGTGAATGAACAAGGAATGTGCCTGAAGGGCTGAGGGTAGAGGCCTGGGTGGGGACACAGGGCTCCTGACTCCAGAGCAGAGGCCAGGGCTGTTCTGGCAGTATCTGGAGCCTCCTATCCTGGTTGGGGACCAGCACCATCCTCCGTTGTGGTCTCCGCTTTGCCCATTAGCTTCAAGGAATTGCTGTTGTCCATCCTCTGGAAGGTGAGACTGCTTCTGCCCCACCTCCCATCCTCCGCTTAGAGCATGGGAGCAGCCTGGGCTCTGGGCCCTGGCATCTGAGACCTGGGTTCAAGTCCTGGGACTTTGGCTGAGTTAGTTCACCTTTCTGGGCTGCAGTGTCCTCACCTGTAGAGTGGGAATAATGTTTATACTCACATCACAGGGTGAATCATAAGTTGTGCTCAGTAAATTCCATCACTGAGTTATGTTTCCAGCCACTTCCTGGTGTTCCCTTACAATCAGCCCGTGTCCATGGCTCAGCTTGTTTCGCTCCTGTGGCTAGCTAGTTATGGCCAGTTGTCCAGTCTCCAGAATCTGCCCAGTGCCCTCCTGTGGCTGTGAGTGTGGCCTGGAACGAGTGCCTGACTGGTGGCTGAGTGGGCAGGGCACTGAAGGGGGTGATGAGGGGGGTCTTGGGTCAACCTCACAGGCAGGTATGGTCTGATTTGGCCTTGAGGGATGAGGGAGTCAAAAAACTGAGGAGGGAGTGGCTGAGAAACAAGAGTGCAAGGCAGGACGTGTGTGTGTGTGTGTGTGTGTGTGTGTGTGTGTGTGTGTGTGTATGTGTGTAGCATGGGGGGGGCGTGGAATTGAGGGCCGTGTGCTGAATTGCAAAGCCTTGAAGGATCTGCACGAAGCCCTAGGGCCTAAGGAGCCATCCCCGACCCCCATCTGCTTGTGTATATTCCAGGACTCTGTCCCAGGGCTGCCTGGCATCGGGGATCTCCTTAGAACCAGGGCTCTTCTGGCAGAGGCTGAGGCTCACCAGTGTCTTCTGTTTCCTCCATGAGTGAGGCAAACCACAGTGAGTGACAGTGGGAGGGAGACTGAGGAGGGGGTTGGGTTCCCCTTAGATTGTGGGGAGGACCTTGCGCTCATGTCTCAGTTTCCCCTGGGAGCCGATCCTGGGCCCCATCCATAATATTGTCCCTTTCTCTGCAGCCCTCGCGGGGCCCTTCGAGGTCCCCACAACATCTACCGTATCCTCTGGACCAGGCAGCGGGATCCAGCCATGGATTGTGCTGGTAGGGGTCGTTCTGGGGGCTGTGGTCCTCTCTCTCCTCATCACACTTGCTGCCAAATGCCATCTCTGCCGCAAATACCGTGCCAGCTACCAGCACCGCCCACTGCCTGAAACAGGGAAGGGAGGTCACCCCGAGGTGGGCGAAGAGGAGGATGATGATGGCTTCATTGAGGACAATTACATTCAGCCTGGATTTGGTGGGCCGGAGACAGGGGCAAGCAGGGACCACTTCTCCCTTTGAGTCTTCATCTTTGGACTACCCCACCCCACATCCCTGTGCTTGACAGCTTAAGGAGAGCAGATATTTCATGGGAACCACAAGCCTCAGGGACTTGGTAGTTAGGGCTTAAGGGCTGACCAGGGGTGGAGCAATCCTCCCTTACTCGACTCTAGTCAACAAAATGATCATGACTCTCTTTTACTCAATGACACTCAATGGCTCCCTCCTGTTCTCAGAATAAAGCTTACCAAGGGTCTGACTTTGAAATCATGTCTCTATTGGCCTTTGGTTACTCTTGACTGTCCCTTCTTTACTTCCTGCTTAGCTAATTCTTTGTTATTCCTCCCTTTCCTACCATGCTGTTTCTCCCTGGACCTTTGCTCACACTCCTCTTTTGCCTCGATGCCTTTCTCTTCTCCCAAGTCCTCTCTGACAGTGATGAAAATCACCGGCCAGTAAACTCCTGGTGGCCTGCCTACCTGCCAGCATTTCAGATGTGACCTGATGATAACATTCTAGCAGGGGAAATTCAATGTGCCAAATTTCTTACTGAGATTTTTTTTTCCTATCAATAAAGTGAAAATCTAAATAGTTCTATTATGTTTNCCTCTCTCTTGCCAATACCTACCACATCATGTCACCACTGCACACTCCAGGTGACACTCCAACCTGAGGCCTGCATCTTAACCTCTGCATGCTGTTGAAGAACCTTCCCTCCCACCCCCTCACCACCACCCGCACTGCCCAGTCCATGCTTCTGTTCCTGCTTGTTCTCCAGCCATGGGCTCTCAAAGCCTCCATTTTCCAGCCTCCCTCGGGCTTTCAAAGTCTCCATTCTCCAACATTCTCCAGGCTCTCAAAGCCTCTGGCAACCTTGCTGTTTCCTTGTTCATTCTCCCTAAAAGTTCTTTAAAATGGCCTCAATCTGCCTGTGATGCAGGAGATCTGGGTTTGATTCCTGGGTTGGGAAGATCCCCTGGAGAAGGAAATGGCAACCCACTCCAGTGTTCTTGCCTGGAGAATCCCATGGGCAGAGGAGCGTGGCAGGCTACAGTCCATGGGGTCACAAGAGTTGGACATGACTTAGCGACTAAACCACCATCACGACTGCCTCACAGAGAGAATGGGTGTTGGTCAGTTTCCTGTTATAAAATTCTCAAACTCACCTGTGTCCACATTCTTCCTTCTCTCCTATCAAAATAGCATCGCGAGCCCAATCCCTCCACTGTGGGCTCCAGTCACTCCACTGTGGGTTCTGATCCATTCTCCCCACCTTCCTGCTCAGGGACTTAAAGACCTACTTCTTCCCTAATGTGGACCCATCACATCTGTCTGGTCCTAAAGAAGCTCCTCCAGGTAGATAGTAAAAAAGACCTGTGAGTCCTACCTTCTGAGCATCCCTAGAACCTATCCTATAAGACTGTCCCAGCAGACACCTCCTTGTCCAAGCCTCGCCATCTGGAGATGGCATCAATCTACCACTGGAGTCTCAGCCTCCACCCAGCCGATACCATCCTTCCCATGTTATTGTTGGGTGTATAGATGATGACTTCCACTTCCTTTGGAACAAGTCCTCTGTGAGCAGAGGCAGAGGCTTTCCCTGCCTCCATTTTTGCCTCTTCCAATGAATTCTAAAATACAATTTCAGCCAGGCCATTGTTTTCCTTACAGTCCATCACTGATTTCCTCTTGACCTCAAGAAACTATGCTACCTGCTAAGGAGACTCTGAAGCCCGAGAGGGCCTCAGGGTTCCCCTCAGGTACGCCCTTGCCTCTTGCCCGCTAAAGCTCCATGTTTCCATCATGCACAATCTCTGTGGTTCCTCAAAGGGCCAGTTCTCTCATCTCTGGGTACTTCTGCCCTTCTTTCTGGGATTCTCTTCCCAACCTCCCTAGCTTGGCCAGCTGCTTCTAGGTAGCTGAGATGGCACTTCTGGGGCTGTTTAGTCATTTTTCTTATTCTTTTTCTCCTTAGACCAATCTGGGCTTCAGAGGGCAGCCAGGTGAGTTCCCAGTCCCATTCTGGTCCGGGCACTGCCCTAATTAAAACCTTCCCAGGTTTCTCAGTGTCCTGAGGACAAAATCCAAATTCCTCAGCTTGGCTGACAAGCCCATGTGACAGACAGGAGTTAAGAAGGAGCAGTTTCATGGGAGCAAGGTGGGGGTTTCCTGCCCCATGACTGTCATTTTCTCATGATGAGGGAGGCCAAGTTGTCTGCAGACAGCAGTGTTGGGGGCTGCGAGGAGAATGATGCTGGGGTGTGAAGGGAGTGGCGGGAACTCGAGGGCCATGTGGGAGCAGGAGCTGGCCTGGGAAACAGGGTAATTTGTGAACTGAGTTTCAGACCAGGCTGGGATCAGTGATGGGGAATCAGGGTGACACCAGGCTGCCTGGCTCTTCAGATTTCTCTAGTAGCCACTTGCTGTGAGTGTTCATCCACAGAAGGGATTTTTGCTGGGAGGGAAGGACCAAAGGTCAGGCAGCTAAGTTGTTGAGGAGTCTGTCAAGGAGTGAGTGAGAGGATGATTCACAGAATCTTAACCAGATGGAATGAGAAGACAGAATGGATTGCTTTAAGACAGAGGGAGAGAGCAGAGGTGGTCAGTGGATAACTGGTGATGATGGAGACCAAGATGGGGTTTAGTGAGATGCTTTGAGCACACTAGCTGGAAGTGGGATGTTATGGGGTTGGCTTTAGTGAATGAGGGAGGATCAGCATTTTCACTGTGCCTGGGCCTCCGCCCAGCTGTTACCATCCTTCCCGTGTTAGAGTTGGGTGTATAGATGATAACTTCCACTGCCCTTTGAAACAGGTCCTCTGTAGGCAGGAACCATGCTCTTCGTGTAGCGTCCTTCCCAGGAGAATCTGACATGGCCTGACCTACGGGAACTGCTCATCCAGACATTTTCATATGTAACTCTTCCCCCTCCCAATTTTCTGTGTTTCTGTTTTCCTTTAGTTTTTTGAAAGAAATTTTGTGAAAGAATCTAAACTCATCTCAGCTGAAAAAAACCCAGGATATAACCCCCGTTTTACAGGATGGAGAGGCATTCGGTGGTTCTCTGATGGGCCAGGAGTTGGGTGAGAGTGAGAGCTCCCTCTTGGGAGCCCTGGAAGAATGAGTTACGGGGGCAGATGGTGTGGGGCCTCAGGAGGGAAAGATTCAGGGCCAACAGCAGACAGTGGTATAACCTCCCACCCTTCCCAGTTCTAGGAGGGTCTCAATGAGCTGAGTCTAGTCCACACATCCATACCCTACTACGTGCCGGGCCAGTGTGCGGGGCTAGGAACACATGGGTGAGCAGGACACAGACCCTGCCAGAAGGAGATCACCGTCTGGTTAAGGGGATAGATTCACAGAGAAAGAACTGCAGGCTGGTGTCTACAATGGAGGGTTTGGCCATAGCAAAGGGGTAATTTGCTAGTGTAGGGGGAGAGGGTCAGGAAAGACTCCCCAAGAATGTGGCTTCTTAGGGCCTAGGGTCTTGAAAAGTGCCACGGCAGGGGAAGGGAGCCATGAAGCCTGGGAGAAGGGAGAGAACATGTTGGGGTCACCCTGATGCTGCACCATGGCTGGCTCATGGGTGTGTTGAGGAGAGGGAGGCCAGTCCTATTGAGGAGTCCACACGTTAGCCTGCAAAAACAGAGGGGACCTTGGCACCTGAGGCACCAGCTGGATGCTGGGTGAAGGGTGAGACCGGGAGCTAGTTCAAGGTAGAGAGGAGAGGGGCTCACATTTGAATATGTGGAGTCTGAGATGCCCACGGAATTCCTGGTGCTCCTCAAGTTGCCTCTCTCTGCTCACGTTGCTCCCTGCCATGACTGGCAACACCCTTCCCTTCATCCATCAGCTCAGCGTTTTCTCCAGGAAACTGCCTTGATATTGGCAGCTGAAAGCGATTTTCCTGTCAGAGCCTCTGTAGCTCCACATTTAATACCTCTTAGGCAGCATGTCTGGAGAAGGCAATGGCACCCCACTCCAGTACTCTTGCCTGGCAAATCCCATGGATGGAGGAGCCTGGTAGGCTGCAGTCCATGGGGTCTCTAAGAATAGGACACGACTAAGCAACTTCACTCTCACTTTTCACTTTTCTGTATTGGAGAAGGAAATGGCAACCCACTCCAGTGTTCTTGCCTGGAGAACCCCAGGGATGGGGGAGCCTTGTGGGCTGCTGTCTATGGGGTCACACAGAGTCGGACATGACTGAAGCGACTTAGCAGCAGCAGCAGGCAGCACGTCTGCCCGGCTTCCCCGTCTCTCCTGGTTTCCTCAGTGGGGTATCCCACGTTCTTCGCCATGTGAAGCAGGAAGTGATGAAACAATAACTCATGCCACGAGTGTCCCTGCACTCACAGAGAGAGAGCCCTTTCAGGGCTGACCTTAAGCAGGAAGAGACTCTTACGCCCCAGCGGGCATCCAACACTCCTCCCATGCCTGGGAACCCAGAGGCAGGCCAGCCGGTGCTACGATTACACAGACCAGGATGTTCTGGTTTCAGAGGTGGGGTTGGGAGCTGCGGCCTCTGGAGAAACCAGCCAATAAAACCTAAATACTCAGGCTTCATGTGGAACCAGCACCTAAGCAGATGAGGACTCATCAGCCTCCCCACCCACACCGCCTTCTCCCTGGGACCAGAGGCCCACCACCTCCCTGAGGGCGAGCAGCCTCTCACCCGTCCCCAGTCCAGCTTCCTAGTACCTATGAGGAGAAGCCACAGGCCCGGCTGAGGACACCTTCAAGGTACCTCTGTTAGCTTGAGAGAGGCACACAGTGTTCCTTTTGAGAGGGATGGCTGTGCGGGACAGGGCAGGGCCAGGGGAAGGGACGGTCTCTAAGGGAGATGCTTAAAGACAATACTAGTAATAGAGGCCACCACTTTTATTGCACACCTGCCATGGGCCTGGCCCTTCCACACGTCGTGTCATTTGATCCTAACAATCGACGACCATGACTGTTTCTCTTAAGAGACTGGGGCTCAGGGAGGTTCAGCCAGTTGCCCAAGGCCCTCGGCTGGCGAGTGGTGGAGGGGGCACTGCCACCCCAGCCTGTCATGCCAGAGCCTGTGTTCTGTCCACTTTGCCGCCACAGTCTCCTTGATGAAGAAGGCTCACTTGGCAGTCTCTGGGGGTGGGCAGCGGCCTCTCCTGGGCAAACAGGTGATGGGTGTTACAGGCAGAGCTGGCTCTCAGAGGTGTTGGGAACGGGGCCAAGACTCTTCAGGGATCCCAGGCCCTTCTCTGCCGAGAGGCTTGGAACACCGACAGGCAGACCCCGACAACTCCATGAGCTCCAAGGAGAAGCAGCCCTCTCCTCGGGATGTGACGTGTGGGTGCATGCCGGCTCGTCGTCACAGGTCAGCCACACAGTCCCTCAGCGGGCTGGGCAGTCCTGGGGATACACACGCTGTCACCATCCCCTCAGTATGCGTGTGCACACACGCTTGCACACACACTCACGCTCGGGTACGGTTCTGTGGAGGCTGAGGGCAGCTCAGGGGATGGAGGGCCTGGGCTCGGTCAGATGAGGCTGGCGATGCTGGATGTGGTCTCGTGACGCTGACCGGCGGACAGCTGTCCTGAGATGCTGAAGACGCTGCCGTTGCCGCTGCGATCACTGCGGGTGGCGGGGCCGGCTGTGCGGGTTTGGGGGCAGTGTCCACTCACAGCCACCTGATAGAGCAGCAGGCCCAGGAGCAAGAGCGCGCCAGAGGCAGCCAGGGTGATGCCCACGGACAGCATGGCGGCCAGCGGCCGGGCCGGGGCGGGGGCAGCAGCCAGGCTGGCCAGCGTCAGGCCAGTGACCAGCAGCACCAGGCCGCTGAGCAGCACTACCAGGGCGTCGGCACCTCCTCCGCTGCGCAGCAGGGCCACGTGCTGAGGCTGGCGGATGCAGTTCATGTCCTGCACGGCCGAGCTCATCAGCTGCTTAACCAGGACCAGCAAGGCCAGCAGGCAGAGCGCCGTGCCCACTGCCAGGCGCCACTCCCCTGAGCGGCTGCTGGTGGAGGACAGCAGGGCCACGCCGCCTGCCCCGCAGCCCGCCACGAGGCCCACGGCCACGGCGAAGCAGAGCGCCGAGCGCCGCGGCTGCTGGGACCACCACAGCTCCACCTGCTCCGCCAGCACATCAGGGGGCAGCCCCCGGCCCCGTTGGGCCTGAGCCTCTCCTTCAGACATGGCTGATCTGGCACGAGTGAGGGTGGAGGGCAGCGTCAGGGGGCAGAGGTGCAGGTCATGGCCTGGAGCCCCCACCACCTGCGTGGCAGCTAGAGGCCCAGAGTCTCATTCCTCGCGCGGTCCAGGGTCTGGTCACCATCACCTGCCAGGGAAGAATCACAGTTGCTATCTCCCCAGCCCACCTTCCCCTCATGGTCTCTCCTGGGAGTCTTGGGGATGCTCCCATGTCCCCTGGGAATCCTCCCGTGTCCCCTGCAATCCTCCCGGGCATCCAAGTCCCTCCCTAGCACTTTCCCTTGGGAATGCCTCTCCAGAGAGCCTAGGAGAGCTCCTCCACCCAAAGCACTCCCAGCCCTCTAGGGAACCCCCTGCCCAACCCCTGACTTCTCTGGCTCTCACTGTCTCAGTTGCCTGTCCCATTCCGGCTGGCCGATGGAGCTGGTGTCACAGTGGATGAGGGGACTGGATGAAGACTCGCAGATAAAGCCTCATTCAGGATCTGACTCACATGGCCTCAGCTGTCACCGCTGGCTCCTGGGGGGAGGGTTATGGGGAGGGAGGGGGCTTATGATTTAACCCTTCTGGAACCAGCAGCCTGCCCCTGCATCTTCTCTCTTGGGGCTGCGGCTCCTTCTCTGTGAGTTAGAATCTGACCCCGTAACCCCCTCCTTCCCCTTGAGGTCCCGTCCAATCTCATAGCCACAGCTATTGGCTCCCGAATCCCACTCTCTGCCAAACCCAGATCTCCCTCCCAAGCTCCAGACCTGCAAGGTGGTAGTCACTTTGACGTCCCATAGGCACCTCTGACACAAGAGGTCCCAGCCCAAGCTCATCATCTCACCCTGCGCCTGCTTCTCCTTCGCGCTCCTCCCTTGGGCACGTCCTGGGGACGCCACCTCTGAATGTTTCCATCTCAGCCCTGCCCTCATCCCCCTGCTCCTGCACTTCAGCTTCTGTGCCTCCACAACCCCCTCACTGCTCTTCCTGCCTCCCCCATGTTTGTCCTCTCACTGCCCCCCACACCACGGTTTCTCTAATGTTGTACAAAGGCAAGGGGGGCCCTGGACTGGTCCCCCAGCTGCAGTCCCTCCACCGTGGTTGTGTGTGGGTGAGGGATCTCGCAGTGGCTCCTCATCAAACACGTCCTCCAGAGGCCAGTCAGAGTGACTCCTGCGGGGCAAAGTACAGCCTCCCAGGCCCTGCCACAAGGAGCCCCGGTTTACAGAAGAGGTGCTGCTGTGATGAGTGCTGGGNCAAAGGATTTGGCATAGTCAAGAAAGCAGAAATAGATGTTTTTCTGGAACTCTCTTGCTTTTTCCATGATCCAGCAGATGTTGGCAATTTGATCTCTGGTTCCTCTGCCTTTTCTAAAACCAGCTTGAACATCCGGAATTTCACAGTTCATATATTGTTGAAGCCTGGCTTGGAGAATTTTGAGCATTACTTTGCTAGTGTGTGAGATGACTGCAATTGTAGGGTAGTTTGTGCCTTCTTTGGCATTGTCTTTCTTAGGGATTGGAATGAAAACTGAACTTTTCCAGTCCTGTAGCCACTGCTGAGTTTTCCACACTTGCTGGCATATTGAGTGCAGCACTTTCACCGCATCATCTTTTAGGATTTGAAATAGTTCAACTGGAATTCCATCACCTCCACTATTATAGATTAAAAATGTTTATTTTTAATTTTTTTCTGTATTATTTGTGTGAAAACTATTATAAACTTATTAAAGTAGAGTACTGCTGCTGCTGCTGCTGCTAAGTCGCTTCAGTCGGGTCTGACTGTGCAACCCCATAGACGGCAGCCCACCAGGCTCCCCCATCCCTGGGATTCTCCAGGCAAGAACACTGGAGTGGATTGCCATTTCCTTCTCCAACGCATGAAAGTGAAAAGTGAAAGTGAAGTCGCTCAGTCGTGTCCAACTCTTCACGACCCCATGGATTGCAGCCCACCAGGCTCCTCCATAAAGTAGAGTATTAGATAGTTGATTGTGTTAGCTGGCTACCTAGGCTAACTTTGTAGGACTTACAAACAAATCGGACTTATGAACCCACTCTCAGAATGGAACTTGTTTATATGTAGGGGGCTTGTTGTACAAACACTTGCCAGCCATGTAAGTGAGCCATCTTCCAGCCTTAGTCACCTTCCCTAAGGGCTGATACCACTTAGAGCAGAGATAAGATATCAAGGGAAGTCCTTCTTGAACTTCTGACCCATAAAGTGATCAACAAAATGAAGCTGTTGCTTTAAGCTGCAAAGTTTTGGTGTAGCTTTAGCTATAATAATAAATAACCAAAACAATCGATGATCCAGGATTTTCTAAATAAGGTGAGGGAATTTCATTCTCGCAAAGGAAGGGACTGTTGAAAAGAGGAAAAAAAAAATTAGACTAGAAAACTATTTTGGCTTAAAACCAGTCACTACTCTCAAACACCTGCAAATATTTTATAGTACTTGCTATGAAATATTGATGATATTTATTAATAATTGATAGGCAATAATGATTATAAATATCTAATATAATGTAACTTTTATGATTTTGGGAGTAATAATTTTAGAATATTCAATCCTACATTATAAGAGACAAATACAAATAATTTAAATCTCATTCTTGTACATCTGTTAAAAATTAAACATGGCAAGTAATAAACTGAAGCAATAAACTATGGCTATTTGCACTGCCTAAGATGAATTTTAATAGAAAGGCAAAATAATAAATATTATCTTTGGGGGAAAGTGGGAGGTTAAATTCAGCAAATCCTCATATTTTCCTACAGAAAAACCTTTTAGAAAACAGCTTTTTAATCACCAAAAATAAATGTATTCCTTGAGTGGGAAATATGTAGGAGGTCAGCTATTCCTTAATCACATTGGTCTTTTGAGAATAACAACAGGGACTCTGAGAAGCCCATCCTTTCCCTTTGTTCTAAAGCAACATTTAGTTTCTTTGATGACTCCGTCCTTAATGGCAATCTTCCTCTCTCTGACTCTGGAAGAGTGACCCTCAGGTTTTTCCATTTTTCTCAAATGTGTTTTTCTAGCAACTCCATGTTGCTGAAATATTTTTATGCCTCTAGGATTGCATTTCCGTTAATTGCCATATGTTTGTATGTCTTCTCACAAGACCAGGTTCAATGAATATAGAAGTTCCTATGAAGGGTGCAGTGTATCTCTTGCCCCATCCCCACGCTGCCTGAGACTCTAATAAAACCTAATGTTAATTTGTAAAACAAGCAAACGAAGCAGTAGGGAGAGGTAGACACTGACGTATGCACTCCTACAGGGCAGTGTCTTCAGTGTTGGGAACAGGATGGCAGAGGTGTCTCAGCTGAGCAGCTCACCCTGCCTGGCCAGCACTGACGCTAAGACTCCAGATGAAGGGGAAGAGAGCCACAGGATGTCTGGGATCCAGAAGAGGGTAGCCCCCAAAGGCACAGCTGTCACACCAGCACTGAGTGGATCCCCATAGACTGTAACCAGAAGAGCAAAGGCAGTGTCCATATGCTAATGCCCAGGCACTTGGGTGACCAGCAGACGTGCCTGCCAGGCCCATTCCATCAGTGAGAGGTCACCTGGCTCAAGGGAGCCTGTGAAGGAGAGGGTGGCACCAGTGGGGTGGGAACCGCCCCATGGAGTCAGCTTAGGCAAAGTGAAGGGAAGTCTCATCAGCAGCAGCCACTCAGCAATGCCATCCAACCAACGCCACCCAACAGTCTGGTAGAGAAACATGGAGGACAGAACATGGAGACGCTGGAAACAACGTCTGCCAACAGGTGAAAGGATAAAGAAGGTGTGGTGTGTATATACACACAATAGAATACTACTCGATCATAAAAGAGAATGAAATAATGCAGTTTGCAGCAACACGGATGGAGCTAGAGGTTATCATACTAAGTGAAGTATTTCAGGCAGAGAAAGACAAGTATCATATGATACCATTTATAGGTGGAATACAAAATAGGACACAAATGAACTCATTTACAAAATAGAAGTAGACTCACAGGCATAGAAAACAAACTTATGGTTACCAAAGGGGAAAGGGGATGGGGGAGGAATACATTAGGAGTTTGAGACTGGTTGATGTGAACTGTTATATATAAAACAGATAAACAATGAGGTCCTACTGTATAGCACTGGAAACTATTTTCAATACCCTGTAATAAACTATAATGGAAAAGAATAAGAAGAAGACTATGTGTGTGTGTGTGTGTGTGTGTGTGTGTGTGTGTGTGTGTATATATGGCTTCCCAGGTGGTGCTAGTGGTAAAGAACATACCTGCCAATGAAGGAGACTTAAGAGACGTGGGTTTGAACCCTGGGTTGGGAATATCCCCTGGAGGAGGGCATGGCAACCCACTCCAGTATTCTTGCCTGGAGAATCCTGTGGACAGAGGAGCCTGGCAGGCTATGGTTCATGGGGTCGCAAAGAGTTGGACACAACTGAAGTGACTTGGCATGCACACACACATGTATAACTTAATCATTATGTTATACAGTGGAAACTAACACAACACTTTAAATCAACTATACGTCGATCAGAGAGCAACACGGAGACATAAACAAGATTGTCCTTCAGTCCCAGGTTTGCCAGCAGGAAGCTGTGCTCACCCCTGTGCAGCTGAGAAAGTGCCCTGCTGACTTGGCGGCTGAGGTACCAGGCTCTGCTGGTGTGTGGGGCTCTCCCTTGGCCTGGGATTTCCCCACCTCGTCCTTCCCCAGTGGACCACAGCCAGCCACGGGCTTAGGTGAGTTTAGCGACAGAGTCGTCTGCTCCTTTGACTTCTGCGTTAGATGCTGTGGGCCTCAAACTCTGTAACCTCCACCACTTGGCTCAGTGTTCTGTTTGGGCACCTCTCCAGTCCCGGGTTAAGAGCACAGGACGTGGGTGCCACTGGGCAAACCAGGCTGTAATCCTGACCCTGTGCCAGCTACTTTAGCCATCCTTGGTTTCTTCATCAGTAACATAAGACCCATCTTGTAGGTGAAATGCAACATCTTCATCCTAAGCCATTTTTAAGGTGAAAAAAATTGTCACTTGAACGTCGCTACACCCTAGCCAGTGAATTTCCTTCTGGCCTTCAGAAGAGCCCTAGTTACCCCTGCAGGGTCCTTCTCCCTCCTGCTTTGCCTGGATAACTCCCTTTAGTCCTCAAGTCTAAAGAACTCTCTTCTCTGAATGTCCACGGTCACCACCTTGGTCCCAGCAGCTGTCCTCTCGTGGGTGGTTGGTCACGGAGTCCTCCTAATGGTCCCTGCACCACAGTTGGGTCCCTTAGCCAATGCTCTGCTCTGGAGTGAACTTTGAAAACAGCCCCTGCCCCACGAAATGGCGAGACTGGGAAGAGGCAGCATCACACTGAAGGGATGTGTCATAGGGAGGGCCAGGGGCCTTCCCTGGCGGCGCAGATGATCGAGAGTCTGTCTGCAACGCAGGAGACGGGGGTTGGATCCCTGGGACAGGAGCACCCCCTGGAGAAGGGCATGGCAATGCACGGCAGTATTCTTGCCTGGAGAATCCCATGGACAGAGGAGCCTGGCGGGCTGCAGTCCAAGGTGTCACAAAGAGGACATGACTGAGCAACTGACACTTTGCTCACTTTCACTAGCAGGGAGGACGAAGAAATGGGGGAGGAAGGGATCAGGGAAGGTGTTTCTCAGGTGGCGACGTTGCAGCTATGACCTGATAGATGAGGAGAGGCTCACTGAGCAAGGGGTGGAGGCGACAGCGTATCAGCACAGCAAGCAGTCTGTGGAAAGACCCAGAGGCGAGAGAGAGTTTGGCAGGAACTGAAAGGAGGCCTATTTGGCAAAGCTTGGGAAGCAGTGGGGAGTGACTCTCAGTGGCTCAGCGGTGGCCTCTGGATGGTCCCCTACCTGTAACGTGCCTTCATGATCCCACACCCTCTGGCCCTGCTGACCTCCCCAACCTCATTCCGAGTCAGTTTCTTCTGAAGAGGGTAAAGCGAGTTTGGGATGGAGAAGTCTGAGTTCCCAGGAGAGCCCATCTACTCGGCATGATAATGTTCTGGGCCTGGTCTCCCTGTGGGCAGGGGACATTGCTGGGTGAACCCTGGTCTGGAGGGAATAAGCTGGCCCCTGCAAAATGGTGTGGGCTGGGGCTGGGGGTGGGGAGTCGCTCAGGAGAGAGGGATCTGCGTAGACTTGGCTGCGGGGCCTCTGCTCTGCATCTCCTTTTGTTGTTCTCAACCTTCGGGAGAGCCTCGGCAAGCTTCACAGCTCTGCCTCAGCTCTTACTTAGAAAACTAACTCAAGGGCAGCGCCCAGAGCTGGGGTAAAGCAGATTGGGAAAGACGGGGAGACGCCTTGGAGATGCCGGGTTTACGACAACCAGTGGGGCAGCAGAGACTGGGGGCTTAATATTTGTTATTTGGGCATCAGAAGGGTGTCTGACCTCTGCAGGTGGGAGAAGACAGGACATCTGGGTTCTTAGTGCATAAAAACCCACCTTTCCTGGTACGTGTGGCTGGACCAGCCAGTATAGGGTCGTGGGGAAAAGGCACCCCCCAGAAATGGAGGAGCGGGGCAGGGCCCTGCAGACTGAGGATGACAAGTGTCGAAAGGCACGGGGGGTAAGCGAAGGAAGGGCAGAGCTCTGCGTATAGCCCTACCACCGGGGCCCGCAGGTGACGGAAGGCGCCGTGTTCCAGAAGCTACTCTCACTTTCACACAGATGTGAAACTCCTCAGAAAGCCTCGCTGGGTTTCATAAGTGAGAAGAAAACGTAGGAAGGTTTGTCTGACCCTGATGCAGCTGGCAGAGGAAAGAGCAGGTCAGAAGTAACAGATAGCCCTGCCCTTGAGGCCTGGTGTGGGGAGGGGCATGGGATCTCTGCAGGGGCGGGCAGCCGGGTGCCTGGACAGGGGTTGGCAGTGGCGGCTTTGGGTGAGCAGAAGCCCCCTGGGCCTCAGGGTCCCTCTTTCCCTGTCCCCCTCCCCGGCTCCGTGGCTAAGTAGAGAGTTGCACATGGCTGTGGGCCAACACCTTTATTCCACCTGTGTCCCAGGTTCCCCAGGGCCTGGGAGGGGAGGCTCATGTGGTCTGCGTTGCAGCCCAGAGTCAGTCCAGGACAGGCGCATGGCGCACCTTCTGGAGAGGCTGGAGACGTCTCACCGGAGGGCGTCACTTGGTCTGGGCCTTTAAATCCGCTTCTCCGCCGAGGGGCGGCAGCGGCATCCCGGCCAGGGGGTGGAAGCCAGGGACCTGCTCCTGCTCCTGGATCTGGTCTCTCAGGCGCTGGATCTCCAGGCGCTGCATCTCGATGATTCTCCCAGTCTCTTCCTGCACATTCAGCCTCACGGTGGGAGGGACACTGGGCAGGTCCTCGCTGGACACTGCAGGGGACAGGGCAGGGTTCAGGTTGGGAGGTCTGTTCCCGGACTGATGCCGGGTTTTCGGTAGCGGCTTATCCTTCCTTCCCCCACCAGCCCCAACCCCCACCCC
>SJYV01053940.1:136272-160379 GCA_006410875.1 Neotragus pygmaeus | reverse complement strand
TATGGGGTAGACACTCCATCCCAGACGCTAGGAATACGGAGAGGAGCCATTTCACTGTCTAGCAGTGGAGGAGTGAAGAGACACGCTCTGGAGTGATACGGCAAACGCGGAGCCTGACCTCAGCCCGGCCCCTCTTCTGATCCCCCGGTCTGCCTGGCCTGAGGTCCCTCCATGCGCGCTGCTCATCCCCCACGCCCCCACGCAGAGAGGGTGCCACTCTCCTTGTTGCCGCAGCTTGGCCTCGAAGCTGCCCGTCCTCAAGTAAACCTGCTCCTGGAGATGCTCCTGCTGTGGTCCCTCGCGCGCTCCCTGAGGATGTCCCCGGAGACTCTCAGCCCACCTCCTGCCTCTGCGGCCATCCTCCTGAGGTATGCTGGTGTGCATGGCTCATCCCCCTGCCTGGCCTCACAAGGTCCAACTCTCGGCATTAACGCGCTTGGCCTGCCCACCAGCTCTGACCCTTCCCTTCCCTCGTCACGCCCAGGGTGTTTCACCCCAGTGCTCCGCTCACCTCTTCTTCGGCTGAATTTAGAGCTCATCTTCTTGGACAGCTCCGTGTTTTACCCACAAAATGGCCTCCTCTTGAGATTCACTCCTTTTTCTGTCCAGTTAGACCCAGGGTGAGTTTCTTCTGTCATCACGACAGCGACTTTGGTATTCTAGATGCCTGTTGCTCTGCTCCCAGGTACCCTGCCTAGCCCAACCCCGAGATAACCCGACCATCCAGGGTCTCCAATTTCACATCTGGCCTGCTGCTCACTACCAGTAAAAGTAACACGTGAGATTTGAATTCTTGGTTTCCAGAAGACAGGCTTTATGTACATCAGCAAACTCTCATACCCCTGAGTTCCTGAGTGGCACTCAGGAACTTCAATCCCTACTCCAACTCCTTTCTCCCACTTAGAAAGAAAATTGTGATAAAGTCTATGCAACATCACATTTACCCTCTTAACCATTTTTAAGTGTACTGTTTAGTAGTATTAAGCACATCCAAACTGTTGTGCAACCAGTCTCCAAAATTCTTCTCATCTTGAAAAACTCAAACCTCATACCCATTATATAGCTCCATGACTTCCTAGCCTGCAGCCTCAGCAGCCACCATTCTGCTTTTTGTCTTTCTGAATCTGATGACCCTAGGTACCTCAGATCAGTGGAATCATATGGTCCTTGTTCTTTAGTGTCTGGCTTAGCATAATGTCCTCACTTTTATCTATGTTACATGTCAGAATTTCCTTCCTTCTTAAGGCTGAATAATATTTCATTGCATTCTGTACCACATTCTGGGCTTCCCCAGGGGCTTAGCAGTAAAGAATCTGCCTGCAATGTAGGAGCATAGGAGAATTTCAGGTTCAATCCCTGGGTCAGGAAGATCCCCTGGAGGAGATCATGGCAACCCACTCCAGTATTCTTGCCTGGAGAATCCCACGGACAGAGGAGCCTGGTGGGCTACGGTCCAAAGGGTTGCCTGAGTCGGACACGACTGAAGCGACCTAGCATGCACGCACCACGTTTTATTTATCCATTCATCTATTGATGGAAATTTGGGCTGCTTCCACCTTTTGGCAGTGAGTAACACCACTGTGAACATGAGTTTACAAATATCTCTTTGAGACCCTGCTTTCACTTCTTTTGGGTACAAACCCAGAAGTGCAATTTCTGGTTCATATGGTAGTTCTATTTTTAATTTTCTGAGGAAAACACCGTATTATTTTCCATGGTGGCTGTACTGCTTCACGCTCAGATCAGGAGTACACCGGTGTTTCCATTTCTCTAGATCCTTGTCAATACTTAGTCTTTTCCAGGGTTTTTTGTTTGTTTGTTTTGTTCTTTCTTTTTGGTTTGGTTTGGTTGATAATAGCCATCCAAATAAGTGTGAGGCAGTATCTCACTGTGGCTTTGATTTCATTTCCCTGATTGTTAGTAATCCTGAGCATTTTTCATGTGCTTGTTAGCCATCTGTGTATCTTGTTCGGGAAAAAAAAAGTGTCTGTTTAAGTCCTTTGCCCATTTTTCATCAGGTGGTTTTCTTTTTTTGAGTTGTAGGAGTTCTTTATATATCCTGGACATTGACCCCTTATTAGACTTACGATTTGTGAATGTTTTCTCTCATGCCATAGGTTGCCTATTCACTCTGTTGACTGTGTCCGTTGATGCCCAGAAGTTTTAAATTTTGACAGTCTCATTTATTATATTTTTTTCTTTTGTTGCCTGTGCTTTTGGCATCATATCCAAGAATTTATTGTCAAATCCACCCTCTCCTCCGCCCTTAACGAACAACTTTGCCACCTTCTTCACTGAGAAACTGTGTCTCCAGCTCCCGTACCACAGTCAAGCTTCTCTCTCAGTGGGAGAGGGGTCTCTTTCCTTTCCTTTCCTGTTGTTGCTGACCCCTTCCCTGGAGGAAAAAGAACAGATGCTGACGGCCAAGGAAGAGAGAGATCACACCGAGGAGGAAGTGGTCAGCAGTGGCCAGTGGGCAGCCTCGCCTTGGGCCTCTAATTGGTCTGATGGGGCGAGCACTCAGCATTCATCCTCTCCACGTGAAGTCTGGCTCCTTCTCTTTCTGCCTTTGCTCTTCTGTCTTCTCTGGCTGCGGTTCCTCGGTTCTTGATCTTTCTAGGCTCTTGATTTCTTCTAGACTCTTGACCTTTCACCCTCCCTGTGTCACTCGGTGTTGCTGGTAACCACTTCCTCAGTCTCAGTCAAGCCCTGGCGCCCTGGGAAGAGTAGCAGCCCTGGAAGGCACCGCACACAAAGGCCTATCAGCCTCCCCCCCTTCCTGGGCCGGCGTCACTTGCCTTTGCCTAGTTTAAAACCATTAGTAAATGAACCGGTTAATTTTAAACAACTTGGGAATGTGTGTTTGGGGCTAACTTGTTTTGGTGGCCCCATGTTCACAATCAGAAGCCAGCCTTCTTCAGTTCAAGGCAGACAATTGGTAATACCTGTCTTTAACTAGTAGAGAAGAAATCTCCCTTGAGTAAAGCTCTATGAAACAAGCGACATGATGTTTGGTTTGCTTCAGAATAACCTCCTATGGAAAAGGGAGGAAGTAACTGGGTTGGGGCTGGAGGGACCCAGGAAGTAAGAGTGATAAGAGCTGACACTTGTTTGAGTTGGGGAATGGATTGGTGGAAATTCGTTAGACTTTTCTCTCAGTTTCTATGTCTGACAGTTTCCACCGTATTGGGTTGGCCAAAATTTTGTTAAGAGTTTTCTGAAGTGCTTATGGAAAAACCCAAAAAAGCTTTTTGGCCAACCCAGCAGCAATAAGAAGAACCTGGCTGTATCATACAGCATCCTGAGGAGGTCTCAAGTGGTTATTTGCTAGACTGCTTGGGCATATTTGAAATATTTTTTAAAAGAGAAGTTTTCTATGCCTCACTTCTAACTGAAGATGGGTTCACCTCCAAGAAGTCAGGTTCTCAGCCATGTTGACACCTGTGGTACTCTCATGTCAGTTCTTTAGAGCTGATACTGTTCTTCTGGTTCTACTCACAGAGTTGACCCTCTTAACTTCTCTTCAACTTGAACAAAAATGGCACGTGAGACAAGTCTATATATATGATCATATATATGGGCTTCCCTGGTGGCTCAGTGGTAAAGAATCTGCCTGAAATGCAGGAGCTATGGGAGATGCAGGTTTGATCCCTGGGTAGGGAAGATTCTCCAGAGCAGTGCATGGCAACCCACTCCAGTATTTTTGTCTGGAGAATCCCATGGACAGAGGAGCCTGGCAGGCTACACAGTCCATAGGCTCACAAAGAGTCAGACATGACTGAAGTGACTTAGCATACACACATGATTTTATATATATTATAAGGCTCCATGTATTAAGTTTCTCATAGAATATAGTACCAGAGAAAGGTTTGTTTCTCCAGAGAAAACGTCCTTTCTCCATATAAGAGCTATATAAACTATTATATTTTTCCCCTTTTTGTCTTGGCTATCAGAAATTCAGAGGAACTTTATAACCGCAATAACTAACTTATTTAATATTTCTAGGGTCATTCTTCCCACTCTCCCTTTAAATAGTTTCTGGTCCTTTTTGCTTTTATTTTCATTGTACNGCTATATAAACTATTATATTTTTCCCCTTTTTGTCTTGGCTATCAGAAATTCAGAGGAACTTTATAACCGCAATAACTAACTTATTTAATATTTCTAGGGTCATTCTTCCCACTCTCCCTTTAAATAGTTTCTGGTCCTTTTTGCTTTTATTTTCATTGTACAGGTCCACAATCCCTTTCCCATAATTGTAAAATGCTAAAAACTTAAAAAATGGAAAGCATTTAAGACTCATGAACTTGAGTGTGAATATTCATATGTTTCTCTACAGAAGGACTAATATGTTTGATTTCAGGGCACTGCCCCAGACTCCTCTAGGGATGTTATGTAATGTATAGTATATGTGTATAGTATATAGTATAGTTGTGTAATATATAATATATATAGTATGTCCTGAATTCTGAAACCTTCGCTAACCCCAAGGATTTTGGATTTGCGAGTATTTGAATGCAGTAGGTCCTCACAAAGCCTTTGGGGAGCAGGCGTGTGGCATGGAGAGGTGCCCAGGAGGCCGTGGGGTGGGTGTGACCTGATGCAGGAGGAAGCTTGGGAGAGGCAGCTTTGGAAGCCAAGAGGAGACCTGTTTGTGGCTGCCTCTGTCCCCTGGATCCCAGTGCCTGTCTTTCTTGGCCACGGGTGACCTTACCTGTCTCTGAAACCTCTGGTCGAATTTTCTTGGTCAGTTTCAGAGCTGCTTCAAGATCATAGACTTGGGAGCGGGTGAACTTCAGCTCTCTGCGGAGCTCATTAATCTCCTTGATCAGGGAGACATTTTCCTATAGAAAAGGAGGAGGAGAGAGTGAGTATAGATGGGTAAGTGATCAGTGGGCACAGGACCTCCCCTGGCCTGGGGCTGAGGGTGTAGGGAGAAGGTCAGGGTTGGTCTTGGATCTAGATTACATCTCTGGTTCCTCTGGTGGCATGAGTCTTTATTCTGGCTCATGGATTGGTCTCTTGAGGTATCAGTTGACTCACCTTCAGGTGGACTCTGGCAATGTAAGATACAGACAGTATGCACCATTCCCATCCATCCAGGCTCTTCCCATCAGTAGCAACAACAATGCTTTTCATGGATTTAATGCACTGAAGTTTCATAATAACCCTATACATAGATTCTGTTACGACCACAGAATGCTGAGAAAACCGAGGCACAGAGAGATGATATAACTTACCCAAACTATACAGATAACATGTGGCAGAGCCAGGATTCTGACCCAGTTTGGCCCCAGAGCTCTTCAGTGCTGTACTACACTGATTTTTTTTCCATTCATTACTTGAAGAGCTTGGGGTCTGGTGAGGGGTCTGGGCACACTTTAGTGAGGTGGCCACCTTACTGGGATGGAGGAGTAGGACGCAGAGCAAGGGCATTTAGCCCTGCCTGAGTGGCCAGGATGGATTCCCAGGAACTGAACTGAACTGACACAGCAAACACTGGCCAAATCGACCAAAGATGGACCAGTTCTGGAAACATGCTGTGCTTCAGCTTGGGATTCCATCTTCAGAGTGGCGAGTGGGGAGTCTGAGCCCAGAGGACAGGGTGATCCTGAGCCAGTGGGATAAGCCTTCTCTGTTAGGAGGATGTGAACTGCAGACACCCTGGCAGGCCTTCCCTCCAGCGCCTCTTCATCTAAGCAGGTCAGATCTGCCTTCAGAGTTATAGTATATCACTTAATTTCACTATTCCTCATTAAAAAACAAATGTTCTCCCTCTTGGATGAAATGCCCAATTATTGCCACTCCTTTGTTCTCTCAGGCTCAGCTTTGTGCCTATTTTTTGATAAAGTCAGCAGGTTTTCTCCTCATTTTTAACCCCTGTAAACAGCCCAAACCTTGGAGATGCACAGTACACATTTTCTTTCCAGATGCTCTGTTTCCTCCCTGCTGACTTTATATCATGACAAAATGAATTAAATATGTATTCTTTGGATTCTAAGACCTTGGACTCTGCCTGACCCATAATAGGTTCTTAATAAACGTTTGTGGAAGGGATAAGCAAATGAATAACCAATGCAAGATGCCAAGTTGAATAAGATGAATGCTCCTAATGAGGAAATTACAGATCAAGGGGTAAAGTCAGGGGAGACCAGATAGAAAGGAGTCTTCAGAGAGCCCCAGGGAACCCCTGGGGACACCAGCCTGCTCAGGGGCTCTCTCCACACTTCCTCTTAGTTGATGTCACTTATTTCACATCCTCTGCCTCATTCAATAAAGTAATAGTTATCAGAACAAAGATCAGAGACTAACAGTGCCATTTCCACAGTTCTCTTCAGAAACATTTTAAGGTATTTCTTCCCAGGCAATCTCTATTCATCACGTCACTCAACCCTGTTGACTTTGTGTCCGAACTGAATTTCGTGTTCATTCATCACCAGCTCTCAGCATCTCTCCTCTGCCACTGTGGTGGCCGACGTGGAGCCCCTGCCATTCCCTCCACCCTGACAACCTTGTCGCCATGACTGGGACCTCTGGCTGCAACCTCTTGATATACGCATTTCTGACCCCACTGCCATCCCTGGACAGCTCTAGATGGGCCTCCTTGACAGGTCTCCAGAACATGGCTTGGTCCTCACTAGAGCATCACGGAGGACCAGGACTCAGTGCAACCTGATTCCTCTGCTCTGTCCATTCGTTCATAAAAATGGGAAGCCTATTAGGTGCTTATTATGCCAGACGCGGGGGTCCAGTGTGGATCCAACGTAGAGAAGTGAGTGGGGGGTCACCAGGGTAAGGAAGCCTCCTTGTGGAGGCAGGGGGCAGGGAAGAGTGTTTCAGGCCCAGAGCTAAGAGGGAGCAAGCACTGAGCCACCCATTTCTTCACCAGCCGAGCCACGAGAGAAGCCCAAGAATACTGGAGTGGGTAGCATATCCCTTCTCCAGCGGATCTTCCTGACCCAGGAATCGAACTGGGGTCTCCTGCATTGCAGGTGGATTCTTTGCCAACCTAGCTATCAGGGAAGCCCTTGATGATGATAACAACAAGATAATAACTTCACGGCTGACTAGATTCCTGCACCATATCAGATACTTTGCATACACGACATCATTTGATCTATACAACCACCTTACGAGGAAGTTGTAATGAGATTCAGTTTCAGAAGAGGAATCCAAGGCTGTGAATGGAGGGCAGAGCTGGGATTCAGATTTGGTTGTGTTTGCTCCCAGGCTCTGCTCTCTCACCACTGATGTACATCACCTCCGGCCACACTTCACACAGGATGATGGCCAAGGAAGCTCGGAAAAGTACAAGTGGGGCTGCCTTAGATAAAAGTACCAGAGGGCTTTCTGGGGTGGCCCATGTTCTGAGGAGTCCAGAGGTCACGCTGAGGTCAACTGTATATGCCTTGAGTAGTTTTGTGAAATTACAATGTGAATGCAACTCGGATCCCTCCTTGGTCAGGATGGTCTACAAAAACTCCTCTAATCCTTCAGAGCTACCCCCATCCCCCACCGCCCACAGCTCCTCTGGCAGGGAAAATCTAACCCTGATCCCCTGAGCACCAGGACTTGGGCTATGTGAAAGAGACATACTCAAGGATTCCAAGGTCTGTTTAGATGGAAAGCCTTCTGAATGAAGAGGCTATGCCAAGCTGTCCAGGACTGCCTTCGGTTGAGGACAACGCCAGAAAGCTCCAGATGGGAATGACATTGAACTCTAGACTCCCAGGAAGAAGGGCATGGAGAGGAAATGCCAAGAGCACCCCCTACTGGCCTACCTTGGGTTGACATCTTTAAGAATACAGCAGCGTCTGGTTAGCATGCAAAAAGTAGGCAACAGATTTATTCCAGAAACTTGGGAGCCCTGCATCCAGCGGTGTCCCCTTCCTAAGCCCATAGCTGGTGGGGTCGCCACTTGCCTAAATGCACAAGTGAACCATTTCTCTGTTTTTCTTTCAGCCTTCCTCTCACATCCAACCTGACATTTCTACGCATCATCTCTACTCTGAAATGTCTTCTGACATCACAACCTTCCCTCCCAAGGCCTGGCATCTCTCTTTAACATGAGAATCATCTTCTAAAGGGTTTTCCTGCCATCTGCCTTTCCCTACAGGTCTTTCCCTTCTGCCCATAGAGGTAACATTTCCAGAACAGATAACACCCCTACCTACTTAAGAAAACTTGGGTGGCAGCAGCTTATAAGATAAACTGCATGCTTCTTGGCGTGACACAAAAAGCCCCTTCAATGTGACCCTAAGCTACCTACCATTCCAGCAGGCCCTTCCTCCTTGCCCCCATGCTCTGCTATAAAGTTAGGACAGAGGACTCCAGGGTCCCCAAACACCCCCAAGGTCTCACTCTTCTCTGACTGTTCTCAGGTTGTATCCTTGGCCTGGAAGGTTCTTCCTCCATTGCTCCTTGACCCCCTCTACTCACCATTCAAGGCCTAGCTCAAATGCCACACCCCCTAGCTGAAGCCCGCCTCTCCAGTGCGCTGGCCAGACTACATGCCTGGTGTGGAGCAGTGATTCCTTGTGTCGGGCTCCACTCCCCTAGGTGAGCCCCACGAGAGTGGGCAAGTCTTCACATTCATCTGGCAACCCTCCACGGCCAGCTTGTAGCTTGGCATGGGAGAAGCTCGCAAAATATGTGTCCTGAATGAATAAAATATGTGTCCTAGATATTTGTATTCTATTGCAAACCCTATTTTCATATCTGCAAGCATGCATGAGAGTCAGTGACAAGTGCTCCTGTCTGAACATACAGATGAAACACTGACTTCATTCTCTGTGTCTTCTAACAAGTTTCTCTCAGATGCCATATCTGCCCCAGCCTTCCTCGGCTCTTTGAGACTTAAGTGTCAGGGCCTTGGTTCCTGTAGACGAGTTCCTTACAAACGTATCAAGGCAGCAGGTGCCCCAGGCCACCAGCTGGGAGGTCTGGAATTGGCTGCATCATCCTATATCCATGCCCCCAGCTCACAGGTACCCCCAGTCCATGCTGTGATGGACTTCTAGGTTCTCCTACTGGATTTTGCCTTGGTTTTTGAGTAAGTCTTTTGCTCAGGAGAAGCGAAGGAAAGCTGCCTTTTTAGGACCCCTGTTTGGTACAGGGCCAGTGCCTGACACTTTAGATTAGTTAGCTCATTCAATCCTCGCAGTCACTGGCTGAGGCTGGCATCTTCTCCTCTTTGTACAGATAGGAAGGTGGCTCCTGGAGAATTTGAAGAGTCATCTCCCCTTCCCCGAACCTGCCAGCAAGAGTGGCTAGAAGGAGGATAAACTGGCTTTGAAATGAGACAAGGCTATGCTTCGCCGCCCCAATACCTTGCCTGGCCCTTAAGATCAAAGAAGGATAACAATTTTTATCGTCTAGAATAGAGGTTTTCAAAGTTTCTTTTACGTCTTCCAAACAAAATCCTACACAGAGCCCACTGAAATAAGCAAGGAGTCTTCCTGGTTGAGGGGATGGTGGGGCCCCAGAGCCCTGCATCCTGACCCCCCTCTTGCCCCCGTGGTTGTCTGAGGCACTTCTATGCACCTGCAGGGCTCTGCAGCATGCAGGTTTACGATGCTGCTGCAGCAAACACTCCAGGGAGCTCCTTGCTGATGGCTTCTTCTGCCTGAAATCAGAGTTCCCTGCTTGGGTCCCCTCTGCTTCTGCTTCCCTGACTCTCACCCTGGCTCAGCAGGAGTGGGCAGGCATTCCCTGGGGGGTGGGGGGCCTTCTGCCAGCCCTGAGCAGCCTCCTGCTGATGCGCTTATCTATCCTGTGGTCTCCGCCCTCTTTCCTCTTCCTTCTTCTCCTGGGATTGATGCTCGCTTTGGGGCCTGGCTGGCACAGACAGAGGCACCCAGCCCCCGGAGGACCCCTTAGGCCTGTGTTCTGGTGGTAAATCACAGATGAGTTCAGCAGTGCCACTAGCTGACAGCCTCTCCTGTAGTCACCCTGGTCCCCCTGCCCTGCACGCTGCATTGCGGCGTCCACAGGGTCTCTCCATGCTGGGGAACACTCAGGACCCCTAGCAACGGCTCCGTGTATCAGCTGCTGCGAAGAGTCCCATCCATTGGATCCGCTCCTATCTCTGGGCCTCTGGCCGCTTTCAGGACTCAGGAGCCGGGCCGTGGGCAGGGGCTGGTTGGAAGGTGGCGTGAGGCCCAGCATGCCTGGGTCTGGCCTGGACTGCACTGTGCCCTTCCCAGCTGTGTTCGGAACTGATTTGTTTTAGTCTAACTGCAGCTCATCCCCATTCCGGTATTTAAATTATAGCATTAAAGAGATACAGATGTTAAAAGATATGTGCCTTATAAATGTAACTCTGATGTGTTCTCTTACTATTAATTCACATTAACTGCCTCAGATGACACTGATCCCCGGATGGAAATTGGCAACAGAATCCCGCCTGGCAGTCCTGATAGTGTACTTGAGTGGAAGCGGTAGTGATAGGGTTAGGCTCTCTGAATAGCCCGAGGAAGGGTCCTGGGAGGCCTCACTAAATCAGGGGGAGGACAGCCCTTAGGGCTGGTGTGGTTTGCTCCAGACCCAAGAGAAGAGTTGGGACCTGAGGCATCAGAAAAGCCAGAGGAGGTGGGAGGCGACAGGCACGCTCCCGGGAGAGGACAAAAGACTTGGCCGTGCTCCCGGGAGAGGACAAAAGACTTGGCCGTGCTCCCGGGAGAGGACTTGGCCAGCAGGGACCACGCGATACGGGTAGCAGACTAAAAACAGCCAAACAGACGAAGGTGAAGCAAGAGCCGGAAGCAGAAAAGAGATGGAAGGGAGTGACTCGGAGACCCAGAGTCACGTGGACGCGGGTCCAGAGGAAACGGCGGTCACGGAGAGACCTGAGGCCCAGGCAGGAGTGCTCTGCACCAAGACGAGGGGGTGGAAAAAGGAAACAGGTGCCTGGTGAAGAGAGACGGGGCAGAAACGAATGGGCCTTGAAAGCGCAGGAGTGGGCATGGAAATGCTGAGAAAACCTCCTCGGGTGGGGCTCTGGGCCGTGGTCACCGCCAGGATGAGCTCTGGGAGGTCAGAGGAGATGAGTCTGAGAAGGAGCTTTGGAGAAAGCTAGTGGCTCCCTCGGACACTGGGAGAGCCCTGAGGACAGTGGCCTCGGAGGGGCCCTTGGCAGACTTTTTCATCTCTGATGGCTTGGTCTCCGAGGGTGCGTGTGGGTACCTGCATGATGCGGACGTAATCTGCGCGGTGCAGCTCGCTCTCCTTGACCACCTTCTTCTTGAGAGTGGCCAGGTTCCTCTCCAGGTGTTCCCGCTGACGAGTGTACTCCTGCTGCAGGTCTGAGTTCAGCCCCGCGATCTCCACCTGGCAGGGCAGAAGGGGTGAGCCACGAGGGAGGGGAGAGCCCAGGGGACAGGGGCGGGCGGGAGTGGGAGGCAGAGCTCACCATATCTGCCCGCTGCACATACTTCTCAAAGAGAGCGCGGACCTTCTCCTTCAGCTGCCGCGGCTCCTGGATGTAGGCCACGCAGTTGTGGAGGTCCGTCTTGAACCGTTTGACCATCGCCTCCAAGTCCCGCTCCTGTGAGCAGAGGCATTTACTTCTGGCCCTGCAGGGACTCTCCAGGGACAGGGGCTGCAGCCTCGTGGCTGCTTAAAGGGACAAGAAACACCTCATCTGGGACTCATCACTGACTGCCAGGGGCCACACGGGGCCCAGAGGTCAGGAGGGACACACGGGCCCGCGGGGGAGGCACTGAACTCCATGCCCCTGGCCTGAATAGTTTCGCATCTTTAAGAGGCTGCACACATGGATTTCTTTATTGGCTCTGGATTTCTGGATTTCTTTTAAGACCACAGGCCTTAAAAGACTAAAGGCAATGCCACTGGCCCCGACCCCTTTCAGAGCCAGGATGGAGAGCACCGATTCCCTTTTGCGGATCCCGGGCCGGGGCTTCCTGCCCTGCTGGGAGCTCATCCAGTTTCTCCTTCCTGAGGGTTGCTATAAACGAGTGGGTAGGGGAGAAAATGACAAAATTGGGCAGAATGGTTCATCTGTGAACTTGGGCTCTTCCACCACACTGTCTCTCAGGTACCCATCTTCCCCCACCCTTGACCTAGAGAGCCTCTTCTCTCTCTTTGCTCCTATAGCCCATTTAATCATGCTTCACAATTTTCTACCTTGCACAGTTAATTATTATGCACATAGCATAAATCACCTGTTAACCTCTTCAGTTTGGAAAGGGCAGGATCTGTGTCAGTTCACATAGATAGCTCTGCAGCTTCTAGTATTATTTAGTCCAGAGTCAAGGCTTGATGTGGGAGATGGAAAAGTTCAATCTGATTCTACCAACATTATGAGGTGCTCTATGCCAGGGGGTGAAAGTGAATTGAAAGTGAAGTCGCTCAGTCGTGTCCGACTCTTTGTGACCCTATGGACTGTAGTCTACCAGGTCCCACCGTCCATGGGATTCTCCCGGCAAGAATACTGGAGTGGGTTGCCATTTCCTTCTCCAGGAGATCTTCCTGACCCAGGGATTGAACCCCAGGTCTCCTGCATTGTAAGCAGACGCTTTACCGTCTGAGCCACCAGGGGGTGGGGGTGCAGCCAAGTCCTGGCCCAGGACCAGAAGACTGGGTTTCCAGCACTGGCCCCTATGTGCTAAATAGCTATGGGTTCTGGGTGAAGTTTTGAGTCTCATAATCTCGCTGACCTTGCTTTCCTTGTTTATTACACAGAGAGCCCAGAACAGGTGGTCTCTGAGGTCCCTTGAGCTCGCACCGTTTTGGTAGTCAAGCCTTTAGCCACCTACTACAGAGGACCTCTCTGAGCACGCTCCTTCCCAGGATGCACAAGCCAGTGTTGTAAGCATCCTTATAACACTGCCTTCCACCTCCTTGATTGCTCTACCCAAAGTCATTTTATAGTCTCAGACGGATTCAGTCACATAAATTTACATGAGCCTCAAATAGGCCAGGGTTGTGAGCAAGTAAAGAATGCGAGTTAAAATGGGAACGTATCTTAGCGATGGGCTGGCTCTGTCTCTTGGAAGCCAGCTGCCCATTGCAGACAGGTGCCAGCTCTTGCATCCAAGAACTGCCAGACTCTGAAAATCCTCATACCTTCTGTCTCTCTCTGCGCATCTCCTGATCAGTGGCTCTTAATTTCTGCCACAGTTCTGTGATGTTCAGCTCTAGTTGTGTGTTCTGTTTATGGAAACGCTCCAGTTCAGCTTCCATCTATAGACAACAGTGGGGAAAGAGTCAAGAATAAGAAAGCGAGCCACAGAAGACATACAGATGGCCAATGAGCATGGGAAAAGATGTTCAACATCACTAATTGTTCAATTCAGTCCAGTCGCTCAGTCGTGTCCAATTCTTTGCGACCTTATGAATTGCAGCACGCCAGGCCTCCCTGTCCATCACCAACTCCCGGAGTTCACCCAAACTCTTGTTCATCGAGTCAGTGATGCCATCCAGCCATCTCATCCAGCCGTCCCCTTCTCCTCCTGCCCCCAATCCCTCCCAGAATCAGAGTCTTTTCCAATGAGTCAACTCTTCACATGAAGTGGCCAAAGTATTGGAGTTTCAGCTTTAGCATCAGTGTTCCAAAGAACACCCAGGGCTGATCACTAATTATTAGGGAAATGCAAATCAAAACCACAATGAGATATCACCTCATGCCTGTTAGAATGTCTATTATCCAAAAGGCAAGAAACTATAAGGATTAACAAAGATGTGGAGAAAAGGAACTGCTTGTGCACTATTCGTTGGAATGTAAATTGGTGCAGCCTCTATGCAACACAGTATGGAGATCCCTCAAAAATTAAGAATAGAAGTATTAACAGAAGGCCCAGCTATCCTACTTCTGGGTACTCATCCAAAAAATACCAAAATAGTAATTAGAAAAGATATGCATGCCTATGTTTACTGTAGCATTATTTATAATAGCCAAGATATGGAAGCAATCTAAGTGTTCATCAACAGATGAATGGATAAAGAAGATATATATATATATAATATATATACACACATACATACACACATATATACACACACACAATGGAATACTATTCAGCCATAAAAAGCATGAAAATTTGCCATTTGCAATAACAGGGATGGGCCTTTAGGGTATTATGCCAAGTGAAACAAGCCTGACAGAGGAAGACAAGTACTGTACGATTTCATTCATCTTTGGAATATAAAAGACATGGACACAACTTAAATGTCTATTGACAGATGAACGGATAAAGAAGATGTGGTACATATACATAACGGAATATTAGCCATAAAGAAGAGTGAAATGATGTCATTTGCAGCAACATGGATGGACATAGAGTTCATCATGTTACGTAAAGCAAGTCAAACACAAATACCGTATGGTTATCGCTTATATGTGGCATCTAAAAAAATGATGCAAATGAACTCACTTATAAACCAGAAACAGACTCACAGACATAAAAAACTTATGGTTACCAGAGGGAATATTAAGGGTTGGGGAGGAAAAATTAGGAGTTTGGGCTTTACACATAAACAGCACTATATGTAAAGTAGGAAAACAAGTATGTACTGTGTGGCACAGGCAGTTATACTAAGCATCTTATACTGTGCTGTGCTCAGTCATGGCCAATTCTTTGTGGCGCTGTGGACTGTAGCCCACCAGGCTGCACTGTCCATGGGATCTTCCAGGCAAGAATACTGGAGTGGGTAGCCTATCCCTTCTCCAGGGGATTTTCCTGACCCAGGAATTGAACCAGGGTTTCCTGCATTGCAGATAGATTCTTTACCAGCTGAGCTACTAGGGAAACCCATATATATGTGTGCATTTATATATATATATACACATACATATATATTTATACACATACACACACACATATATATATATATCACTGAATGACTTAAGTATACACTTGAAACTAATAGAACATTGTAAATTAACTATACTTCAATTGAACAAAAGCAAAAAACAAAGTGAATGGACAAGCCAAGCACATGATTCAGAAAGCAGAGTAGTGGTTACCAGAGGGGGAAGGACAGGGGGAGGACAACGTGAATAAAGGGGAGCAACTGTGTGCTGATGGGTGGAAGCCAACTCTACATGCTGCAGTGCATACAGAAGTAGAGATATAGTGTCATAACATGAAACTTACATGACATTACGAACCAATGGTGCCTCCACGAGGAAAGCAAGAGAATGAAAATTATATCTGAGCACTGGTCTTTCAGTGGGAGTGTTTCCCCTACTACCAGAGCACCTCCCTTCTAGTTCCCCCTTTGGAACGGACCATTCCTCTCATTCCTGGCCATCCTCGAAGCCCCCGAGCCCCCTGGCTGATATGGTAGCCCAGATCATGTGTTTCTACAGCCAGGCCTTGAATTTTTTCCCCTTAGTTTCTCTGCTTCTTCAACCTTCTTTTCTTGAATTCCTAATAAAATGATGACTCCTGACTACTGGAGCCTGGAGCCTGAGGCAAGGTTCTGCGGACAAGCCCCTTCCTTGTCTACTCTGTGAAGTTGTGTGAGTGAATCTTGACTCTTTGGGGCCACAAGTCAGCAGGGCCTACTGTAAAGCAGAAAGTTTTGACGGGACCAGCATGTAGACGTCCCCGGTCTAAAGCATCAAACAGGAAAGAGGAGGCTGAGAAGGGACCTTTGCCTCATCATTCTGTTGAAAAGTTCTTGAAAAGTACAGCTCAAGAGTGTCTTATTTTCAAAAGAAAAAGAAGCTATCCGCGTACTCCTGAAAGACTATTCACTGTTGCGTTGCTATTAAGCAAAGACCGGTGAGTGACAATCAGACCTTCTAATTAGGAGACCAGCTGTAGGTGAGCGCTTCATGGATTGAATCTCCGCCAAAAGCAAAGGAGTGCAGTCTTATTGACAGGCCAAATCTGGTGGACGCTAGCACTCCTGTCGGAGAAGGAAATGGCAACCCACTCCAGTATTCTTGCCTGGAGAATCCTGTGGACAGAGGAGCCTGGAGGACTGCTATCCATAGGGTCGCACAGAGTCAGACATGACTGAAGCAACTTAGCAGCAGCAGCATTCCTGTTATTAGAGAGGTTTGCTGACTATTATTTTTGGAGAGGGGAGGTTGGGGGAGTTTACAGGGTCTTTTCATGACTGGATGGAGGAGCCCCTTTACTCTAACCCAGGCCCTTTGGTCAGGTTTCAAGGCTCCCCAGTCATGTTCTGGAGTACCAGCAAGCCCTAAGAAGCCACATCCTGGACAGGGAGGGAAAACGTTTAGAAGAATGTCAGCCTAATTACTGGAAGCATTTTGTATGGACAAGAGGAGCCCTTTGACCCAATGCCTGGCATAAAGGTGGCACTCGGTAAATATTCATGTGAATGAATGAGTGCATTGCAGATGTAGAAGGGCAAGGGGGAGTGAAAGCGAGCGAAGGGAGGGAGGCCTGAAACAATCTGTCTTGGGAAGAAGAATGATAAGATAAACATGCAATGTTTGCAGAGCTCTGTGGAGCTGCCTCATAGAGGACACACAGCAAGTGTGGTTATTTGCACAGCTAACCAAAGAATGTATCTGTTAGAAAGGACTGGCCGGCTGTCAAAGGCATAGGGGATACGGACCTGACTGAGAGGCAGTTTCTGTCCTCAAGCAGCCCTGGGTCTAGGGGGATTAGCGGGAAGTCAATGAGAAGTTCAGGTGGAGCAGGATAAACATCATCCGCAGTGAGGACAGAAAGAGCCCTGTGTGTGCACAGTGGAGGGTTGGGGGTGGCCCCCAGGGAAGGGATGCTCAGTCGGGTTTTGTAGGAGGAAGAGGGTTTAGAGGGCAAGTTGGGAAGGAGAATGTCAGGCAGGGAGAACAGCCATGCACAGAAAGGACCAGAAGTGTGGGAGTCTGGTGCATCTCTGCAGACTGCGAGTGGTTCAGCCACCCTTGGACCTTGGAGGGAGTGCATGTGAGGAAGGGGGAGAGGAGGCTGGACAGCTCAGCTGAGCTGGGTCATCCAGGACTCTAGGGCTGAGGCTCGAATGGTGAGAAGTTCAGACTCTATCCTGGCCAGAAGTTTAAACTGATCAGAAGCGTGGCCTTTATCCTGAGAGTGCAAGGAGCCGCTGACAGGTCTCACCCAAGGTGTGGCATGACCTGACGTGCACCTTAGAAGGTCTGATGGCGAGAGCAAAACTGGAACCAGGCAGCCAGTCAGGAGGCCGCCACTGTGGCCCAGGTGAGAGGCTGCTGCCCAGACCAAGGAGATGGCCGCTGCAGGAGTGAAAGGGACACTTTCTGGTGGGCCAGTGGTTAAGAATCTGCCCTGCAACGCAAAGGACATGAGTTCAATCCCTAGTCAAGGAACTAAGATCCCACGTGCCTCGGGGCGACTAACCCCGTATGCCGCAACTACTGAGCCTACACCTTGCACCTGAGACCTGACATAGCTAAATAGATAATACTTTTTAAAAAGAGAGAGAGAAAGGGGCTTCTCCAAGGTCTATCTGAGTGCCTGTAGATGGCTGTGCCTCTTTCTCTACAATCCTAAAGTCAGCAATGGCAGATTAGGTTAGAAAGGAAGTGATATGAGCAAAGCCTCAAAGCACGCTGAGAAAAAAAAAATCTAGTTCACATAAAAATTGTGAAATATGTTAAATTTGAGTCACTGGCAGGACAGTCAGGAGACCAGCCAGTAAAGCGGAGCAAGTGTCCTGTTGCTGGCGGGGGAATTTCCATCTGCTAGTCATGTGTTGCTCATCCAGGTCAGAGATTCTCAGTGGGGTGGGGCGCTGGGGAGAGGCAGCTTGTCTCCTCAGGGGACATGTGGCAAAACATCTAGAGACATTTTTGGTGTCACATTGGGGGGGGTGCGGGTTGCTACTGGTATCTAGCTGCTAAATATCCTATAAGGCACAGGATAGTCCCCCTCCCCCCCCACAAAGACTTATCCACCCCAGAGTGTAAAAAAAAACCCTGCACTAGATGAAGAAATAAAGATGTATGAAGGAAAATAAGGTTCTGGAAACTCCTGCCCTAGGAAGGAGATAGTCATGACTCATCAAAGAGAAGCTGGAAAAGCATTTGAGGTGGAGGGGGGGTAGTATTCCCCTTCCACGCACAGGTCTCACCTCTACAAAGGCACCAAAGACTTGCAGCTTCCTTCTTGTAGGGAAAGGAATTTCCAGGGAGGGCTGCAGCAGGTGGGCCAAAGGTGTCTGACCCCCCAGATGGAAGTCCCTGGGTCACGGGCCCCTGGGGAAAGAACTGGGCCCAGATAGCAGCCCTGGCTGAGACTGGCACCTGCAGTGGGGCTGGAGGGGTCCTGTTTGACTCATTCCCAAAGTGAGGGGGGCATATTCCCTGCTGAGGATCAAAGTCACGGTTGGTCCAGGTACTGAAGGGAAAGTGAATAATCTTTCAGGTGTGTGGCAGTGGAAGACAACAACCTGAAATGCACTGAACAAATGTCAGATGAAGTTGGGGGAGAAGGGAGGCAGTGACGGTCTGGGGCCTGTGGCGCATCGGCAGCTGGGGCCCCTGCTCTTTCTTATCTGCTCAGGCTGCCATTCTTGGGCCCTGAGGTCATTCAAGAATGGCAGGAGGCCACCAGGAAGCTACTCTGTGGCCAGCTGGGAACACTCTTCCTTATCCCAGAGGCCAGGGAGAAAGTCATCCTCACAAGGACAAGTCCTCTGTGGATGCATCAGCCCTGGACCGATCACACCATCTGGCCTCTTTTCTGGACCTCCTGGAGAAAAGGCTTTGCTTTTCTCCACAACAGCTATTGTGGAGCCAGTTCTAATGGGGCTGTCGGTAGATCCGATACCTTTTATGTTTAGCTTTGCTCAGCGCAGTTAGAGAAGATGGAGGGGGAGCAGGAGGCTGTTTTGGACAGGATGGTCAGGGAAGGCCTCCTTGAAGAGGGGACACAGGAGCTGAGATGAGAAAAACTCAAAGCAGCCAATTAGGTGATGGTCATTCTCAGAGCCTTCCTGGCAGGGGGAACAGATCTGCAAAGGTCCCAGATGGGGAAAGTGTGGCTCATCCGTGGAACTGCCAGAAGGCCTGCAGGCTGGAGCTGGAGAAGGAGCCTGGAGATACGGCTGGAGGGGCAGGTAGAGAGGGGATCACATGGGGCCTCAGGGGCCTCGGCAGGGTTTGAATTTTATTCTAGGTGGGTTGGGATACCATTGGGAGTCTGCTGTGGTGTCGATGCAGTGACCAGACTGGAGGCTGGGGTCAAGTCCGGAAGAGAGAGGAGGGAGGTGTGGACTGGAGTGGTGGGTGGCAGCAGAGGGCAAGGAGGGTTGGATCTGAAATACCATTTGGAGCTCAATCAGACAGGCATCAGTGATTTGGATATGGGGGTTAACAAGGGAAGACCTGAGAAAGCGCCCAGAGTTCTACCTTAAGCACCGTGGAGTGGGCCTTGGTGCTGCTGGCTGAGAAATGGGGTAACTGGACTAGGGGGATGTTAGGAGTTCGGTTTCAGATTAACCATGGGCCCGAGTCAGCTGCTCTCCGCTCAGCGCTGGCAGGCTTCCAGGTAAACACCGCTGTAAGGAAAGGCAGTGGGGCCGAAGGGGACCACTTGTACCTCCCTGGACTCTCAGAAGCCCTTCTTTTCTCTGCCTTCATCCTGTTTGTTTCCCAGAACACACACTTCATTTTGCCATTCTCTTGCTCAAGAGCCTCTGAGGATTTCCTGCTCCTTATCAGATGAAGTCCAAACACTGCCGCCTCACGCAGGGCCCCCACCAACACGATTAGTCCAAGAAAAAAACGTTGAATTCAGAGGCATGTACTTTCTGGTGGACAAGCTGGTGGCTGAGTAGACATCGCCCCCTGGTGGCTGGAGCCTCAACAGCTGCGGTTTCCCTTTGAGGGCTGAGAACGTGGGCACAGCCGGGAGTCGGGGGAGGAGCAGGGTTAAATCCCACCCAAGGGCCCGGGGGAAGCCAAATTTCAAAGCATTTTGCTTCTGCACCACTGGACCCCTCCTCAGGCCTTCCCTTTGACTTCCTGTGCGGAGTGGAGGCTGGTGTGGACCTTGGGAGCAGAGGGAGGCTGTGAGGAGAGCTTGCTTTCACCCCCCGCAACTCCCACCGCAGGCAGGAGTGGTCGGGACAAAGGCCAGGGTGTCCAGATGGCCTCTCACCTCTTGAATCTGTTCCTTCATCACCTTGATCTCATTCTCTCGAGGTTCTATTTGCTTCTTCAGCTCCTTTATTTTGTAGTCGAGCACAAACTTGAATTTCTCTAGTTCCTGATTTTTCTTTTTCAGATCATAGATTCGCTTCTCCTGTGGGTGAGAGCAGGGAGGCGTGAAACAGCTATCGGGAGGCCCTGGTATGGAATCCTCTTAGGCACAGCACACAAATCCTGTGACCTCCTAAGGGGACACAAACGGGGGCTCCCCCACCAGGGGCACCGCTGACTCCCAGCTTCTGTGCCAGACTTCAGTCATTCACTCACCCATCCGGACAGTTTGTGGTCGACTGTGTGGAAGAAAGCCCACCTGGACAGCACCTCTCAGCCCAGACGTTCTTCTACAATATGACCTTACGCTGCTACATCAGGAGGCAGGGTCTAATCCCTTCCCTTTTGCATCTGGCTAATTTGTGGTCTGCTTGTAACCCAAAGAACTCAGCTCAAGTGATGCAGTGTGGCTTCCCAGGCTATCTCAGAAGAGACCAACCAGCTTCCACCTGGTTCTCTTGGAACACGTGCTCTGGGGGAGGCCACCTGTTATTGTCAAAAGTCCTACCACTCTGAGATCTGTAGGCTGGAGATCTGCTCTGTCAACAGTCCCAGCTAAGCCCAGCATTCCAGCCATGCTGGCCAAGGGGCTGGGTAGAGGGCTGAAGAAGCCACATTGGCTGTTGGTCTTCAAGCCCACCGCTGCTGGAGTAACCCAACTGAGGTCCCACTAGGACCCAGACATCGAGGACAAGGACAAGCCATCCCATTGTATCCTGTCCAGATTCTAGACCTACAAAATCTGCAAGCATAATAAAACAGTTGTTTTTCACCAGTAACTCTTGGGGCAATGTGTTGCAAGGCAATGACAACTGGAGTGTAGATCGATCTGTTATTTATTGAACAGAGATCTTTTGCCAAGGTTACAAATTCCAAATAGAAATATGCCATAGTCCCCACCCTTAAGAGGGAACGTACTAGCTGGGAAAGCAGATGTGCCAACAAGTGTAGACCCACACGGTGACAGGTGTCGTAGAAGAGGCTGGCACACAGAAGGCATGGTGTGTAATGAGGGTGCTGAGAACTCACATGAGTTAGGGTGGTGGTAGATGGGGGCAGTGAGAAATGGGGCTGGAGGGGAAGTGGGGAGGAAGGCAAGGGTCTAAATAGTTGAGAATTTATCCGGGAGGCCAGGAGCTGGTTAGCTATAGCCCTCAGGTCAAATCTGACCTTCTGCCTATTTTCATAAAGTTTTATTGGAACATAGCCAAGCCCATTCATTTTTGTCTTCTCTATGACTGATTTTATGCTACTGGAGCAGAACTGAACAACTGTGGCAGAGAGACCACACTGCCAGCAAAGTCAAAAATATTACTACCTTGCCCTTCACAGAAAAAGAAAAGGTTGCTGACCCTTGCCACATGCAGTTGAGAGCTGTGAAAGAATTTAAAGTGGGAGACTGAAATGATTACAGAGTGTAGAGGCAGGGAGCCTGGATGGGAAGTGGGGTGGAAGGCTGTTAGACCCGTCAGGCTGGTGCAATTTTCTAGAGGTCTTAACCTCTTTCTTGTCAAACCCCCCTTTAAGTTGGGGAGGGGACAAAAAATCAGTAGATTGGGGTTAATATATACACCCTACTCTATGTAAAATAGCTAACAAACAACTGAGCGACTTCACTTTCACTTTTCACTTTCATGCATTGGAGAAGGAAATGGCAACCCACTCCAGTGTTCTTGCCTGGAGAATCCCAAGGACGGGGGAGCCTGGTGAGCTGCCGACTATGGGGTCGCACAGAGTCGGACACGAATAAAGTGACTTAGCAGCAGCAGCAAGGACCTACTTATAGCACAGGGAACTTGACTAAATACTCTGTAATGACCTGTATGTGAAAAGAATCTAAAAAGGAATGGATGTATGCATATGGATAACTGACTCACTTTGCTGCACACATGGAACAAACACAACATTGGACATCAACTATACACCGATAAAAATTAATTAAAAAACACTTTAAGAATCTGCAGAGAGCTTTGGCTCCTACCTAAAAAAATGCCCAGATATAAACGCAAATGCTCACTTGCAGAAATGACATGAAGGCACTGCCTCATTTTGTCTTTGTCACACCCCCTGAGCGCCCCATTCACAGGTGAGAAAACAAGGCTTGGATCGTTGCCCGAGGCTGCCACGTGGCCAGTGGAAAACGCTGCCCGGGAACCTAGCTCTCTAGGTGGAAACCCAGGTTCTCAACCACCCGGGGGGTTGCATCCAACTAAGGCAACAAGGGCAGAGGGGATGAGATGAGGGCGAGGAGCCTGCATTTGCTCAGGAGGAGGAGACGAGATGTGGGATACGGAGGTGGTGTACCTCACAACAGGTGAGGCGTCTGTCTTCCTGTTTTGTGAAAAAGCTATCCAGAAAAGTGATTTCACTTTCTGCGGTCCCCAGTGGTTGCAGGGCTCGCCACAGGGGAGTTCCTCTCTGATCAGGGGGACCACATGGGCGATGCGGTGGGTGAGCTGCCCCCAGTCCATGGGATGGTCACCCTGGGATGCCTGGCACAGAGGCGAGCCGGGGCCTGGCAGTCAGCACTCAGGTTCTTACCGCAGGTCGGTCACCTATAAACTGTTACAACCCTGGGGGAGACACTTAACCCTGGGAACCAGTTTCCTGAGCTATATAACTGGGTTGCTCACAGTCCCTGGTATTTTGAGGGGAATTGAATGGGATGAATTGACAGCACTTAGCCCCGTGCCACCCACACAGTAGGCACTTCACTGACAGCTCATCCCCCATTGAGGTCCAAAGGCAAGGAGTCTGTGTAGAGCTTTGTCCTCACGGCCTGGGTCCAGCGAGGCTGGAGCTGAGGGGGGACAGAGGATGCACCTTTACCTTATCTTGAATTGTCTCGTCTCTCTCCTGGATCTCCCGCTTGAGGCCCATGATGTCCTTCTCCAGGGACTTGATGACCCCTTGCAGCTTCACCTGCTCCCCCTTCAGGAGCTCAATGTCATTTGTTCGCTCTTCAATCTCCTTCTGCAGGCTGCTGAACTAGGGGAACAAACGGCAACAGCAGAGAACACCAGAGCCCGTGAACTCACCGCCATTCCTCTCCACTGCCTGTAGATTTTTAGGAGCTCCTCATCAGAATTTGGGACTGTCGGCCATTTCCCAGGCCAAATGGGCAATGTGGCCTTCTGTGCAAGAAGATCCAGTCCCATCCCTTATGCAAGGAAGGAATATCTAACGTTAAAGCCTCCAGAGACCAGTTCCCCCAGTGGATCCAGAGTTTTCCATGACTGTGCTAGTTGGGCTCCACGCTCCATCAAGGTCACAGATGAGTGACCTAAGTGATGAGCCATCTTAGTCATGTCCAAGAAGGGAAGGCATGACTGCCCCTGGATTGACTAGGAGTGTGATTTCTAATAGGAAAGAATGTTAACTGGCTTTGCATTTGTCTTCTTTCGAACTGTGGTGCTGGAGAAGACTTTTGAGAGTCCCTTGGATTGTGAGGAGATCAAAGTAGTCAATCCTAAAGAAAGTCAACCCTGAATATTCATTGGAAGGATTGATGCTGAAGCTGAAGCTCCAATACTTTGGCCACCTGATGCAAAGAGCTGACTCACTGGAAAAGACCCTGATGCTGGGAAAGCCTGAGGGCAGAAGAAGGGGATGACAGAGGATGAGATGGTTGGATGGCATCACCAACTCAATGGACATGAATTTGAGCAAACTCTGGGAGATAGTGAAGGACAGGGAAGCCTGGCATGCTGGGGTCGAAAAGAGTCAGACATGATTGAGCAACTAAACGACAACAAAGGCTAAATGTTTGGGGGGAATTGGCAATTCTATTGTGATCCACACAGTCAAAGGCTTTGGCATAGTTAATAAAGCAGAAATAGATGTTTTTTTGGAACCCTCTTGCTTTTTTGATGATCCAGCGGATGTTGGCAATTTGATCTCTGGTTCCTCTGCCTTTTCTAAA
>SJYV01053940.1:85878-133729 GCA_006410875.1 Neotragus pygmaeus | reverse complement strand
TGGCTGAACTGAACTGAATTGAACTGGCAATTCTATAAATATCTGTGAACTGAACGCCTCCTTGCCTGGCCGTCAGTGACTACAAACATCTCCCCTGCCTTGTAAACTTAGTCCCCTCTACTCCCAATCCTTCTCCCACCCACAGTGTCAGACCAGGAGCACCCCTGACTCCCTACACTGAGAGCCTGAGGATACCTCCAGGAGCCAACTTTATCTATCTCACCTCCAAAGACCTCATTTCCACTTTAAGGGTTTAACTCTGAAAACTCTAAATCCCACTTGCCAATAAAGGAAAGCCCAAAGGGTTCCCCAGTGCCATGGTGAACCTCCCTGTCTCCAGTAAACAGGAGAGAGGACGAGCCCCAGCGGTTACCCCATCAGAGGGTGTGGTAAGGATCTGTCTGCCTGTCTGTGCAGGGGGAACCTTCACACTGGCTGGCGCTGCTTTCCAAACCCACTTGCTGGAGCTGAGGACATTCAGGTGGGAATTCTGCCAGTCGCCGCCACCCCACCGGCCCCAACCCTGGGCAGAGCCACTGTTAGCTGACTCCGTGTCTGTCCACCCACCCCATGCTTTCTCTGCAGTGCGGTCCAGGCCTGCCCCCCACGCCTCTCAGAGACCAGCCCGGTACCTTCTTCCTCATGATGCCCGTTTCTCCTTTGAGTCTCAGGTTTGATTCCTTTTCATCCCGAAGCTTCTTCTCATATTTGGTCTTGATGTCTTGGATCTCACGGTCTTCGTCTTCTTCAATCTGCTTCTTGGTCTCTTCAAACTCCCGCAGCTGCTGCCTGACATCCTCCTGTGCCTGGCGTGGAGAGAAGAGTGTGAGCCCGGGGAGGTGGGGACAGGCGGCACCTTGGAGCTCAGAGGGCCCAGGGCAAGGTGAGCATCGAAGGCTATCACGGGGATGAAGGACCGAGTGTTAGCGCAGAAATGGAAAACAAGGGTCCACTGGCCCTTCCACTTTCTTCCTGTCCTATCTGTCCCTCTCTCCCTACCAGGCCAGGCCTCACGCTCCATCGCTTTGATCACCATCCCATCAGAACACCCGCCATTCCACCTCGGGCTTTCTTCACAGTGACACCAGCACCCCGCCTCTATCTTCCTTTCACTAAACTTGTGATACTTACAACTTTATATTTATTTCTGGAATTACCTGATGGTCTCTCCCATTAGATGTAAGTCCCCTGAGGGTAAAAACCTAGCCTATCATGCCCACCATGAGTTCCCAGTGTACGATGCACACCGGCACACAGCAGGTACTCAATAAATATTGAATGAATGAGTGGCTCTTAGATTTCTCCCCCTTCCCTAATCCAGTCAGTACCACCCTTTCCACCTCTCGAGTCCATCCACTTCTCTATGCCTCTGCCACTGCCCAGGCCCTCATTATCTCTTTCCTGGACTGTTTTCAGCCTCCTAGTGGGCCTCCTGCCTCTGGTCATGCTTCCCTCCAGTCTAATCTCATCCTCTAGTCGAGGGGAACTTTCGAAACCACACACCTGGTCATGCTGCCCCTAACTTGAAAGCCTTCTCTGCCTCACCCTTGTCCTCAGGGTAGAGTCACTCTTGAACCTGGCCCACAGACTCTCAGGAGGCAGGCCTGGCTCACCTCTCCAGCCTCAGCCATCACTCCCGCCCTGAGCTCCTGCCAGTGTGAACTAACTGCAGTCCCCCCATTGTGCACGGGCCTCAGCTACAGGACCCTGGTACTCGCTGTACCTCTGGTTCCAGCCTCTTCCCTTGGCTTTCTCTGACATTTCCTCCAGCTCTTGGTTGGGGTATCATTTCCTGTGTGAAGCCTGTATATCCCCCATCACATAATGAATGCCTGTTTGACATGGAGGCTCCAAGATGGCAGGGCCATATCTCTGTCCACCGCAGTGAATACCCAGCACAGTATATGGTATAGAGTTGGTGCTGAATCAGTCAAAGCCTAGAGCTCAGATGCTGGGAGAACAAGCTCTGCCTGGTGGAGCGTGGGGAGTGACTGGGGCAGGACTCCTTGCTCACTGCTGCCTGGGGGTGGACATTGTAGATCTCAGCAGAATCAGTGGCTTTCTTCCAATTCTGAACCTGGCATTCTCCCAGGTTGCATATACCATCCCTTGACTGAGTGCTTTGGAGATTGAGAGAGGCAGGTGGTTTTAAAACTGAGCTGAATGACCTCCTGACAAAGGCTTCTCTTGGCCAGACTCTTGCTGGATGGAAGTCTGGCCAGTGGACTCCGTCTGTAACCTAGAGGGGCCCACCAGCCCCTGCTCTTGATCTAAGAGATGCTGCTAAAAAGTAGAAGAATCCCAGTCAGTTCAGTAAGATGACATTTGGGAGGCATCTCTCTAAGAAAGTTCTGAGTTGAAATCCTGCTGACTCAAAAGAAAAAAAGCCTTGTTATCACTATGAGAGGTCTGGGGAGGAAGGCTGACCTTTCACTACTCTGGGAGGATCCATTCACCCTAAAAGCAGAGCCCAGCAGACTGAGATGTTGTATAAGCCACACGGACAAAAGGGGTCTGGGAGCCTTGAGAACACATAGGGATGCCTAGCCCTGTAAAAGGGGAAGGAGGAGGGTGAGGGGTTAGGGGAAAATCGTCAAGAAGCGGGCTCTTGTCCTGAGTCCCTGAGGGTGCACACCAGCAGCCAGGTGAAGAAGCATCGTCCTGAGCAGGGGCTCAGAGGTTGGTGCAGAAGGATTCCGGAGACTCCCCATCACTGGATGTGGGAAGCTGGATGGGGCAATGGGAAATGGGGCTGGGCAGGTAGGCAGGGCAGCTAGGGAGCGTTTCTCACACTGCAGAACTGGAATCAGGTGGGCTCGGGTTGGGGTGGAATTCTCTTGGCTCTCTCTCTGCCATCTGAGCTCAGCCTCTACCAAGTCTGTGGGGCCTCCACCCTCTACTTCCTACTGAGTCCACTCCCACCGCCTGGGCAGCGTCCCAGTTCGCCGAGGACTTCTGGATGCCGACTCAGCAGCTTCCCTGCCATCATCAGGGTGGTTACAGGGGACCCTAGGACGTCTCTTGGTGCTGTAACCCTTATCTTCCTGCACCCACTCTCAGGCCCCCACCCCGGATACGGTGTCACCTCTGAGTCTTAAAATACAGGCCCTGGTCTCTGAGCACAGGTGACTTCTCTGCTGGATCCCAGGTATGTCACCCTGGCTCTCAACCTCACCACGTTCCCTGGCCCAGTCTCGATTCATTCACTGTCTCTTGGTTCCTTACCGACTCTCTCTGGCCTGGACCCAGTGCCTGGTTCCCAGCCGACCATTGTTTTCACCACTTGGTGAAGCCCCGGCTCTGGGCCAGGGCTGCCCTGTGTCTTCCTTGCTCACACGTTTACGCGCAGAGCCCTGCTGTGGAACAGCACACAGGCTGGGGGGTGACTGCGGCCAGAATGAGCCCCAGGCAGCTAGGCCTTGAGCTATAGGCCCGCCCGTCCTCTTCTTGGTCTTTCCCTTCAAAAGTCACTCCATGTGGGGACTTCCCTGGTGGTCCGGTGGTTAGGAACGTGCCTTCCAAAGTGGGTTCGGTCCCTGGTTGGGGAACTAAGATCCCATATGCCACGAGGCAACTAAGACCATGCACCATAATGAAGACCCAGAGCACCCAAACCCCCCCCAAACCCCCCCAAATCACTCCACACCTTCATGACTCTCCTGTCCCCTCACTCTCAGAGCACCATCTGCCAGAATTTTGTGCCAAAAAGGAGACCATCTGGCCTCTCTCAGTTTTCTCTTCATCTCAGGAAATGAGATATTGCGGCAACCCCATCTGCTGGAACATTCTATGACTTTGCTCTGCCTGGATGCTCTCAACCTCCTGCATTTCCCTGTCTCCTGGTTAATCCCAGCTTCCGTGCCTCCAGGATCTCAGTAGCTCCTGCCAGCCTTTCCTGACGTTGCAGGCCAGTGGCAGGGGATGTGGGGGGTGGTCTCTCAAACATAAATGTGTTTCTCTCTCAGTTTCTCACACGAAGACACATACACCATATATTGAGTAGATTTCTTTAAAAATCTTCCTTTTCACTTTTTCATCATCGTTTTGAAAGTGAAAGTGTTAGTCGCTCAGTCATGTCTGACTCTTTTCGACCCCATGGACTCACCAGACTCCTCTCTCCATGGAATTCTCCAGGCAAGAATACAGGAGCGGGTTGCCATGCCCTCCTCCAGAGTATCTTCCCAACCTAGGGATCCAACCCAGGTCGTCTACATTGCAGGCAGACTCTCTACTGTGTGAGCCACCAGGGAAGCCCACATCATAGTTTTGGGTGACCATAAATACCTGATTCATTTGAAGAAGGTCAAGACCTTTCTGTGTTTCTCAGCCCGACATAGGTAGTTGCTTGGGGAAGAGAATTTTCATCTGACCTCCAGAGCGGCAGATTGTGTAGTTGTATATTTGCAATCTGTAATTTCGTGTACTTGCTAAATTGCAAACAGCTTTATGTACTTTGGGTTCCTTTCTTCTCAAAAATTGCTATGTGAGCAACACGGTTTTCGCCTATCCAAATGAACACCCACTGAAAATGTACTGCACCTTAGCACATTTACTGTGAAACTGAATGTTAAGTCCCAGGTTCCAGAAACTGCCTTGGAGAACCTTTCCTGTGGGGCTCTGGGCTCTCTGTGTCAGCTGTGCTCTTCAATTGATTCAGAGCTGTAATTCACTCAGAGGTGTTTGTGTTCTTTATAAATAGATTAGCATCATCATTCAGATAATTAGGGTAGATTTACATTTTTAAAGAAGTCTTAAACCAATTTCTGGAGTTATTAGAACTGGCATCCTGATTTGTTCTACTAATTACAGCTCAGCTCTTGGTCTCCCGGCTACCACCTCTCCATACAGCTATTAAGTCTTATTTTTTTGGTGGCACTGGGTCCAAGGGCTGGATAATTAATTTTGCAAATGGTCTTCAGTTTGTGGCTCTTGGTTTGTTTCTGTGAGACCTGGACAATGCTTTGTAACTTAACCAGATCTTAGTGTGCCTGTTCTGCAAATTAATTGCGATAAAAATTTTGTTTACCACACTGTGAGAATGTCATCAATTGAAGGAGCAGTCTTATTAAGGAAAGGGCTTCCCTGGTGGTTCAGATGCTAAAGAATCTGCCTGCATGTTGGAGACCTCAGTTTGATCCCTGTGTCAGGAAGATCCTCTGGAGTAGGAAATGGTTACCCACTCCAGTATTCTTGCCTGGAGAATTCCATGGACAGAGGAGCCTGGTGAGTTACAGTCATGGGGTTGCAAAGACTGGGACATGACTTAGCAATGAACGCTTTATTTCACTTTCTTATGTAGGAAGTTTGATACCCATGATAATGCATCAGTGTTATTACTGGGTTGGCCAAAAAGTTTGTTTGAGTTCTTATGGAAAAACCCTAATGAACTTTTCAGCCAACCCAATACTAAATCCCAAGCCATCGAAATGGCTGTTTCCTTCTCCTGGGCTTGATAAACTTTGGAGAAAATAATCTTGCTGTTTGCCTAAAACTTCTGTGTTTCTATTATTTTCTTCAAAGCCACTGAAGCTAACCTCTCTGTGTGTGCTTAGTTGCTCAGCTGTCTCTGACTCTTTGCAACTCCGTGGGCTGTAGCCCGCCAGGCTGCTCTTGTCCTTGGAATTTTTCAGGCAAAAATACTGGAGCGATTTACCATTTCCTCCTCCAGGGGATCTTCCCACCTCAGGGTTCAAACCTGCATCTCTTGCATTGGTCAGGCAGGTTCTTTACCACTAGCGCCACCTGGGAAGTCCCTCTAAAATGAGATGATGAAATAAAACCCACTAAATTATCCTTCCAGAGTTTATCTCCAGACCTTCTAATCTCCTCTATCTCAATGTCTATGATTTGTGTGTGCTTTTCTTTTGATGGGCAGACTTTTAAAATCTGACCAGCTGACAATGAGAGTGGAAGGGTTAGTAACTTTTAGCTTTTATTCAGTCCATGATTTTAAAGGAGAATATTTAATTCCATATGTGCCAGTCTCTGTTCCTTTTTTTTTTTTCTGGGTGTTTGTGTGTCATTGCAAACTTCTCTTTTCCATGAGGGGTTTCAGTGGGCCCAGACCAGTTAAGCAAGCCTGTTGGGTATCTGTTCCTGTTTGTTGCTGTACGNTATATGGAATTTAGAAAGATGGTAATAATGACCCCATATGCAAGACAGCAAAAGAGACACAGATGTAAAGAACATACTTTTGGACTCTGTGGGAGAAGGTGAGGGTGGGATGATTTGAGGGAACATCACTGAAGCATGTATATTACCAAACGTAAACTAGACGGCCAGTGTAAGTTCAATGCATGAGCAAGGGCACTCAAAGCCAGTGCACTGGGACCACCCAAGGGATGGGGTGCGGAAGGAGATGGGAGGGGGTTCAGGATGGGGGACACGTGTGCACCCATGGCTGATTCACGTCTATGTGTGGCATGAACCACTACAATATTGTAATGTAATTAGCCTCCAAATAAATAAATAAATTAATTTAAAAACCCCAGTAAAAGATAATAATGAATTTAGAGGATCATTGTGAATTTTAAATGGTTTTTTTTTTAGGTTCAATAAGAGCACAAGGCACCTAGGAAACCAGTAGTCCATGCTGCTGCTTCTGCTGCTAAGTCACTTCAGTCATGTCTGACTCTGTGCGATCCCATAGACGGCAGCCCACCAGGCTCCTCTGAGAGATCCCTTTTAATCTAAATCTCAGGTTTACTGGGCTTCCCAGGTGGCGCGAAAGGTAAAGAATGCTCCTGCCAGTTCAAGAGACATCAGAGACCTGGGTTCCATCACTGGATTGAGAAGATCCCTTGGAGGAGGACATGGCAACCCATTCCAGTATTCTTGTCTGTAGAATTCCATGGACAGAGTAGCCTGGCAGGCTATAGTCAATAGGTTCGCAAAGAGTCAGACACAACTGAAGTGACATAGAGCAGCAGCAGCAGCAGCAGATTTATTATTATTAGGAAAATTTTACCATTTGGATAGAATTAGTAGACTGATAAGGAACAAAGTTATAGCAGCAGACAGGCTTGGGCTCCAATTCCTCTTCTGCCACCTGTTATCCTTGTGACCTTGAGAAAACTATACAAATCTCTCAAAATCTCAAGTTCCCCTTTTCCTTTATAAAATGACTATATCATAGATTTCCCAGGAAGTTGTGAGGATTAAAGTATGCAAAGCACTTAGCATCTGGAACTGTGTGTGGGATCATTAAATGGTGTATTTTTGTTTTGCTCCTGCTGCCGCTAAATCACTTTAGTCATGTCAGACCCTGTGTAACCCCATAGATGGCAGCTTAGAGGCTCCTCCATCCCTGGGATTCCCCAGGCAAGAATACTGAAGTGGATTGCCATTGCCTTCTCCAATGCATAGTAAGTCGCTTCAGTCGTGTCCAACTCTATTCAACCCTATAGACAGCAGCCCACCAGGATCCTCTGTACACAGGATTCTCTAGGCAAGAATATTGGAGTGGGTTGCCATTTCCTTCTCCATTTTTTTTTGTTTGTTTCTTTGTTTTGTTTTACTTATTTAATTTACTACGTTTCTCTTATGGTTAAGCAGGGATATGATATCAACCAATCTTAGTCTAGAGAAATACTGCATGCTTTGTGAAGTCTTAAAACTACCAACTGTCTTAAAACAAGCTGAAACTTTGCAATCAGAGAATCAAAAACCCTTCGTTTGGAAAAGGACCTGGTGGTCATCCAGCCCATTCTGAATTGGGCATCAGTGACCATGAAGATACTCCAGGCAATTATCTGCCTTGGTTACGTTTCAGTGCCTCCCAATCAGTGGGGGAGACATTAGACACTACTCTAGCAAGACACCAGCGTGATTATTCTAAAGCTTTATTTGTGCAGATGTTTATAATTAAATCAGGGGAATTCAGTCACCATGTAACTTCCAACCGTAGGCCCTGGTTTTATAACTAAATACAAAGAGAGCACAGTCAAATACTATGAAAGGGCTTGAAGACTCTTGCCCTATACTGTAGCAGTTACGAGTTAGGGCCTAAAAGTTTGGCCTGAGGGAAATTGGTTAAAACAAAGGCATCTTCTCTGTGTGATGGGAAATATTATTCAGTTCGGTTCAGTCTCTCCGTGATGTCCAACTCTTTGTGACCCCATGGACTGCATCAAGCCAGGCCTCCCTATCACCAACTCCCAGACTTTACTCAAAATCATGTCCATTTAGTCGGTGATGCCATCCAACCATCTCATCTTCTGTCATCCCCTTCTCCACTTGACCTCTATCTTTCCCAGCATCAGTGTCTTTTTTAAGAGTCCAAGAATCCTAATGAGTCAGTTCTTCACATCAGGCAGCCAGAGTATTGGAGTTTGAGCTTCAACATCAGTCCTTCCAACGAATATTTGGGACTGATTTCCATTAGGATGGACAGGTTGGATCTCCTTGCAAGCCAAGGGACTCTCAAGAGTCTTCTCCAACACCATGGTTCAAAAACATAATTTCTTTGGCACTCAGCTTTCTTTATAGTCCAACATTCATGTCCATACATGACTACTGGAAAAACCCATAACCTTGACTAGATGGACCTTTGTTGGCAAAGTAATGTCTCTGTTTTCAATATGCTGTCTAGGTTGGAAATAATTTTTCTTCAAAGGAGTAAGTGTCTTTTAATTTCATGGCTGCAGTCACAATCTGTAGTGATTTTGAAGAACCCATAAATTAGGTCAGCCACTTTTTCCACTGTTTCCTCATCTATTTGCCATAAAATGATGGGACTGGATGCCATGATCTTCGTTTTCTGAATGTTGAGCTGTAAGTCAACTTTTTTTACTTTCTTCTTTCACTTTCATCAAAAGGCTATTTGCTTTTTCTTCACTTTCTGCCATAAGGATGGTGTCATCTGCATATTTAAGATTATTGATATTTTTCCCAGCAATCATGATTCCAGCTTGTGTTTCATCCAGTCAAGCATTTCTCATGATGTACTCCGCATAGAAGTAATAAATAAGCAGGGTGACAATATACAGGCTTGACGTACTCCTTTTCCTATTGTTTCATGTCCAGTTCTAACTGTTGCTTCCTGACCTGCAAACAGATTTCTCCAGAGGCAGGTCACGTGGTCTGGTATTCACATCTCTTTCAGAATTTTCCACAGTTTGTTGTGATCCACACAGTCAAATGCTTTGGTATGGTCAATAAAGCAGAAATAGATGTCTTTCTGGAACCCCTTTGCTTTTTTGATAATCCAGTGGATATTGACATTGAACTCTGGTTCCTCTGCCTTTTCTAAAACCAGTTTGAACATCTGGAAGTTCACTGTGAATGTACTGTTGAAGCCTGGCTTGGAGAATTTTGAGCATTACTTTACTAGTGTGTGAGATGAGTGCAATTNGATGAACTTAGTCTAGCCAAGGAACTGCTGTCTGAAAGGCTGAGCACCTCCCCACTCAGGGAGGTCCCTAGCTGCCAGGGACTCAAACAGAGAAACAGCATGAAACAAGGCCACGAAGCACGCTCAGGAAGGAAGGCGGGGAAGGAAAGGGAGGTCCAGCGAGGCTGCCCGCGGCCCTCAGGGCTGCACCTGGGCCAGGGCTGCAGGATGGCCCTGGGAACAGGAGGCACAGCTTGGCTTCCTGAGTACCTCTTCCAGGAGGGTGGTTTTCTCCTGCAGTTTGGCCTCATAAAACTCAGTCAGCTCCTCCAGGGCCTGGCTCTTGGTCTCATCGTTATCCCGAAGCTGCTTCTCGTACTCCTCCTGCATCCTCTGGGACTTCAGCTGCAACTCCTGGTACTTCTCATATTCCAGAAGCAACTTTTGGTTGTTGCAACATTCTGGAGAGAAGCAAGGAAGGTTACTTCAGGAAGGATGGTAGCACCAGCCCCGGGGACACTCAGGAGCCTTGGCTGCTTTTCCATTTCCTTCCAGCACCAGCTAGAGCTTCTGCTTCGACAGGCCAGATTCAAATACACACCCATCTTCCTTACAGGGCCCCCACGCTATTGTCTTATAAGGCAACCTGATTCCCTCCCTTTGATGTTAGGCAGAAAGGTTTCCAGGAAAGTGCAGAGAGATGTTTGGAGGTTCAGGGCCAAGAAGAATGTCCTGAGTATGCAAAACAGGTGCCAGTACCCCCATCTTTTGGAAGAGTAAACTGAGGCTGGGGGAGGTTAGGTGACTCCCTAGAGCACCCAGCAAGTCAGGGTGAGTCTGGGACCCAGTGCACCCTATTAGGTTCCAAATCCACACTTTTTCGTATCTCCTACTGGTATGCAGTAGGTATTTAACCTGTGTTTAAAGAATGAGTAAATACACAGGAATAAAAAACACAGTGAGCTCCAGGGGATAAAGGCAGGCTGTTTATAGACTAGGGCTGAATCCAGAGGGCTGTTGGACTTTGCCCCCAACCAACCACCCTCGGCCCAGGCGTGGCCTCACCTAGGTCCTGCAGTTCCCGGCTCTGTTTGTCCAGGAGGTCGTCCATGCGTTCACGATGGAGTACATCCTGCTTTTCTTTTTCAGTTTTCAAAACCTAAGACACAGAGTCAAATATTCTCATTTCTACATGTCTGCGGAAAGCACCACTGTGAGAAACACCAAGTAATAGCCTCCTTCACTCACAAACATTTCCCAAGCCTTTATTTTATTCTATGAACAACATTCAAGCTATCATTTTTATTTGTATTATAGTCTGCTCTGAAAGTTCTATATTATCTCTATACCAATCCCTTCTGTGAAATGGATCTTATCAATCATGAGTTCAGTTTTGGACAGGCACCAAATGGATTTTTGGGTGGAAAAGGTAAGGATTGATTTGAATCCTCTGTTGTTAGTACATTGCTCTCAAAGGAAATCCTTGGATATGTTAATGTGTCAGTTTCTAAGAAAGTATTTTCTTTAATGGAGCCAGAAAGCTCCTTTCGGACAGGGGAGGGACCTAACTTTGTACTCTGTACATAGAGGGCACTGATGTTTGTTGATTAAATGAATGAAATACTAAAGTTAACTGCCAGGGTGTTTTTAGACCCATAGAGATAACAGAAAAGAACCAAATACCACTTGAGCAAAAAAATGGCAGCGTTTGAAGAAGGGCCAGGCAAGTTTGTACGGAAGAGAGAAATCATTCCAGGAGAATCTTGGACCAATGTTAATGACAAGAAGGCCATTTAGACTAATTTTACTTAACTTACTGACAATCTGGAGATCAATATTCTGTAAGCTTTCTCTTTCCATACTTTATTTTTCTTGTTACTTTTCATTTTGCTATTAAGTAAGTCTCTCTTTATCAGAAAGGTAATATATTCTCCTGGTGGAGAGTTTGGAAATTATAGGAAAGCATAAAGAACTAAATTCAAACTATCCACAATCTCAACTTCCAGAGATGGTCATATCATTATCTATTTTCTTAAAAATTGTTCTAGGTGTATCTATTTTACCTCATTAGTAGCATTCACCATAAGGAGTTTTTTTATTCTGCTTTTTTCTCTTTTTCCACTTAGCACTTTGCTGTAAGCATTTCTGATGTTATCAAAATTATCATATGTCTTATTGTTTGAGTGAGTGCTAGTTGTTTTGAGTGAATAGGAAATTTCTTGTTTGAGGCTGTTGATTCAACAGACCTGGTTTTTTGTTTTCAAGGACTCCATTTCCTGGAGAAACTTGTCTGTCAGCTCTTTAATCTTCTCAGAATAGTTCATATCCTTTAGTCGAAGCTGATACTCATTCTCCATTTTTAATTCTTCCACACGAGTCTTCAGCTCCAACATAACCTGAGCCTTTGGGAGGAAGACACAGAATCAAGAACATTCACAGTGCGGCTGAATCGGACCATTTAAACCCGTGGCCTTGAGCTCCCTGGGACCTGCAGCTCTGCTCAGAGCATGCGTCATCTTTCCACGTAAGACACAGATCAGACACTTGGAGACATATGAGCTTCTTCCTCTGTCTCCAAAACACCTATTCAGTGTGGCGCTCCACCGAGCGACAGGCATTATGCTAATAACACCTCTCTCCTGCGAATATGCTTAAATGTCACCTGCTCAGTCAGGTCTACATGGGCCTGATTTAGTCCTGCTTCCTTCCCCTTGCTATTCCCATTCCCAGCACTGACTCCCCACCCCCTACCCTGCTCTACTTTTCATTATCCCCTTAGATCTTGGCACTTTTAAATGTTATGTATTATTTTGCTTATTGCCTTTTGTCTTCATCCCCCACTAGAATTCAGTCTCCAAGAAGGCCGAAATCTTTGTTGGTTTTATACACTGATGTATTTCAGGTACCTAGATGGTGCTGAACACACAGTAGGCACTCAGAAAGTATTTGTTGAATCAGGGTTCCTGCCTCCATGGAACTTACCGCTTCCTGAATCAGCCAGGTAGACATATCATTACCAACTGTGAGAAGTGCCCAAAGCCAGGCAGAGTGTACCCAGGCTGGGCTAGAGAAGGACTGAGGGCAGATGCATTAGCTGAAGGGCCCTGCACAGTCCTGGTGGGCGATGGTAAGGGCCTGGCCAGAGGTCGGGGAGCAGATCAGGGTGGAAAGATTTTGGAGAGGTTTTAGGGAATGGTACTTGATGTGATGAAGATGAGTGAGAGGACTATGGGTGAAGCTCACCTCCCCTGACCGGACCATTCCCTGAGGGTTGCCCTGGCCTGGCGTGCTTCCTTGCATTATCCTGGGAGCCCAGCACAGGACCAGCAACAGTCAGCACCAAATAAACACTTATCAGATGAACATGTGGCCCCGGGGGTCTTCCGGGGACGAGTGGGATGCGTTTATTGGCCGGAACCACAGGTTCTGACACGCTGCACTGGAAGCACCTGCTCATCCTCCTGCCTCCGTCCTTTTGCTCATCCTCCTGCCTCCGTCCTTCTCCACGTGGCTGCTGCAGAGCAGAATCTCCAGATGAAAGTCTATCAGGTCGTTGCCTAACTCAGATCATCAATGGGGCCTTAGGAACCATCTCCAAAGTCTAAAACCTGCTATAAAAGCCCCCTCACCACCTCTCTCTGCTTCAGCTCCAACCTTTCTCTGCAGCACCCCCTCGACTCCAGCCCCACTAACTAGGGGCATCCTCCTCAGAACACTCTCCCTCACCCATCTGCATACATTCATGTCCTAGAGGCTCTGTTCAAGGCTCACTTCCTCAGACACCAGTCTGCTTGGGTCAGGGTCCCTTCTTTGTGCTCCCACAGCACCGTTTCCTTCATAACACTCACTACACATCTGATTCCCTTTAAGAATTTTACCTAGGGAATCCCCTGGCTGTCTAGTGACTAGGACTCCGTGCTTTCACTGCCAAGGGTGTGGGTGCAATTGCTGGCTGGAGAACTAAGTTCCTGCAAGCCATGTGGATGGGCCAAAATAAATAAATGAATAAAATTTTACCCACACCTTCTCCCGTGATATAAGCTCCAGGACTGTCTATGTCTTTCATTTCTGTGATCCCAGATCTAGCACAGTGTCTGGCACATGGCAGATCCCTCTGCAAGTACTAGTTGGATGCATGAATAAATGAATGACTAAGTGGCTGGGTGAATCACACAGTTACATAGAATGTCAGAAAGAGGATAAAGAAAAAGAGAGAGTTGGGAATTCTGGGCAATGTGACCTTTAAGGCCAGGTGAAGGAAGGGCCAGGAAGGTTGCTGGGGAGGAACAGCCAGTGGCTCACAGGCAATGATGAGTGTGGGCGCATGGAGCCCGAAAAACAAGGGAATTTCAAGAAGTGAGGGGAACACACGCTGGTCACTTCCGGTTGGCAGCGGTGCTGTCAGGCCTAGCTGGGGGCAGGGTCAGGAGGCAGCCCAGACTCCTCAGGCTTTGGTGCAGCCTGGTGCGTCCTGTTTGGTGTCTTCCTCTCCCCTCTGGGAAGAAGAGAGAAAAGGGAGAAGGAGGAGGAGACACACGTGCCTGCCTGCAGGAAGTTAGACCCCAACTGTCACAGGCTCTCCTTCAGCCTTTCCTCCCACTTCCCTTTCCTGCAGAAAGTTCCAGGGAGCTCCCAGAGTGATCTCCGGGAATCCCCAGGGGACTATCTTCCTATGATGGGGCCCTTTTGGCATTGCAGTCCTGCTGCTTTCCCTTGTCGCTGTCCCTTGCGTGAGTGTGAGTTTCCTGATCACAGGGCCTGGCCTATCTTTCCACACATGCAACCCCAGGGACCAGCAAACATCAGGTACTCAGTGAATGCACGTGAAACTCTGCATGAACGGCAGTGAGTGCACAGCTGTGCACGCTCTGTATGCCCCGAGAGAATTACCACTCACTGGGCTTCTTCCTCAGGAAGCGCAGGGCTCAGAGTGCTTCAAACACACGTGATTGGACTGTTGGATGGATCAACAGGAGGAAAAGTGCTCTGAGGTCAGGATGATGGAAGTGGGCTATGGATGAAGTCTGAACTGGTGCTCTGGGCCTACTCCTAACTGTAATAGCTCTATGTGTAGTGGCACTGTGGACATGCCACTCAACCTCTCCAAAAGTATTTCTTGAAACATAGGGGAAAACAATAGTATCTTCTCCAGTTGTGAGATTTAAATAAGAAAATACTTATAAAGTATTTAGCACAGTGTTTGATTTGTGGCAAACCTAAAAAAAAGGTTTGCTGTTGTTTAGTCGTTAAGTTGTGTCCAACTCTTTTGCAATTCCATGGACTGTAGCACACGAGGCTCCTCTGTCCATTGAATTTCTCCAAGGCAAGAATATTGGAGTGGGTGCCATTTCCTCCTCCACGGGATCTTCGTGACCCAGGGACCAAACCTGTGTCTCCTGTATTGGCAATTAGCACAGTGTTTGGTTTGTGGCAAACCTAAATAAAAGGTTTGTTGTTTAGTCCCTCAGTTGTATCCAACTCTTTTTTTGTGTGACCCCAAAGACCGTAGCCCACCAGGCTCCTCTGTCCATGGGATTCTCCCAGCAAGAATACTGGAGTAGGTTGCCATTTCCTCATCCAGGGGATCTTCCTGATCCAGGGGTTGAACTTGTGATTCCTGCATTGGTAGGCGGCTTCTTTACCACTGAGCCACCAAAAGGTTGGTTATTGGATATTATTACTTTTATTGTTTTACTACTGAAAGCAGTGGATTTCAGGACTGTTTTATAAATACTTAAAAAAAAAGATACCAGCTATTATTTAAGTTTCGCAGATATAACTGGAATATTCAGTGTGCCACGTTAATTTTGTTTTTATCAACTGTCTCCCACATGCTTGTCATGTGCTGGAAACTGTTGGTTAAACTGAGTAATGTCACAGTCCCTGCGCTCAAGGAGAAGGCAATGGCACCCCACTCCAGTACTCTTGCCTGGAAACTCCCATGGACGGAGGGGCCTGGTGGGCTGTAGTCCATGGGGTCGCTAGGAGTCGGACACGACTGAGCGACTTCCCTTTCACTTTTCACTGTCATGCATTGGAGAAGGAAATGGCAACCCACTCCAGTGTTCTTGCCTGGAGAATCCCAGGGATGGGGAAGCCTGGTGGGCTGCTGTCTATGGGGTCGCACAGAGTAGGACACGACTGAAGCAACTTAGCAGCAGCAGCACCTGATTGCTAAGAGTAGGAGAGGAGAGCTAGGTCACAGGCTGAGAGCACAGCTCAGTGTAAGTCAGAGTGACCACATGGCAGAGGCACAGGCGGGTGGGAAGGACACAGGATGCAGTGGTGGTGGGGGTGGGGGTCTGCACCGGGCACGGGTGAAGCCAGGCGAGGGAGGGGCTCTATGCTGGTCCCAGGACGCTGGACGCAGCCTGACAGGCAGTTTCCCTGTTGCTCTTCATCAGATCCAATTCTTACCTTCTCCTCCATGTCTGTCTTGGTAACGAGCACCTCTTCAGCAAAGCCCACCTCCCTCTCTCGCTTGATTCCCCGACCATCCTTATCAAAGACCTTCCAGGTGAACAAGCAGCCATCCTCGGCAACGCTCAGCAGGAACTGGTCGTCAAAGGTGAGCAGCATCTGACGAGAACAAGCATGGTGAGGAGGCTTTCTCAGGCTGTGCAGACCAGGACTGAGTCAGTGGTTGTGCAAGATCCCCACCACACGCAAGCCCGGGCATAGCCTCCCAGGGAGGACGATTTGATCTTAGAAAAGAGTGAGACAGGAACCCTCACGGGCTTCTGGGAATGAATGAAAAGATGAGGCTAGTATATGTTCTCTGTAGGTACACGAAAGCATCAACCATTAAAAAAAAANTGCCCGGGCATAGCCTCCCAGGGAGGACGATTTGATCTTAGAAAAGAGTGAGACAGGAACCCTCACGGGCTTCTGGGAATGAATGAAAAGATGGGGCTAGTATATGTTCTCTGTAGGTACACGAAAGCATCAACCATTAAAAAAAAACAAACCAATAATTCAATTAGGAAGTGGGCAAAAGATACAGAGACATCTCATTGGAGAAGTAATGGCAAATAAGCACATGAAAAGATATTCAACATTATTAGTCATTAAAGAAATGCAAATGAAGACTATGATGAGATGTCATTATATACCTATTAGAATGGCTAAAATAAAAACATAGTGATAATACTAAATGCTGGCAATGATGCAGAGAAACTGGATCTTTTGTGTATTGCTAAAAGGAATAGAAAACAGCTCGGCAGTTTCTTGAAAAACTAAACAAACATACTTGCAATATATGACTCAGCAACAGTATTCCTGAGCATTTACCCCAGAGAAATGAACTTATGTTAACATAAAAGCCAGTATGGAATTGTTCATAGCAATTTTATTTGTAGCAGCCCAAAACCTATGGGGAAAAATCAAGTATCTTACAAGGGGTAGACAGCTAAACAAATCACAGCACACCTTTACCATGGAATTCTACTCAGAGAAAACAGAATAAAGTATTGATATATGAGATAACTGACATGGAGATCAAAGGTGTTATGCTGAGTGAAAAAAAGCTCCTCTCAAACGGTCATACACTATATGATGGTGTGTTAGTCGCTTAGTCGTGTCTGACTCTTTGCGACCCCATGGACTATAGCCTGCCAAGCTTCTCTGTCCATGGAATTCTCCAGGCAAGAATACTGGAGTGGGTCGCCATTCCCTTCTCCAGGTACTGTATGATTATTTTCCATTTCTATAACTTTGACATCTTGATAATTTCCTATATATAGTGTATGATTATTTACATAACATGATCAAGATGTCAAAGTTAAAGAAAAGGAAAATAAATTAGCGGTTGCCAAGGGCTAGGCATGGTGGTGGGAATACGATGGGGGCAGGGGGGAGCTCTTTGTGGTGCTGGACTAGTTCTGTGTCTTGTGTGCAGTGGTGGTTGCACACGTCTGTGCACGAGAAACAATGACACGGGGACCCCACCTCGGGTGCCACTGTTGGTTTTCTGGTTTGATGCTGCGCATCAGATGTAACTACTGGGGGAAGCTGAGTGAGGAGCACCAGAACCTTGACACTATCTTTTCGATTTCTTGTGAATCTATAGTTACGTCAAAATGAAAAATGAAAACTGAAGTATCAACTATGGAAACTCTCTTCTCACAATCACCAAAATGTGTCAAGAACTTTAAAAATGGCCATTCTCTTTCCCCCAGGATTCACTCTCTGTCTAGACATTTAGTCTTAGGAAATAATCAGAGATGCTCATAGGAATCTACAGACTAGGATATCCATGAGCTCATGGGATAATTTAAATGCCCAGTTGTAAGAGATGAGTTAAGTAAGTTATGATCCATCATTGTGATAGGATATTTGAATAGCTGTTAAAATCATGCTTTTGAGGAATATTTAATTGTATAAAAAATGCCTACAATAGCACAAATTTTAAAAAAGCAGCCAACAAAAGCGTACATACAGTATGATCTTAATTTATTTATAGCATATGCAAAAAATGTAGAAGAAAATGCATCAGTATATTAATGATGATGCTATTAGGATTTTTATTCCTAAAATAAACATGTCTTGCTTTTATAATCAGAAAAGTAAATATCCACAATATTTAGTGGTTCTAAAGCAAAGCCACCTCATGTGAAGAGTTGACTCATTGGAAAAGACTCTGATGCTGGGAGGGATTGGGGGCAGGAGGAGAAGGGGATGACAGAGGATGAGATGGCTGGATGGCATCACCGACTCGATGGACAAGAGTTTGGGTGAACTCCGGGAGTTGGAGGTGGACCCCGTCCTGCAATTCATGGGGTCGCAAAGAGTCGGACATGACTGAGTAACTGAACCGAACAGAACTGAAAGCAAAGCAGGGAGATATGTGATAGTAATTTACTTTGGACCAAGATTCAGGATCGGTACAGAAATGTTCTAGTTTATAATGAAAAAATCCTTTCCTAATAAGGATGTGTCTTCAGGCAAGTCAATTTAAAGTTTGGGACTTAATGAAAAACCTCAGGGGCTGGAATTGTTCAGTTGGAGTTAAGAGAGGGAGGAGGGAGAGAGAACACATTTCTCAGAGCCTGTTCCTCAGGATCCCACTGTACACATGGACACTGGGGATGGAAGGACAATTTACAAATGTGCGCTCACGTTATTGCCCCTGCGGAGGGATGGGGGCTCATCTCCTGGGCTATGTATCCTTTTAGTCCAGAGCAATTCTGTGGAGAAGGACAGCTGAGAGCCATTAGCAGCTGGGACATGAGGGTGCTGGCCTGTAGAGGACAGCTGAGCGGGCCCTACAGCATCTCTCAAATGGCCCATACTATTATGCAAAATAATATGATGAACAACCTTGCACATAAATCTTCAGGGGCACCTCTGACCACTTCCTAGGACAAATTCCTGGGGGTAGTTCAAACAAAGAGTATTAAGAGCCAGTAAGTGTTTACTGAACACTTGGCAGAATTAATAAATAAGGGGAGAGAAGAGATGCTGGGAGGGAGAAGGGACAAAGCAGGTAGGCAGCGGGCAGGACCAGGTGGATCTCTCGAGTGGTGAATCTGGGACTGAACCCCAGGGAAATGGTCCCCCTCACCTTGGTCACAGGACCTGCGTGGGCCTGGTACTCATTGAACTCTTTCTGCAGAGGGAGCGGGTACTTCATTGCACGGATGGTTCCCACCGAGGTGCCCACAAACATCATGCGCCCAGAGTGGGAGATGACGATGGCTGTGTAGGTGACATCAAATGCTGACATCTCTCGAATTACCTGAAACACAGCCAGCTCTGTTCAGGGCAAGGGGCTGAACCGTGTCCCCAGTGTCCCCAGGTCACTCTCCCCCTTGCTTTTAATACCATCGTTAGGGCAACTTCTGGATTTTAAAATTGTGTTTTCCATCCCTTTTAGCATCTGGCATAGTGTCTAGCACATAAAAGGGCACAAACTAAGTATTTCTTGGCGGCTTGACTGATGAGTAAGCAGTTCTAGGAGTGAGGAATAACACCAAGGAAACTTTCATGAAGTTTCTCCCCGAAGCGTTCTGCTGCTTTTACAGGTTGTAACTCATTTAACCCTCACAAAACCCCCTAAGGCAGTTACTGTCATCCCTATTTTAAAGATGATGCAACAGAGCCACAGAGACACAGAGATGCTAGGTAAGTTACCTCAACTCACCCACCTACACTCAGGCTCCTGGCTCTCGACTGCTATTCTATCGTGTATCTCAAACTAATAATGGGATGTGGATCATAAGTTTATTCAGCAAATAGTTATTAATGTCCATTATGGGAAAAAACTACATTCTCGGGGAATTAATTCATTCCTTCACTCTTTAATTCACTCATCCACCCATCCGTCCACCTATCTGTAGCTTACCAGGCTTCTCAGTCCATGGGATTTTCCAGGCAGAAATACTGGAGTAGGTTGCCATTTCCTTCTCCAGGGGATCTTCCCGACCCAGGGATCAAAGCCGGGTCTCCTGCATTGTAGGCAGACACTTTACTGTCTGAGCTACAGAGCTCTAAGGTCTTATAGGAACAAAACTACACTTTCAGGGAATTAATTCATTCCTTCACTCTTTAATCCACCCATCCATCCACCTATCTGTCCATCCAACCCACCCATCCACCCAGCCACCAATTATTTACTGGGTGTTTTCTGTGGGCCATGCATTGTGCTACCCAGTAGGGATACCAAGAGATGGGAACCATGGCCCTCCCCTTAAGAAGCTCTGTTCTGGTGCAGCGCCGTGGAAACCACCACACTGGGGGCTACCTGGGGGCACACTGGAGAGATACCCTCCTCTCGGTTGGGCTCATGGAGGACACTGCTCCTCTTCCAGGAAGTGTCCTTGCCAAGCTCTTCTTTCCTCCCTTAACTATTTGGGAGCCAAGGTACATAATTTTAAAATTTCAGAGTTTGGGGATTTCCAAACAATTATGGAGGCAAGCTTAGGTGACAGCAATAACTATGGTTCTGTTTTAGCCCATGGAAGTAGGTGCAAATCAAGGGCTAGAGCGCCATTAGAGATGCTGCTGACCTCCTTCCCTGGAGGGTGAGAGAGAAGTTACAGTCAGCAAGCAAAGGAGGAATGGAAAAGGGCCCACAACTTAAATGAGTCAGGTGGGCACTGGGCAGGAAATTCCAGAAGTAACAATTACTGAGCTGATCCTCTAGGGATGAGGAGGCAGGTGTTCTCCCAAGAAGGGCCCTGTTCTCAGAGAACGCCTTTCTGCTGTAAACATAGGAAGCTGTCTTCGGCAGATCAAGGCAGCAGCCCAGAGGAGGGATGGGGCAGACTCACTGAGGAATCTGCGATCTCCTTGAGAGTCTGGTCTGACCCAACAGCAAAGATGATTTTGCCGTCAGGAGAGACGGTGACGCAGTTGTAGCTGCAGGACTTGAGCACGCATTCTGTCTCTCTCTTTCCTGTGGACAGACTCCATTCGTACACAGCACCATCTGTGCCACAGGAAATCAGCTTGCTGTCATCTGTATTCCACGCAACCGAACGGATCTACAGGGGATGAAGACATGCCCAGTTGGGGGTGCGCATGTACACTCACTCACATACACACACACACACCCACCTACCCCTCTCAAGGAGAGAAGGAGACCCCCTTATGTGATTCACTATGCTGAGGCAGAGTGTCCTTTCCTGGTACACACCCTTCAGTAAACACAAATCATAGCTTTGTAGGAAAGTTAGCATTCTATTTCCTCAGACGTTTGCAAAATACTGAAGATTAAATATTCTCATTTCTGTTTTACTTTATGAATGCAAAGACTGAATCATAATAATTCCTATAATGCTGCAATCAATCACTGCTATGTTTTACAAACATTTTTATTTTGAAATAATTATACACACACACACACACACACACACACACACACACACACATATTCAAAGGGAGTTGCAAAAATTGCAGAGAGGGTACTTCCAAATGGCAGAGTAAGAAGCGCAGCTGGCCTATCCCTTACATATCAGTAACTTAGAAATCATAAAAACAGTTATTTAGGGACTTCCCTGGTAGTCCTAAGAATCCACTTTTTCACTGCAGGGGGTGCAGCTTTGATCCTTGGCTGGGGAACTAAGATCCTGCACGCCCCATGGTGTGGCCAGAAAGTTTATAAAAACAGTTATTTAGAGTCTCTGGTAATTGCCTTAAGGACATATAGAAAATGCAGAAACATTCACTCAAGAAAATCTACTCAATCTCAGGAGGAACAGAGACTGCAGGATATAAGCGCTGATCTGCTCCTTTACCCTCCTCATCCTCAAACACTTTATTCCAGTGTACTCTGGGCAGCTGTTGCCAAAAGGAGGGGTTCCCTCTCTCCCCCAGAGCTTAGCCATTGGCTATGGTTTCATCCTGGGAAACCTGCTGGCATTTCTTATCCCCATCCAGAAGCTCTACTCCAGGCACCTGTGGCCAAGAGGACCTCATCTCCCTTCCCATAGCCGGTCCCCACCTGCTGGTGGAATCTCTACTCCAAGTGCAGAAGCATGAGAATATTGGTACCGCAGCTGCCCCTGCCCCAGTTAACTCAATGGGTGGGGGTTCTACACCATGAGGGGAGAGCTGAAGAGACGAGGGATCCCACCCCCTTTCCACCTGCAAGCGCCACGCACAGAGTAGGGAGGTCACTCTTGGGAAAGAAAGTCACTACCCCTCACCCTCCGCTCTGGCGCAGTGGAGCAGAACTTCTTCCCGGGGGACGTTGGTCATAAGACAATGAGCTCCACAGCTCCGCTGGAGGAGACTGACTTATTTAGAACCGAGCATGGAGAATTTCGTCCTACGGGCATCATCTAAATCGGTGGAGATCTAGGTGGAGGGCAGTTAAGAGAAGGCTGGAAACTCTGATGGAAGCAAAATGGCAGAGCAGTAACAGAATTATAACAGGAAGAACAAGGGAAGGAGGCAGTCAAGAGAGCCCTTCCGGGATGAGAGACAACTGTGGGGCTCAGGGAGGCTGAGGCATGTGCCACGCTGCACACACTCAGGACAAATCAGAGCAGGAAACGGGGACACTTGAAAGCGTCTCCTATGCTGCACAAAAACCCATTGACACAGGATGGAAGCCTCACAGGCACGAAGGGTTTAAACACAATATCTGACCAACACTAACTGAATAATAAGCTTCTGACCCAGGTGCATCTCCCAGGAGGTCAGGCTTAGAAATAACATCATGCTTATGCCTGGCAGCCTGGAAGGTGGGGTGCATGGCTGAGGCTGCACCCTCTCAGGTATAGTCATAGAGGGAACCTCGAAACTACTAGTTTCTGGCTAAACATGGAGCAAAAGCATAAACTCCATGAACTGTGACAGGAAAATCACAGTTTTCTGTTTTCTAAACAAAAATCCAACAGTAAAAATATAACTGGGGAAGGGACCTTAAGCATAATCTATGACTAATTAAGTGGCTTAGGTCAACCCAGGGACAAGCCCTAGGTAACCAGGCTAAAAGATCAAGAAAGAAAAACATCCAAGCAGGGACATCTGAGGCTGCCCACTGCAGGAGAAAAAAAGACTTCTTAGAATTAGTTTACCAAGTCACTGAACAAAACTGCCAAATAAAAACAACATTCTAACTTTTTCCCTTTTCCGTATTTGCAACTCCTTTCTCCAATAGAGCTACTGGCTCCCCAAATCTCCAATACGTTAATATCTCCAACACATTTTCTCAATCTCCTTCTAAGTAGTCAACCTCCCGACCAACTAGACACCTTTTTGGGTGTCCTTTTTAAATTACATTTTTTGATTGTTTGTCACTATTAAGTAAAAATGGACTTAAATATAATCATTTCCAACAATATTTCCAGATTCACGAAGTTTAATAGTTTATCTGCAAATTCTCTAAATTTTCTACAAACTCAGTTTTGCTGTCCGTGGTAATAGCTTTATTTCTTCCTTTCCAACCCTCATGCCTCTAATTTTGCTATGGTCTGAATGTTTCTGTCTCTCATCAGCCCCACCTCAATTCATATGTTGAAATCCTGACATCCCAAGGTGATGGTATTAGGAAGTGGTGCCTTTGGGAAGTGATTAGGTCCTGAGTTCTCCCCTCATGAATGGGGTGAGTGCTCTTAGGAAAGGCCCCTTCCACCATGTGAGGCTACAGGAAGTCTGAAACCAGGAAGAGGGCCCTCCTCTGATTGTGCTGGCACTTTGATCTCGGACTCCCCACCCTCCAAACTGTGAGGAAGAGTTTCTGCTCTTCATAAGCCATCCAGTCTGGGCTATTTTGTGATGGCAATCCCAAGGACTAATGTTGGGCTTCCCTGGTGTCTCAGATGGTAAAGAATATGCCTGCAATGCAGGAGACCTGGGTTCGATCCCTGGGTTGGAAGATCCCCTGGAGGAGGGCATGGCAACCCACTCCAGTATTCTTGCCTGGAGAATCCCCATGGGCAGATGAGCCTGGCGGGCTACAGCCCATGAGGTCGCAAAGAGCTGGACATGACTGAGCAGCCGACTAAGCACAGTACGGGGACTAATGTATATTTCCGTTTTGCACCTTAACGCACTGGAAAGAACTCAGTGCAAGGCTAACAGAAGCATCATGTTCTCTGTCTTTCACAGTTTCATAATCAAGTGTGCTGATTGTTGTAGGTTTTTAAAATAAATGTCTTATATAAGATTTTTTATAATAAATCTGTTATGTTATTGATACACTGTTAATGTTATTGATTTATTGTATTTGGATTTATAGAGATAAGCATATGCTTTTTAATCTTTACTATATTAATTTGGTATACACTAATGATTTCAAAATCTAAAACAATGTTGTATTCCTGGAATGAATCAACATGGTCATGTTGTATTATCCTTTTAACCTATTGCTGTATTGGTTTAATGATAATTTGTTTAGGACATCTTTATATTCACAGAAAAGACTGGCTTACCATTTTCCTTTCTTGTGATGTCTTTTATAGGTTTTGGTATCACAACTATGCTGGCCTCCTAGAACAATGTTGGAAGTATTTACTTTTTTTTTTTTTAATTCTCTAAAAGAGGTTTTTTCCCCCCCAAGATTACTGTCATGTTTTTCTTAAAATTTGATATACTTCTCCAGTGATAGTTTTCCTTGTCAGGTTTTAAATTACAGATTCAATTTTTCTGGGAATTTGTCAGTTCATCTATTTATTCAAATTTATTTATATAAGGTTGTTCATAATACTCTCTTGTAATCTTTTACTTTTTTTATTTTGTAATCTTTTAAAATGTCTATCAGACCTGTAGTGATAACTCCCTTTTGTTACTCATGTTGGTTACTTGTATCTTCTCTCTTTTTTCCCTTAAACAATTTTGCTAAAGGTTTGTCCATTTTGGGCTTTCAAAAAACAAAGTTTGGCTGTGATGATCTTCTATTGTGTAAATGTTCTCTGTTCCATCTTCCTCTTATCCTTATGATGTCCTTCAATTTGTTTTCTTTGAATTAACTTACTGTTCTACTTCTTATGTTTTTCAATGGATGGTTGTATCATTGATTTTCATCTTTGTCATTTTTCCAATACATCTTTAATGTTAAAAATTTCCCTATATGCATGGTTTTAGCTGCATGCTCCATCTATATTTTTTGTTTGTTTTTGTATTTTCTTTTAATAGCACACCTGTAAACCTAACATATATCCCTGATTAGAGGCAAGTGTTATAAGTTCTGGTAAAGTGATGGAACAAATGGCTGCTCCCCTGGGTTGGTGAGGTAGGGCTTCCTATGGGGATGTGCCTGGTTCGAGAAAGAGCATCACACTCACCTGGTGTGTACTTTCCTTTACATCTCTGCAATCACACTGTTGGAGCGGAGGAAGCTCAGTAGCTCTCAATACACTTGTGCTTAATAGCGCTTACACTTACGACCTGTTAGTTGCTGAAGTCAATGGTCACTGACTTCTTTATCTGTCTGGAAACTAGTTCCCTGGCTTCTTTGATACAATCCTTTGATTTCGGGTTCTCTCTGTACCTTCATTTGCAATCTCTCTCTTCTTTACCAGTCCCTTACATGTTGCTCACCTGTCTCCTGATCAAGATCTCAGATTCTGCATGAGCGCTTAGTGATCTAATCTATGCCTCAGACTTCCACTAACTACCACCTAATTCCTTGAATTGAAATTTTTAGCCCAGACTTCTTTCTGACATCTACTCTCACATACCACACTTCTGGACACAGCAAACATAACACATCCAAAATGGAGCTTAATAGCTTTCTTCTCTCTGTCCCTCCTATGAAAGCCCTGGTTTAGTTCCTAGCTCCTGTCTCACTCTCACTTTCTAGCTGACCTCTTTCACTCCAGCTTCCCTTCCCTCTAAACCATTTTCAATACTGTCTGGAAAACTATCTTTCTGATCCCACTACTTGTTTCCTTAAATCCTTCCAGTTATATCTCATCACCTACAGACAAATGTCCAATTCCTTGGCATGGCACACACACACTCCATGATGCAACAGACATCTCCAGCTCCTCTCTGTATCAGTTCTCAGATGTGCTCAGTGTTCCAGCCCATAAGCCACAAACCACCGTCCTGTTCCATACTCCCATCCCCTCACCTGTAACACGCCCTGCTGCCTAGAATGCCTTTCTTTTCCCACTGCTTTTTCTATCTAAATTCATCCGCTTACCCTTTCAGTCCTCGGCATCTCCCTTTTCTTCATGCTCCATATCCAGTTTACCTTCAGATACTACTGGTTTAACTTCCTAAATATCTTTTGAATGCATACATTTCTTCCTATTGGTACCAGCTCCATCCTGCTCCAAAATACTATCATCACGTAGACAACAATCTCCTTACCACTTTCAATACAATCTTTACTCTGTAGCCAAAGTAATCTTGTAAAACACAAATATGGTCATATCATTTCTTGGCCTGAGAGTCTTCAGTGATTTCAAGGAAAAGAGAGGATAAAGTATGTGCTATGCTTAGTCGCTCAGTGGTGTCTGACTCTTTGTGATCCCACTGATTGTTACCCGCCAGGCTCCTTGGTCCATGGGGATTCTCCAGGCAAGAATACTAGAATAGGTTGCCATGCCCTCCTCCAGGGGATCTTCCCAACCCAGGGATCCTGCATTGCAGGTGGATTCTTTACCGACTTAGCCACCAGGGAAGCCCAAGAATACTGGAGGTGGGTAGCCTATCCCTTCTCCAGGGGATGTTCCCGACCCAGGAATGGAACTGGGGTCTCCTGCATTGAAGGTGGATTCTTTACCAGCTGAGCTACCAGCGCCTATAAGATTCCATGACAAGATTTCAAGAACTCAGGTCCTGCTAACCTCACCAGTCTTACCTCACGCCAAGTTTCATTCCTGATACCTATGTTTCAGTACCACAGATAGTTCCTCCTCTACCCCTAGCAATCTCCATCTCAGGGTCTTTGGATCCTTATCAGCGATTATTTGACCCATTAGGTCTGTCTGGTTAATTCTGACTCATTCCTTAGGACCATGCCTTTGTGAACATACCAATCTTCATCATGTCAACTCCGCATCACTTCTTCTTCTAACAACCCATATTTTTCTTTCATTGAGTTTTCTACAGTTAGTACTTAAATCTGAATGTGCATTTGTTTTATTGTCTTTTCCCTCAACTAGACAGGGACCTCCGAGAAGGAAAGAATCACTTCTCTTTTATTCTCGTCTATCCCATTGGCCAGCATGATGTTTGACTCTGTGCCCTTGTTTCCCTGGACCCTGCTCACTCACTCACCTTCCCTGTGTGTCCTTTCAGGTTTGAGATATTCTCTAGGCTTGTGGTGGAAAAAATGTGAATCACGTTCCCATTGACTGCAGCAAACAGGTGACCTCCATTGCTAAAGGAACACTGCAGAGAAATACAGGGAGAGCCCAAGAGTGAAAGAAAGAGCGGTTTACCTGCAGGCTGTAGTTGAGAGCTTCTTCTCCCAGAGTTCATACTGACACCACGCGCAGGACTGGGAATTGGGGGAAGGTGTAAATAGGACTCAGAATTGGCCTATTTGATGTCACTATTCCTATAGCTCATACTGGCCAAGACGCTGACACTACCTTGTGCATGAATCATGAAGCTGTTTGGATCAGAGAGTAGAATACTCATTCATTTTGCCTGTGGAAGAAGTTTCAGAGTGGGAAAGTGATTCTTTAAAGCTCTGTCTTGTTTCTGTACGTCATCTTCAGGATAGGGATGGGGGAAATCAGATAGGCTGCTACTGTCTTACACTGTTGCTCATTTTCCCTGATCCCTCCCAACTGCCAACCCCATCCTCCCAACTGTGACTCTGAATATGTGATAACTTTCTTTTCAATGCTTAAAAAACATTACTTCACAGCCACAGAGAGGACAGATTGCAGGTGGGATCTCACACGGTTTGGTTCAAAGATGTACCCTGGTGGGCAAAAAAGAAAAGGGATAGGACCAATATTCTCAGCAACTTTAGTGGAAAAATTGGATTTTTTTAAGCCACTAAAATTCTCTAAGACATTCTTTGGTCTACCTCCTCAGCTGTGTTAGTTCGTGATATTTCAACTCTGACTTTCCAAGATATTTACCTCCAGAAGTTCTTACCTCTTTGCACCCTCTGACAGAGTATTCCTTGAAAGAACGTATATCATCAATAAGTAGATTCATAATGCGTAGTTTGTCAGCAAACCCTACCACAATGTAGTGTCCAGATGGGTGAAGGCTGATTGTGTAAGCTTCTTCTTGGTATTCCTTAAATAGCTCCAAAGAACTGTGAAAAAGATACATTACTGAATAAAAGTCTAGCCCACTAAGTCCCTTGGGCATTCCATTCTATCTGGTATGTATTTTTATAATGGCATTTGGGATACTTTATTACTTGTAATTATTGGTGCCTCTTTTTCTAGATTTTGGTTACTTGAGGATAGTGTTCAGCAATGAGTATGGCATGTGAAGGGACTGGTCAAGGGGTGCTTGGGGATGTTGAAGATACAGCTCTATTCAGATCTCCAACTCAGAAGTATTGCACAGTTTTTTCCCCTAGCAGCCCCAGCAGCTATATGTAAAAGCAAAGACGTTATATTCTGGGGCCAATCTAGGTTGGAGATTCTCAGGGAAGCTGTGCCCGGAGGATAAAATCGCTGGAAGCTGAGGGTTGTTGGGGCAGTGATCAGGATTGAAAGGAGGAAACAATGATCTGGAGAGCTCCATGAAACTGATCCTGTGGTGGGGGGGCAGGGTGGTGGCGAGGGGACAAGAAAGGTCAAAGGACACAGGAGGATATGGAAGGAGGTGAGATATTGGTTTCTTTATGTCCCCAGGGTCAAGAATAGTGTATGGCACATAGTAAATACTTAATAAAGCACAAAGTGATTTTCTAGCTCATGCAAGAGTGAAAAGAGAAAAAGGAAGTCTGACGGACTTGATTTTTTTAATAAATGGTTTCCAGCTGAAAGCTTCTAAGTAATTAAAATTGAAAACTCTCTAAAATAATTTGCATGGAAAAATTTAACAGCCAAAATCTTGCATACCCCAGTAGCAAAGCCTTTCATTTCTTACTTTGATTCGTAATTCCAGATGCGGACGGACCGATCCACAGAGCAGGTGGCAATGAGGGGTTTGCGGATGCAAGTATCTAGACCAGTGATGGATGCCGAGTGTAATGGGTACATCAGATACTCAAAGTGGGCAGGCTCCCCCTGGAGAAATCACACAGAATCAGACTGAGCAGAGGAAGCAAAAGACTGGCCAGGCACTCCAGCTCTCATTACTGCTTATGGATGTTAATTAGCCTAGATGCACAGAAATCAGGCTGTGGGCAAGTTGTCTTAACATAATGCATATTTCCCCATGCTATTATTATTTTAAAACATTTTAATGGACATAAAATATTTTATTCTATCAATATACCAGGATTTAATTTATCCATTCTACTGTGGGAACATTTAGGTGGTCTCCAAATTTTTGCTATCAAGGGGGTAACATGGACTAAATATTCTTGTAAGTAAGTCTGTGTACCTCTCTGATTACTTCTTTAGATATTGTAGAATAAGTGCCTGACAGTAAGTTTTTGAGTCTCAAGGCATCTATTTCAAAGGACCTCCAGCTTGAATAAACATATCGCAGTTATATGACGCAGTTACCAGCAAAACAACCAGCTAAAGAATTGTTGCTCCCACCCTTGAAGATCCCTTTTGTAGAAAGCCCTGGATACTTAAATAACTGACTTCTTGAATGATCCCACTCTTCCTGTACCCTAATTCCCACACTCGTGGCTAAATGAGCATTAAATAAATAGTGAACTGTCAAAACCCTGACACCCCATCCTCAAACCCTGATAAAAGCAGAGCCCCTGGCCCGCCTCTCTCTTTACCCATGGCCTCACTGCATATGGCCTTTGGGCATGCTGTGTGCCCTCCAGGACCTGTGAGTAAGAAATCTTGTTCCTCAAAGTTCCCTGATGGATTTTGCTCAAGTGCATCCTTCAATTGTAATAAGAACCAAAAGTCCTGTCTGGCCCCAGCACTGGCCCTGGTGGGGGAAGTGTGTGTGGGGCTTGCTGGGAGAGATGCCGCCGTGGGTGAGTGCCTCCAGCATTTCTAGCTGATGGCTTCACTACTAATAGGTTGGGCCCCACTCAACAGATACCTTTCTAGAAATAGAATACAGAGCAAAGTGGTCTGGATGGTGTTAAGGATCTTAATGAGTACTCCCAAATTTCTCTGCAGAGAGACTGCAGCTGGAACTGGGTGAATGATTTTAAGTTAAAATGTATCATATTGTACCAGTCTGCATGTTACATGTAGACTTCAGGTGTTTGTTATCAGAAGCATTATACCTGGGACTTCGGCATGAGAAGTCATGATTGGGAAACTCAATGAGGTGTATATACTTTGCTCACAAGCCAAGACAAAGGCTGAACTGGCAACTCCCTCAAATTCAGACCCTTCCCCACTTAGAAACTACCTGCATCTATTCTACCCGCCTCTGCTGTATCAGAAAGAGGTGCTGGGCTGTCAGAAAGAGGGGGTGAAAAGTGAAAACTGAAAGTCACTCAGTTGTGTCCAACTCTCTGCGATCCCCATGGACTGTAGCCTGACAGGCTCCTCTGTCCATGGGATTTCCCAGGCAAGAATACTGGAGTGGGTAGCCATTTTCTTCTCCAGGGGAATTTTCTCAACCCAGGGGATCGAACCTAGGTCTCCCACATAGCAGGTAGATTCTTTACCGTCTGAGCCAACATGGGGTAGGCACAGACTATGTCCATTCTCCACCTGCTTCCCATACTTTCTCTAATATCTTCAACCTCCCTGTCTCTACCAGCACATTCCTAGTAGCTTTCTTCTCCTTTGAAGGCTGAGCAAGAACTAACAAGAACTAATGTGGAGAAGAGGGAAGTATGAGTGCCTCATGCAGAGGCAGGAACGCTGATGCCTTTTGGCAGAAGGAACATGCAGACTCCTGGTGATCAAAGGGCCCGTTCTATCAGGTGGAGTGATGGAATGGGGCTGCAGAGCGCAGCCCGGGCCAGACATCACCCAGCCCTGGGCTCCTAGTCCAGTTCTTCTCAAAGCACTGGAAGGTCACCGAGGGGTTGAGGCTGTGGCAATGGTGGAGGTGGAGAACATGTGAATTTTGTGACGACCACATCCGGGTTTTGAAAAGGTCACTCTGGCAGCCGAACAGAGCATAATTCGGGGGCCTAAGGGCAGAGTGTACGTGTGGAGACAGGCAGGAGACTTTCACATCCTGGAAGTGAGAGTGAAAACACTCCACTCTACGGAAGATCCCGCTCTCTGGTCTGGTTCTCTCCTTTCCAGGCAACCTTCCCTCTGAGAGGCATGCCTAACAGCAGGGAGAGAAGCTCTATGCAGAGAGCTCGCCCCTCTCCATGGAGAAAGTGGACAGACTGAAGATCCAGCCATCAAATCAGTCCTTTCTGAGTCCTTGTGAATGAGGTCCCCCCACGTGGAAATGATAAAAATGTCTTAGTCTTGGGTATATGACAGAATAATTTACATATTAGCCTGCTGCTGCTACTAAGTCGCTTCAGTTGTGTCCGACTCTGTGCGACCCCATAGATGGTAGCCCACCAGGTTCCTCCATCCCTGGAATTCTCCAGGCAAGAACACTGTAGTGGGTTGCCATTTCCTTCTCCAATGCATGAAAGTGAGAAGTGAAAGTGAAGTCGCTCAGTCGTGTCCGACTCTTAGCGACCCCATGGACTGCAGCCCACCAGGTTCCTGCATCCACAGGATTTTTCAGGCAAGAGTACTGGAGTGAGGTGCCATTGCCTTCTCTGACATATTAGCCTACAAGCTTTTAAATACACTCAAATCTCCCTTAAATACATTCAAATCTCCCTTGTGTTGAAACAAAAGCAACTCTCTCTTTTCCACCTTATCTCTGCACCTCTGTGAGGTCAGTATTACCCCAATACCAAATGCAGACAAAGGCATCACAAGAAAACCACAGACCAACCACTGTTATGAATGTAAATTAAGCATCAGATAAGAATAAGTACTGAGAAAAATACAGAGAGATTAGAACACTCATACACAGCTGATGGGAATATAAAACAGTCCAGCACTTTGAGAAAACTATCTGGCCATTCCCTAAGTGGTTAAATATGGAGTCCTGCTTGACTCAGGATTTCCACTCCTAGATATATACCCAAGAAGAATAAAAACGTATTTCCACAGAAAAGCTTGTACATAGATGTTTATAGCAGCAGTATTTGTAATATCCAAATATTCATTAACTGATGATCAGACCAACAAAAATGGAATATCCATGCGATGGACTATTATTTGGTTATGAAAAGGAATGGAGTACTGATACACGTTCGCACATGAATGAAACTTGAAAACATTGTGCTTAGTGAAGGAAGCCAGTCACAAGAGTCTATATAAGAAACATTCAGAAAAGGCAGATCTATAGAGACACAAGATATTAGTGACTGGCCAGAGCTGAGGGGAGGCAGATGGGATGATGGGCGCATAATAGCTAAAGAGTATTTTTTTTTTTGAGTGAAGAAATGCTCTAAAATTGATGGTGGTGATGGCTGCATAATTCTATGAATATACTAAAAACCACTGAATTGCATACTTTAAGTAGGTGAGTTGTATAGTGTATGAGTAGCTCAAGAGTGTTATTATTTTAAAAACCATCATTGCTGAGAAAGCTATATTAAAACCTCCCGTGAGTGGAGGTGGTTTATTTTCCTTGTTGTTCTGCCAAAGTTTGCAGGCTATATTTTGAGTCCATGTTATTATCTGCATACAAATTTAAAACTGTAATGTCTGCTTGATAAAATGAACCTTTTATAAGTACAAAGTCCTTCTTTTTTATCCTTTTTGCTGCAATATCGACAGTGTATTCATACTGGCTTTCTTTACTATTTAAAAACAAAAGCAAAGATAAATCTGTACACATAAACGTCTCTGTGCACACGAGCAGATACTGCAGTACATTAAATACCTGAAGTACACTTGCTTGCTGAGGAAAAGATAGGTACAATTTAAATCTGAGAGAGACCTCCAAGGTGTTCTCCAAAGAGGCTCAGTTCAGTCATTCAGTCGTGTCTGACTCTTTGAGACCCCAAGGACTGCAGCACACCAGGCTTCCCTGTCCATCACCAACTCCTGGAACTTGCTCAAACTCATGTCCATCGAGTTGGTGATGCTCCAAAGAGGCTACAAAAATCAGATTCTGGCGTCCCCCACCCCGGCCCCCTGCAGGTGTTGGAGTGCTCCCACAAGGACATCTTGAAATTAGAGTTTCTTTTGCTTTGTTATGAAGGAGTGAATGGGCCTATGCTCAGGAATTGGATCAAAATTTGCCCAGTGGTGACCCGTCCCCAGGCTGGCAGGAAGTGCTGCTGGCGAGACTCACCTTGTTGATCTCCGTCAGGGACATGGTGATGCTGTAGAGCTGGCTCTTGCTGGTGCTGGCGATCAGCGTCTCCTCGGAGGGGCTGAAGCACATGCAGAGCACGTCCTGTTTGTCCGACTGACTTGGGTCGTTGCTCTGTGGATCCACAGGAATCTGCCCGAGACACAGGACAGCGGTCAGCAGGCCTCTGCGTTGTCCGGTGACCTTGGACTTTAAGAGGCTCTCAGACACTCGCAGCTTCCAGACTCCTATCAGCCCGCTTCCCGGATGCTCCTCAGGTGGAGAAGGGGGGTTGAGGTGCCTGTTTCTGCGGGTTTCCTACTCACCTTTAAGTGACTAGTGGCTGAATAATGAGCAGCGGCACAGGTGAAACTGATCCATCTCTACATCTGAGATCCCCCCTCAGAACAAGCGTTGGTCTAGCCCCACGCTCGCCCAGCGGGTGGGAGCTCAGAGCAGGCTCCCATCTGCACCAGGTACGCAGTGCGCTTCGGGCCGCAGAGGGGAAGGTTGAGGCCTTTCTATCACACGGTGGGTGACAGAGCAGAAGAGAAAGGGCCCCGCAGCTCCTGCAGCCGCCTCGGGGGCCTGGAGTCCCAGTGGACATTATTAAACGCGGTTTCCTTCTCCCTGTTTTTCCTCTCCTTCCACGAACAACCAAACTTACTGAAATCTGGTCTGCGTATACCACCTTTGCATCCTCACTACCCACTCAGTTTAATTCCTTATAACGTGGCTTCCACTGCCTCATTTACTGAAACTGTCCTCCTGAACATCAGAAATGTCCTTCTCACCAAAGCCCGACGCCCTGCTCAGCCCTCGTCTTCCGGGCTTTCCTGGAGCCTGCAGCAGTGACCTGGGCACCTTCCTCCCCTGGACACCCTGTGCTGCCTCCCTCTGCCTGGAGTTGTCTTCCTCGCACCTCCTAGCCCGTCCTCATGAAGTCTACTCCCTCTGCTCTCTCTGGGCAGTGAGGGCTCTGGGAAGCCTTCCCTGACCGCCCTGGGCTGCGTGGGCCCCGGTCCCTCACTGTGCCCACAGCACCCGGGAGTTCCCTCTGTTGTCCCAGGTGTCCCACTGCACAGAGTGGAGCAGGGGCCTGTGGGCTGGGGACCGTGTCTGTTCGCTCTGTGTCCTCTGCTGCTTGGAGCAGGGCCTGGCACGTGGCAGGCGCTCAGTGACTGCACGGTGCGGCCTCGCACCCTCCCCCAGACAGTGAGGTCCGTGGGGGAAGTGCCACATCCGATGTGCCCGCTCCAGGCCCCACCCTGGAGCCTGGCCCTTGACAGGCGACTGACAGACGTTTGCTGACTGAACGAGGGAACGGCCTCGCCTTCTCAGTGTCCTGCTGGGCTCTCATCCTGTCTCAGTCTTGAAATTGGGAAACACTAAGTTTTGTCCTCAGTCCTCTTTTTGTCTCTACAATTCCTCTCTCAGGGATTTTGCCTAATACGAGGAGCCAATGGAAACACCAGCGGAAGAGAAAGTGCTCAGTTGTGTCTGACTCTGCGGTCCCGTGGACCATACATACAGTCCATGGACTTCTCCAGGCCAGAATACTGGAGTGGGTAGCCTTTTCCTTCTCCAGGGGATCTTCCCAATCCAGGGATTGAACTCAGGTCTCCCACACTGCGGGTGGATTCTTTAGCAGATGAGACACAAGGGAAGTCTGAAAACAGCAGCAGTAATTACAATAATAAATACTTAAAACAGCGAAAATTAACCATCATCTATGCGCCAGATAGAAGCCAAGCACAATGGCGGTGTATATGAGTATGTGTGTATATGTGTGTGTGAGTGTGAGCCTGTGTGTGAGTGTGTATGTGCCATGGATATATACTGAGTGATCTCACACCCAAGGTCTGAACCAAATTTCAAACTGCTTCACTTTATCCTTGTCGCTGGTCAAGTGTCAACATTCCTCAGGGGGTCCTCCCCCAGCCACTTTTTCTAGAACAGAAGCCCCTCTTACTCCCTGTCCTCTCCCGGCTGTATTTTCCTCATAGCATTGATCTCATCCAACAATCTGTTCATATCTGTTTGTTTGCTTGTTGATTTGAGTCCTAAGGACAAGCCTCAGTGTGGTTATTTCTCATCTATGTCCCAGCCCCGAGCATAGAGCCTGACACATAGTAAACACTGAATAAATATTTGTTAAATGAACACACAAAAGAATGAGTTGCTTTATAGTCAAACTAAACTCACAAACTCTTCCTAGTGCCCACCCACCTTGCTCTTAACCCCTGTTTCCTGGCGTCTTTGCCCAGCACTCTGAATTGAGCCTTGGCATCCTCCCCGAGAGCTCCTTATCTCTGGGCTCCGGCATCTACTCAGGGAACGTCCTACAGGTTTAACCTTCACAGAGGCTCTCTCTGCTTCCCACTGCTGTGATCCTAGACCGCACTGCCTTTTGGCTCCAGTAACAAAAAAACCTCAGGACTAATTCCTAACTGCAAGATTAACTAGTACTATTTACTGAGCACAGGCACTGCATCAGATATGCAGATGACACCACCCTTGTGGCAGAAAGTGAAGAAGAACTAAAGAGCCTCTTGATGAAAGTGAAAGAGGAGAGTGAAAAAATTTGGCTTAAAACTCAGCATTCAAAAAACTAAGATCATGGCATCCAGTCCCATCCCTTCATGGCAAACAGATGGGGAAACAATGGAAACTGAGAGATTTTATTTTGGGGGGCTTCAAAATCACTGCAGATGGTGACTGCAGCCNAATTTGACTTAAAACTCAGCATTCAAAAAACTAAGATCATGGCATCCAGTCCCATCCCTTCATGGCAAACAGATGGGGAAACAATGGAAACTGAGAGATTTTATTTTGGGGGGCTTCAAAATCACTGCAGATGGTGACTGCAGCCATGAAATTAAAAGACGCTTTCTCCTTGGCAGAAAAGCTATGACCTAGACAACATTTTAAGAAGCAGATACTTTGCCACCAAAGGTCCGTCTAGTCAAAGCTATGGTTTTTCCAGTGTCATGTGGAAAGTTGTGAGATGTGATGTGGATGTGAGAGTTGGACTACATAGAAAGCTGAGCACTGAAGAATTGATCCTTTTAAATTGTGGTGTTGGAGAAGACTCTTAAGAGTTCCTTGGACTCCAAGGAGATCCAACCAGTCCATCCTAAAGGAAATCAGTCCTGACTGTTCATTGGAAGGACTGATGTTGAAGCTGAAGGTCTTATACTTTGCCCACCTGATGTGAAGAGCTGACTCATTGGAAAAGACCCTGATGCTGGGAAAGATTGAAGGCGGGAGGAAAAGGGGACAACAGAGGATGAGATGGTTGGATGACATCACCAACATGATGGACATGAGTTTGAGTAAACTCCGGGAGCTGGTGATGGACAGGGAAGCCTGGCATGCTGCAGTCCATGGAGTTGCAAAGAGCTGGACACAACTAAGCGACTGAAATGAATTGAATTGCATCCAGTGATCACACAGAAGTTTAATCCTTTCGATAACCACCAGGGTGAGCTGTTTCCTTAATGAACAGACATAGGTTTGCTACATTCAGCAACTCATGTGACGTCACTCAGCCAGGAAACCGTAAGAGTCAAGTCTAACTCATTTAATGTGTGTTTACCACTCCATATTCAATGCCTTCAAATCGCCCACACTGTGTATTAATATCACGGGCAGATCACTTTTCTGAAGCCTAGTGCTTCTCCACTGAAAACACGATGCCTTTCCCATTTACATACTCACTCCTCAGGCTGGCCTTTGTCATCTTTTCACCAGCCTTAGTCCTCTCGTTCCCTTCAAGTGACTTAAAGCCCCTCCACTGGAGAACAGATATCTCCCAAACACACCACTGCTCCCTGTCAGGGGTACCTTTGCTTAATTTCTTCCCTTCACCTGGACTTCCTGATCTGTTTCTTCCTGTCGAATGTTATTCATCCTCTACAACCTTTCTTCAACAATTACCTTCAAAGACTCTGAAATCTTCCTGGTTCTTCCCCAACCAGGTAAAATCTCTCTCCACAACAGTTTGTATCATTTCTTTCCCCAGAGATTTACTGAATGCCTGCTGCATACCAGGTGAAAGTGAGAGTGAAGTTGCTCAGTCGTGTCTGACTCTTTGCGACCCCATGGACTGTAGCCTATCAGGCTTCTCCTCCATGGGATTTTCCAGGCAAGAGTACTGGAGTGGGATGCCTTTTCCTTCCCCAGGGGATCTTCCCGATCCAGGGATCGAAGCCAGGTCTGCTGCATTGTAAGCAGGCGCTTTACCTTCTTAGCCACCAGGGAAGCTCAGGTAGTTTTCTTTTTCTTTTTTTTTAAAAAGATATTAGAACTGATTCAAATTTATTCTTTTTAATGGCAGAGTGATACTCCACTGTGTATATATACCACAGCTTGCTTATCTATTCATCTGTTGATGGACATCTAGGTTGTTTCCATGTCCTGGCTATTATAAACAGTGCTGCAATGAACATTGGGGTACATGTGTCTCTTTCAATTCTGGTTTCCTCGGTGTGTATGCCCAGCAGTGGGATTGCTGGGTCATAAGGCGGTTCTATTTACAGTTTTTTAAGGAATTTGCACACTGTTCTCCACAGTGGCTGTACTAGTCTGCATTCCCACCAACAGTGTAAGAGGGTTCCCTCAGGATTGGGAGCTTGTGTACACCTGTGGTGGATTCATGTCGATGTATGGCAAAGCCAATAGAGTATTGTAAAGTAAAATTAAAAAAAATAATAAAGATATTTATTTATTTGGCTGTGCCGGATCTTAGTTGTGGCCCACGAGATCTTAGCTGTATCATTCAAACTCTTAGCTGTGGCAAGCGGGATCTAGTTCCCTAACTGAGGATAGGTCCCCTGTATTGGAAGTGCAGAGCCTAGCAACTGGACCACCAGAGAAGTCCCATATCAGGTGGTGTTCTTGATGTTAAAATATCCGGATACATTACGGGGAACGCTGAACTTGAAGAGAAAACAGTTTTCCCAAGTTCTCCCCCAGGATTCAGATCCAGAGCTCCCTATTTCTATACTGCAACTCTGTCCAATCCATCCTAAAACTGCCTTCAGGACAAACGGCTCGAGTCCCTTTGTGGCTCTGCCCTCAGCCTCCTTCCCTGCATCAAACTCTGCATCAGTGCTCTGCTCCTGGAGGACAGATGCCAGTTGGACCCCAGCATTGCTGCTTCCTCCCCTCCTTACCTGGATCTCCCTGCTCTCACGGTAGAACTCCTTGTCTTCCATCTTCTCAAACAGCAGAACTCTCCCCGGCCCAGCAGAACAGGCGAATCCCTTTGAATAGGCTGCGATGGCAAACACCTGAGGCAGCGACAGCTGGCTGTGGCTGCTGGTCATCGTGATCTGCTCGTAGGAAGGGACTGGGGAAGTGACTGCTGGAAATTCGATCAGGCTGGAAAAGAAAATAGCACGCACAGGTAACAGAGATGATTCCAAGGAGATGAATTGTGCCAGGGATGAGAAAGAAGGACTGTCCTTGGGCGTGGGAGTGTGGCTCAGATGGTAAAGAACCTGCCTGCAATGCAGGAGGCCCAGTTTCCATCCCTGGGTCAGGAAGATCCCCTGGAGTAGGACATGGCAACCCACTCCAGTATTCTTGCCCGGAGAATCCCATGGACAGAGGAGCCTGGCAGGCTACAGTCNGGTAAAGAACCTGCCTGCAATGCAGGAGGCCCAGTTTCCATCCCTGGGTCAGGAAGATCCCCTGGAGTAGGACATGGCAACCCACTCCAGTATTCTTGCCCGGAGAATCCCATGGACAGAGGAGCCTGGCAGGCTACAGTCAATGGTGTCGCAAAGAGTTGGACACGGCTGAAGCGACTTAGCATGCATGCACATGGGAGAAACCTCTCAGCGTGAGCCCCCTTCCCATGGCCTAAATGTGCCCCTTTGGCTGGGAGTGCTACTGGGGCTGCATGGGAGATGGAAAGTTATACACTTATATGGAAATCTTGCAATCCTCTGTGGTCACTGTTTTTATTATCATACTCATTTTGTTGTTTAGAAAAAAGTGGCTCAGAGGGGTTGTTTCCAAGATCACACAATTAGTAAGGGGAAGAGCTGAGATTTAAATCCAGGTTTCCGCTTCCTTCCCTCCCTTCCCTCCCTTCCATCCCTTTCCCTTTCCTTCCTTCCTTCCTTCTCTTCTTTCTCCCCTTCCCCCTCCCTTCCTTTCTTTCTCTTTCATTCATTTATGCATATTTGCATTCATTCATTTATTCATATAACATTTACCAGAGTTATGTTAACAACTCTGTGAAACAGTGATAAATAAGTTGACCCAGTTCCTAAGCTGATGGTCTAGGAGGCGTATGATAAGGACTGTCAGGGACTGCTGAGTAGGATGGCAGTGGCCGGTTATCAGCTAACAAGAAAACCTANTCTAGGACAGATGTGTATAAGAGACAGTAAATAAGTTGACCCAGTTCCTAAGCTGATGGTCTAGGAGGCGTATGATAAGGACTGTCAGGGACTGCTGAGTAGGATGGCAGTGGCCGGTTATCAGCTAACAAGAAAACCTAAGGACAGATATAGAAGAACAGCTGTCTGAGATGAGCAGAGGCTGAGGGCTCCCAGCCGAGACCAGAAGGACAAAGAGGGATATGGCAGTGTCCAGAGGAGTGGGGTCGGTGTAGGGGCAGGCTGAGCCCAGAAGTAGGAGAGTGCATGAGGGATATGCAGAGACAGAGGCAAGCGCTGATGCTGCAGATATAGAGAAGTGTCAGAGCAGCAGGGATATGTGGGCCAAGTTCAAGAGTCTGAGCTTTATCCTTGGAGTCCTGGACTCACTCAAAGATGGGGAACACAGCAAAGTGGAGGGAAATGGCCTTATTAGGAAGTTCTCAACATAATCATGACAAAAAAGAAATGTTATTGGCATGGGGGTGGTACAAATGGGTGAACCCAAAGACATTGAAGAAGAGGAATCTACAGGGTGCTGTTTTGATTGCAGGCTTGGGTGTTGGGATCAGACATCTGGCTTTGAATCCTGGCCCGTTACTTAACAGTGCTGTGATCCTGGGTGAGGCATTTAACCTCTTAGAGTCTACGATATGGGTGTGATAATAATATGTACTATGTAGGGTGGGTAACGGAGAAGGCAATGGCACCCCACTCCAGNGGCTTTGAATCCTGGCCCGTTACTTAACAGTGCTGTGATCCTGGGTGAGGCATTTAACCTCTTAGAGTCTACGATATGGGTGTGATAATAATATGTACTATGTAGGGTGGGTAACGGAGAAGGCAATGGCACCCCACTCCAGTACTCTTGCCTGGAAAATCCCATAGATGGAGGAGGCTGGTGGGCTGCAGTCCATGGGGTTGAGAAGAGTAAGACACGACTGAGCGACTTCCCTTTCCCTTTTCGCTTTCATGCATTGGAGAAGGAAATGGCAACCCACTCCAGTATTCTTGTCTGGAGAATCCCAGGGACAGAGGAGCCTAGTGGGCTGCCGTCTATGGGGTCGCACAGAGTCGGACAAGACTGAAGCGACTTAGCAGCAGCAGCAGCAGGGTGGATAAGGCTCAAACGAGGTTATACACAGAGTGTTGAAGGCAGTATCTAGACCACACAATGGTACTGTCCAACATGAGTGAGAGATGACTGTGATTGGGTGCAGCAGAGGTAAAATTGGCAGCTTCATCCTGAGCCCTTCTCTGGTCCATACACTTCTGTCACATTGACTGACATTTCCTTGTATTTCCTTATTAGTCTGCTGCTTCCTATCAAATTATAAGGCCCTGAGGACGGTGTTCCCAGATTTAGCAAGATGCCTTGCACACTGCAGAGGCTTGGCGGATATTTATTTAATTGATTTAGTAAACTGGGAAGCCAGTAGAAAACAGATTTCCGAAAATAGGTAGTTTTGAAGACTAAGTCATACCAGTCTGTGGACTGTTAGTTGTTCAGTTGTGTCTGACTTTTTGTGACCTTCATGGACTCTAGCCCACCAGGCTCCTCTGTCTGTGGAATTCTCCAGGCAAGGATACTGGAGTAGGTAGTCATTCCCTTCTCCAGGGGTTCTTCCCAGCTCAGGATTGTCTCCTGCATTGCAGATGGATTCTCTACCATCTGAGCCACCAAGGAAACACTTATAAAATGAGGTTGCGTGTGTGAAGTCACTCTGTCGTGTCCAACTCTTTGCAACCCCGTGGACTGTAGCCCACCAGGCTCCTCTGTCCATGGGATTCTCCAGGCAAGAATACTGGAGTGGCTTGCCATTTCCTTCTCCAGGGAATCTTCCCGACCCAGAGATCAAACCCAGGTTTCCCGCATTGCAGGTAGACGCTTTAACCTCTGAGCCACCAGGGAGGTTAGGTATAAATATAAAAATAGTTGTATCTAGGTTATGGTTATAAACATCAAATTTGACCCTGAATATGGATGAACATTAGAAAAGATAAAGGAATGATTTTTAGAGAGTGCTATTTTAGGGGTGTTGCTATTGGCAAGATGAGTGTGTTTTTCTAAGAGCTCCAGCCCAGGGGGCATTGTTACCTCTCTGATTCCTGGATCGCCCCCAGGTTCTTTGTCTCGCTGGTGGGCTCCTTGACCACGATACTTGTCTCCCAGCGTTGATCTCCAGATTCAAAGAGGAAGAGTTTTCCTGTATCAGTGCCAGCAATAATCTTGTCATCAGACACCCAGGTGTGGGCGAGATAATTTTGGGGTTCTCCCCTCTGAAAATTAGTTTGCTTCAGGGTTCCCTCAGCAAAACGGAGAAGCTTAAACATCCCATTTCCAGTGATACAAATCTGAGTGTTATCCTGGGGATTGAAGCTCACCTGTAAAATATGAAAGAATGAAAGAGAAAGAGACATAAAACTAAACTTGACAGAATTATTTCCCATTTAACTAATTATTAGTTAGTCCAAGGAGTTCACAGGATCCTTTCAGCTCAGTTCAGTTCAGTCGTGTCNGCAAGCATCCTAATTGAGTTTTCACCTGTGTAACTGGTGGGTTCTTAATGAGCAATGTGAACAGTGACATTAAATGTCCTCAGTCAGGACTAGATACTTAATACACCACGTGTTTGGGTATAAGAAGCTGGGGAGGCATGTACAGAAAGGTACCCCTAGTATCAGGCTTCAGGCTTGACCCCTCAACATTTTGGAGTCCAGCCACTGCTTTAGCATTTCTAAGTGCCCAGTGCTGACTCTAAGGGTTCCATAATCCAGCCTTCATCTACCTTTAGTGAGACCCACACTTCTAGGATCCTACAGAGCAGGGGCTGTGTGAGTTCTCTTTGGCTTCTCTAACAAATGACCACATGTTGTGTGGTTTAAAACAACAGGAGTTCATGCTCCCCCCGTCCTGGAGACCAGACACCTGAGATCAAGGTGGTGCAGGGCTGAGGTCCCTCCAGAGGCTCCAGGATAGGGTCCTTCCTGCCTTTTCCAGCTTTGGAGGCTCCAGGGTCCCTGGGTTGGTGGCCCCCTCCCTCCCATCTCTGCCTCCATCTTCACGAGGCTTCTCATCTGTGTCCTCTTTCGTCTCTTATAAGGACTCTGTCAGTTGGATTGAAGGTCACCCTAACCCTAGATGACCTTTCCTTGAGATCCTTAACTACATCTGCAAAGACCCTTTTCCCAGATATGGCTCTGTTCTCTGGGGACACATCTTTGATGGCCAACATTCACCCCATTCTCTGTGTATAAGATAACCTTCATTTTAGGAGATCACTGCAGGCTCATATAGATGGGCACAGACAGCGGCCACACAGGTGGAGAGTGGAGAGAATTAGGACCTTGGAGTCCCCTGGAATGGTTGAAGGCCTGGCTTCATCAGGTGAGGGGAATCACAAAGAGGAGAGGGGCATGGTCTTGTTCAGGCTTCTGAAAGACCAGGTTGGGATGGGATGTGAGATGCACCATGGGGGCAGGGAGCTTTGTCAGGGCCTGATGGAGGGGTTAGGCTTGGGCCAGGGCCGTGGGTGTAGAGGGTAATTAGTGTGGGGGTTGGCCATACGCCCTGGAGTAGGAGCTGTCAGTCACTGGGGCACAAGGAACTTGGATCCTGGGGGGCCTCTGTGTTACTGAATGAGACTGGAGTCCACACACCTGAGTGCAATAAAGCCAGTCGCCTGGCACCAGTTGTGGTAAAGGAAAATGCAACATTAATTGTAAAGGCACCTATATGTGGAGGACAGTTGTACAGGCCACAAGAGAGAGGAGATCACAGAGTATGTGGCCTGCTTTTGCACAGTTCTCTGGTTGGTGAGGTAACAGGCGGCTAACCTTACAAATCCTCAGGCATGGAAGCTCCTGGGGTTACATGTTCATGCTCATCTAGTAGTTAACTTCTTCCACTCAGTGGGGCTTTCAGTGTCTGTAAAACAACTCCCAGAGTGTACATCAGATACTGTTATCTCCATACTTCAGAGAGGAGCTACAGCAGAGGATACAGGATGAGGTCTGTCCTGGGAAGGCCCCATAGGCTCCTGCTCGCTTACACCAGGTGTCTGGGCTCAACAACTAGAGAAGTTGGGGCTGCCTCCTGGCTGTGGGAAGCAGCAGAATTGCAGTCCTTGAGGGGCCTGTTAGCCCCCAGNAGCATATTGGGCACCTACCAACCTGGGGAGTTCATCTTTCAGTGTCCTATCTTTTTGCCTTTTTGTACTGCTCATGGGGTTCTCAAGGCAAGAATACTGAAGTGGTGTGCCATTCCCTTCTCCAGTGGACCATGTTTTGTCAGAAATCTCCACCATGACCCATCCATCTTGGGTGGCCCTACATGGCATGGCTCCTACTTTCATTGAGTTAGACAAGGCTGTGGTCCATATGATCAGTTTGTTTTGTTTTCTGTGATTGTGGTTTTCATTCTGTCTGCCCTCTGAGGATAAAGATAAGAGACTTATAGCTTCCTGATGGGAGAGATTGACTGAAGGGGAAACTGGGTCTTGTTCTGATGGGCAGGGGNATGATCAGTTTGTTTTGTTTTCTGTGATTGTGGTTTTCATTCTGTCTGCCCTCTGAGGATAAAGATAAGAGACTTATAGCTTCCTGATGGGAGAGATTGACTGAAGGGGAAACTGGGTCTTGTTCTGATGGGCAGGGGCATGCTCAGTAAATCTTTAATCCAATTTTCTGTTGATGGGTGGGGCTGTGTTCCCTCCCTGTTGTTTGACCTGAGACCAAACTGGAGGTAATGAAGATAATAGTGGAAAATGTTATGGATGAACCTATTTCCAAGACAGTAGAGAATGGACAGAGGAGGGAAGGGGAAGATGGGACAAATTGGGAGGTTGGGATTGAGATATATACCCTACCATGTGTAAAATAGATAGCAAGAACCAGCTGTAAGGCACAGGAAGTTCAGCCCAGTGCTCTGTGATGACCTAGATGGGTGGGATGGGGGTGGGGTGAGAGGGAGGCCCTAGAAGGAGGGAATATATTTATGCACATGGCTNTGGGACAAATTGGGAGGTTGGGATTGAGATATATACCCTACCATGTGTAAAATAGATAGCAAGAACCAGCTGTAAGGCACAGGAAGTTCAGCCCAGTGCTCTGTGATGACCTAGATGGGTGGGATGGGGGTGGGGTGAGAGGGAGGCCCTAGAAGGAGGGAATATATTTATGCACATGGCTGATTTACTTCATTGTACAGCAGAAACTAACACAACATTGCCAAACAATTGTACTTCAATGAAAAAAATGCTAATACTAACTGAAAAAAAAAACCAAAAAACAGAGGGAGATAGAAGATAGAAAGACACAGAGATTGCCTGAGGGCAGTGGTTAAATGAAGTACCATTCACATGGGCAAAATAGTTCTCATAACAGGCATTTTGCAATTCCCTAAGCCTTCATAAGCACTGAGTTGATAGATACACCTCTGATTCCAGGCAATGGTTGGTGAAATAAACCATACATTCCTGTCTGGTGCACGGGGCTCAAAGAGAGTCCTTTCTAACCGAGAACAAAGATTTGTGCACCCAGTCACATGCACAACGCAGTGCAGTGATTGACAGGCTGATTATGAGGCCCAGTTGGCCGCATCTGGCCTTTCTTAAGTGCAGTATGGCATGCATAACGTGCCATATGAATGCTGAACTCCTGGCAGGACCTGCAAAGGAGACAATGCAGCTGGCAGCCTGACACTGGAGCAGCTGGGAGGGGAAGACTTGGTTTCCGCACATTAACACATTTAACATTTGGTATTTAAAGGGGAGCACTAATAAATAACCCACCAACAATGACACTCTGTAATGACAGCTTTTATAACCAGCCAGTTAATCCTCCATGCCAGCTCTGTCCTTTCAGACCATCTGGCATTGCAGTCTTATTTACTTATTTTTATTTTCCTGGGGCCTGAACTTAGAAAGATTGCCTTCTGCCAGTGTCATGTTTTGAAGCTGATTCAAGGGATAGGGCAGCGGCTGGTTGTAGGTGTAGCACTAAGATCTGCAGAAAATGGGAGGTTTTAGCAGGTGGTCTTGTAAGCAGTCCCGAGTGTTCACTGGAAGGACTGATGCTGAAGCTGAACCACCTGATGCGAAGAGCTGACTCATTGGAAAAGACTCTGATGCTGGGAAAGATTGAGGGTAGGAGGAGAAGGGGACGACAGAGGATGAGATGGTCGGATGGCATCACCGACTCAATGGACATGAGTTTGNTGAACCACCTGATGCGAAGAGCTGACTCATTGGAAAAGACTCTGATGCTGGGAAAGATTGAGGGTAGGAGGAGAAGGGGACGACAGAGGATGAGATGGTCGGATGGCATCACCGACTCAATGGACATGAGTTTGGGTAGACTCTGGGAGTTGGTGATGGACAGGGAGGCCTAGCGTGCTACGGTTCTTGGGGTCACAAAGAGTCAGACACGACTGAGTGACTGAACTGAGCTGAACTTGAGTTTGAGGTTCAACTCCATGAAGACAGTTGGTCCTCCTAGAACCAGAGGAGTAGGGGAGATTCACCTCTTGATTTACTGCCTCTTTTCAGAACCCATGTGCAGGGTTTCCCTGGTGGCTCAGTGGATCAGAATCCGCCTGCCAGTGCAGGGGACACAAGTTTGATCCCTGGTCCAGGAAGATCCCACATGCCATGGGGCAACTCAGCCCATGCACCACAACTACTGAGCCTGCAAGCAGCAACTGGAGAGCCGCCCCCACTCACTGCAGCTAGAGAAAGCCCGCGCACGCAACCAAGACCCAGTGCAGCTGAAAGTAAAGAAAGAAATAAATAGCACTGTAAGAAAGAACCCATACGCAGAGTTCCAATCTCAACTGAATCCCACACATTTATAGAGCGTCTACTGTGTGTCCCCATAATACGTGTTCTGAGGACATAGAAATAAGGCTATTCACATAAAAAAGGAGATGATGCTATTTGCAGCAACATGGACATAGAGATACACGGAGTGTGTCCCCATCTGCAAGGAACACAGGTTTCCCTGAAAATACAGAAGTGTAGAAACGAAGAGCAAGGCATGTTATATGTTGGATTTACAATCCAAGCTCAGCCATAGGCACCCGTTTGGCCCACAGGGCTCTGTGCCGTTTGCAGGTAGGAACTAGACTGTGGTCAGGTCTGCTTCTCCAGATTTAATCTATAATAGGTGCATGACACATAAACGTCCAATAAACAAACAAATAAAGGAAAGGATGGTTATAGTCCAAAGTTCACAATCAATTGCAGGCGCCCCATATTGTCTTTTGTCTCCAAAGGTGCAGAAATTCCTGCAGCCCCAAATCCATCTCCAGTTTTCAGCATAAAATTCATGCCATGTTTTTACAAATGGGCTTCCTCAAATTAAGGAAGTTTCAAAGGTTTGGGGGCCAGAGCAAAATGAAACCCTTCAAAAGGAAGTGACACCTTCAATCATGCTTGTTATGGATTGAATGTCCATTTGTTGTTAAATCCTAACCCTTTTGTGATAGTATTAAAAAGTGAAGCCTTTGGGAGGTGATTAAGGCTTGAGGGTAGGGTCCTTATGATGGGATTAGTGCCCTTATAATAGAGACCCCAGGAGCTCCATCACCCCTTCCACCATGTGAGGACATAGTGAGAAGTCAGCTGCCTTTGAACTGGGAAGCTCTCACCAGACACCAAATCTTCCAGCACATTGATCTTGGACTTCCCAGCCTAGAGAACTGTGAGAAATAGAATTCTGTCATTTATAAGCTGAAGAAAGCCTTCTNATGTGCATGGACCTAGAAAACATAATGATTAGTGATATGTCAGAGAAGGACAAATATTGTATGATATCACTATATAAAAAGTCTAAAAAGATAAAACAAAAAAGAAACAACCTCACAGATATAGAAAACAAACTAGTGGTTACTAAAGGAGAGGGGGGATAGGGAGAGGCAAACTAAGGGTATGAGATTAAGAGATACAAAATTACTGTGTATAAAATAGGTAAGAAACAAGGATATATTATATAGTCTAAGAATTATAGCCATTAGCTTATAATGACTTTGAATGGAATATAATCTATAAAAGTATAGATTATATATATGGAATTTAGAAAGACTTTAAGGATGACCCTATATGCAAGGCAGCAAAAGAGACACAGATGTAAAGAACAGATTTCTGGACTATGTGGGAGAAGGCGAGGGTGGGATAATGTGGGAGGATGGCATTGAAACATATATATTACCATATATAAAACAGAATGACCAGTGCAGTTTCCATGCATGAAGCAGGGCACTCAAAGCTGGTGCTCTGGGACAACTTGGAGGGATGGATAGGGAGGGATCAAAGGAGGGAAAAGATGTGTA
>SJYV01053940.1:6028-79743 GCA_006410875.1 Neotragus pygmaeus | reverse complement strand
TTCCTGCTCCTCTGGACGACCCCCAGGGATCTCTCCCACCTGTAAGCTTCTGCTCTCTGGATCAGCAGACCACGCATGTGTCCAGTGTACTACCCCTACGAATCCGAAGCAACCCGGCACTCACCGACGCCGGAGCGGTTCCTATAGCAACGGCAAGCCGGAAGTATGTCAGCACCCGGAAGCGGAACTCTTTTGCTCAGAGAGCTCAGGACCAGCTGTTTGCTCCCGTGCGGTTCGAGTCCACGTGGGTCCGCTGCAGGAGGGCAGGGGGCTGCAAACCGGCAGCGGCGAGGGGCGCCCTTTTCGAGGCTCGGGGGGCTCGGGCTACTCCGCGTCCTCCGGTAGGTGTGGACTCGCGCGCGGTGCGATGGACACCCCCCCGCTCTCAGGTTCGGACTCCGATTCTGATGACTGTCTTGTCACAGACAGAGAGGTAGGTATCATCCGAGCTCGCGCGGCTGCGCGACGCAGAGGGTTCCTCACTCTCCCGTTCTCACCGGGGAATGTGCCCTGTAGTTGCAGGAGGCGTTTTCCCGAGGGCTTCTGAAGCCAGGCCTCAACGTGGTGCTAGAGGGGCCGAAGAAGGCCGTGAACGACGTGGTGAGTTCGGGCGCCTGGTCGGAGGATGCTAGACTTGGGATGCGCGCGAGGCACTGTTGTGCTCCAGAGACTGCGTTCTGGTTCTAGGAAAGACACAACCTGCGCATTGCCAAGAGTGTCGACTACCTGTCGGGGTCTTGGAGGCTGGCACTTCATTTGTTGGCCTGTTACCTTTTTGTGAGCTTGGTGTCTGAATTTCCTAGAATGGCCTGAAGCAGTGTTTGGCTGAATTCAAGCGGGATCTGGAATGGGTTGAAAGGCTTGATGTGACCCTGGGTCCGGTACCAGAAATCAGTGGACCTCAGTCAACATCTCAGAACCAGGATCCGAAAACTGTTGATCCAGAAGATGACTTTAAGCGTGAGATGAGCTTGTATGTATGCTTTCAAGTGTGGGAAAGGTTGTGGGTCCCTGTGCCAGAGAGTGGGGAGAGGGTGGAATCCGTGAGCATGTGTTCCTCCGAGGTGTCCTAAGCCTGGGAGTAGGGAGGAAAGCTTTGGACTAAAGAGTAGGAGATGCTCCGTGGTTGACAGAAAGGCCCCGTGGTCCAGCAGTCACAATTTAAAGTCCAGTTTATTTTCAAATACTAAGCTTTAAATTTTTTTGTGCAGTTGATTATGAGAACAAAACGTTGCTTATGCGGGATCCTTATATGGACTTTTAAAAAAATGACTAAATAAGAATGTGTAATTGGCATTTGTAAGTTAGTGAGCACTTCTAAAGTGGTCATTCTGTTAAACTACTACATTTTAAGCAATACTCCCCACCCCTTTTAAAAGAGTGTACATCTAAATTTCTCCTGAGTTAATGAGGTTTTATTACCATTTTTGTTTGTGTGTGTGTTCTTGCTGGTGGAGGTCAGGTGTTGCGGGCTCTTCCAACCTTGGATCCCTTATGAGAGGCAGTCAGAAGGGTGTAAGACCTCTCTGCCTTAGCTTATTTCACACTTTGTCCTACATCCGCAGCTACCGTCAAGCCCAGGCAGCAGTGCTTGCTGTATTGCCCCGCCTCCATCAACTCAAAGTACCTACCAAGCGGCCTACGGATTATTTTGCAGAGATGGCCAAGTCTGATCAGCAGATGCAGAAGGTAAGAAATGGAAAAGGTTTTCTCTTAAAGACTGAAGCTTTGTACTTAAGTCTATACAGCTGGCTTGTCTCCCTTAATGTTCAAACAAACAAAAGCATAAGCACATTAATAGGGAGCCTGTTGTCAGAGGAAAATTATTATCTCAGTTATCTATGTCAGAGTCATGCTAATCAACACCAGTTGGACAAATGTAAGGTTGACTTTTTCCTAGTATAAACAGTTAAGGGAGGAAGATAATGTAAGAAGTGTGGTCCCTAAGATAAAGATGATCTTTATGCATCTCCTAGCTGGCATGGTCATGGCATGGTGTGTGGAAGAGACAACAGTTCTTTCCTGCCGTTGCTGGGGCAGTGTTATAACTTGTAGACAGTTACCTTTCTCTGAGCCTCAGTTTTTCTCTGCTCTAGAATGAAGGATTAATATATGGCTCAGATTTGGCATATTTTACAGTTAGGTAAGTTTAGGCTAGTGAAGGCTATGGTTTTTCCAGTAGTCATGTATGGATGTGAGAGTTGGACTACAAAGAAAGAGGAACACTGAAGAATTGATGCTTTTGAACTGTGGTGTTGGAGAAGACTCTTGAGAGGATTGCAGGAAGATCCAACCAGTCCGTCCTAAAGGAAATCAGTCCTGAATATTCATTGGAACGACTGATGCTGAAGCTGAAACTCCAATCCTTTGGCCACCTGATGTGAAGAGCTGACTCATTGGAAAAGACCCTGATGCTGGGAAAGATTGAGGGCAGGAGGAGAAGGGGGCGACAGAGGATGAGATGGTTGGATGGCATCACCGACTCAATGGACATGAGTTTGAGTAAACTCTGGGAGTCGGTGATGGACAGGGAGGCCTGGCGTGCTGCAGTCCATGGGGTCGCAAAGAGTTGGACACAACTGAGTGACTGAACTGAACTGAACAGTTAGGTAGAGTTTGGTCTTTATTCAACTTTGGGAGGCAGAGAATTACCAATGTCTAATCCAAGATATATCTAAATAGTTCCCTTGGGTCTCAAGCTGGATTTTCTTGTCTCAGTGGGTACTCAAGGAAGCTAATCTAGAGATGAACCCAGACCCATTTCTGCACATTCAGATTCATAACTGTTCATTCTTTAACTGAAATGTATATGTTTAATGCAAATAGCTAGGTACCTGATATCTGTTTGAGTTTTTATAGTGCAGATGGTATACTGAAGAAGGAGGCTAAAGCTGCATACTGGTTTCACCACAGTCTGCAGACAGTGTGGATGGAGAGAAGTTAAGTCTTTTCTCCTGATTCAGTGGCAAGCAAGCTGTTTTGTTTAACAGAGCAAACAGCACACTGGGAATAAGAAGGTCACCTTGATGTTGTGGTTCCAAGGCTGAGACTTTTGGTGTCTTGAATAAAGGTGTTAGCCTTTGGACCTTTTTATCCTTGTGTGTGAAACACAGGGCTTGGAGTAGATGATTCACAAGGTTCCTTTGAACTCCACAGTGTGTCCGCTCCCTGCTGCATGCACCCTAAGCAGCTTCCATGCCATTTTCAATTAACATAAGCTGACAACATTTTGTGTTTTAGATTCGACAGAAGCTGCAGGCTAAACAGGCCGCCATGGAGAAGTCGGAAAAGGCTAAGCAGCTGCGAGCGCTTAGAAAATACGGAAAGAAGGTGGGAAGGACAACAGACAGGGATGGGGCCAAGGGTGTTTGTCCATAGATTGCCTGGTCTGAGTTGGTTCTGTGCTTTGTGTGTGTTCCACTGTGTGTTTTCTATCTCATAGCAGCGTGGGTTGCTAGTGTCCACAAACGCAATCCCTGCTGGACGCCTGTGTGTCACCAGAAGTAGTATGGTCACTACAAGCGAGTCAGACACTTCTCTGGACTGCACTTTACACACCTGTACAGTGAAGAGCTGGGTCCAGATCAGTGGTTTCCAAACCTGACCTCCTAGCACAGTCTGATGGGGGATAATTTTGTTTGACCAGGAAACATTTGGCCATGTCTGGAGGCATTTTTGGTTGTCACACCTTGGTGGGGAGTGTGCAGTTGGCAGCTTGTGGGTGGAGAGCAGGGAGGCTTCTAAACATCCTGCAATGCATAGGACAAGCCATACTTCCCCCTGACAAAGAATGATCCTGTCCAAACTATCATAGTGTTGGGATGGAGAAACCCTGCCTTAGAGTTTAAGCATCTCTTTTTATCCTTAAAGGTTTTTGGGGGGAGATTGTTTTCTATGTTGGTATTTACATGCCTAGCAACAGTGGTTTAGGTATTTAATCTGCCCAGATATAATTAGGGAGAGAATTGGATGTTGATGTAAACATGATTTGTGAAGTTTTGTAGCAGGTTATGTCATGGGTAAGAATGCCAACTGCCTGGGTGTGAATCTCGGCTCCACACTTGCTGTGTGACTTAGGCAAATTATAGTGTCTCTCTGTGCTTCGTTTTGGGGTCATAAGAATTTCCGCTTCACTGGGTTGTTAGGATGAGAAATTGAGACTCTGCTTAGAGCCTTAACGTGGTTGTGGCCCACAGTCAGAGCTCAGTGGTGGTCACAGCCTGGTCACTGAGAGACTGTAGACATTTCGAGTGCTGGTTTGGAGTGGGTGTAACAGTCCTGCGTCCACATCCAGGTGCAAACAGAGGTTCTTCAGAAGCGGCAGAAGGAGAAATCACGCATGATGAGTGCCATTAAGAGATATCAGAAAGGTGAGTGTATTCTCTCATAAGGCTGCAGGGGAGCAGGGGTATCTGCTGATTCTATCAAACACATCTGAAGGCTTGATTGATTTGGAACTGTTGGACCTCACATTTGGGAATGGTGTGGGGAGCAAGATGTGCCTCTTAATACCAATTCCATAAGTAACATCCTGCTTTCGAAGTTGAATCTTTTTTTTAAAAGACTGTGGTGCTGATCAAAGTACTTCACTCCCAGGTTTCTCTGATAAACTGGACTTCCTTGAGGGAGATCAGAAGCCTGTTGCACGGAGCACAAAAGAAGGAGCCAAAGGCCAGCAAATGAAGAAGGGGTGAGTGCTGCATTCTGTTTTGGTGGCAGTGTGTGCAGGGCCGCGGTTCCTGCTGTGGCCTCAGTGCACGGAGTGCGGCTGTGCCTGCGGCCAGACCTGTGGGCCCTGTGATGGGCCCGTTCAGCCACATCAGTTCTTGAAGGTTCAACTGAGGTGATTTCAGTGAATACGCAGTAGAAGTTGATTCCTCGTGTGTGAGGGTTGTGTGCAGACCTAGTGTTCTGATCTGGGTTCTGTCTTTCATCAGGAGGGTAGTTTTGAGCAAGTTACTTCACCTTCCTAAATGTTAATTTCCTCATCTGTGAAAATGAAAAAAAAATTGTAAATACCTTTTATATTAGAAAGATTAAAAGGGATAATGTTGGATATTATTGTTGGTTCTTTTTGTTCACCTTTTATGCATTCCTGGATACCCATCCTGAGGTGAATGATCATGTCTGTATAATATAGTCCATGCTGTGATAGAGGCATTGAGGGAGAAGTCTGGAAGCCCATTTTAGAAATACGTGACATGGCCCAGGGGTCAGAGTCCGGGGATGGCTTCCTGGAGAAGGGTTCAGCAGAGCTTAGTCTCAAAGATGAGTAGGAATTAACCCGGAGAACAGGAGAGACATGGGTTTGGGGAAGATGGAAGAAGATGAATGAGCAGAAGTGTAGAGATGAGAACAGCAGGTTTGTNGTAATAAATAAACGAGCCCTGTGGAGGTTAAAAGCATGGACTCTGGGGCCAGACTGCCAGGTTTGACCCCTGGCTCTGCTGTGTGCTTGTTGTTTGACCCTGGGCAAGTTGATTTTTCTGTGCTCTGTCATCTCTATATAGACATGATAATAGAATCTACCAAAGAGGGTTCTTGTCAGCAGTGAGTTAATATGTGCAAAATGCTTAGCACACTGCCTGCTATATAATGAAGAGTACATACCCTGCTGGGATTATTTTGCTGGGTGGGGTGGTTCTCCATAATGTCTGCTGAGCCACGTGGTATGTGTGTATTTGAAGTTCTCCAGTGCCGGCTTGGAGCTATATGCAGGTTGAACGTTATGAGCAGGCCATGTTTCGTGTTGGGATTTTCTCTGTCTTAAGAGGTAGGAAGGGAAGACAGCTTCCCACCCAGCACCACACCCCGCCCCTGCCCCCATTCCAGTTTACACCTTTTGAGGCTACAAATATCTNCCGGCTTGGAGCTATATGCAGGTTGAACGTTATGAGCAGGCCATGTTTCGTGTTGGGATTTTCTCTGTCTTAAGAGGTAGGAAGGGAAGACAGCTTCCCACCCAGCACCACACCCCGCCCCTGCCCCCATTCCAGTTTACACCTTTTGAGGCTACAAATATCTGAGAACTCTAGATGTTTAAGCAGAAAAAACAACTCATTTTTGCATGGTCTTCTTGTGGCATCATTGGTACCTAAAAGATCTCTCTGGTTTCCTATGATACTGTTCCTAGAACAAAAAGAATGAATTTAGCTTTTGTAAACTAATTTCAGTGAACAAAAGTCTAAGCACATGGGTCATATTCTCAGAAGACCACAATGTTTTACCCCAGCCTGTTTTGACAATTTGTACAATAGTAGTGAATAGGGTAACAAATAGTAATTCCAGTTAGGAGCCTTAGCTTAAGAAACTTTGAATTATGAGTGGAACATAGGAGAGTTTTAAGATTGACAAGAGTTTCCACTAGTAGGGACAAAAGTAAATTACTGATTTGAATACTTCTGTAGAGTTTGGATGATGTACCTTCTTTCCTTTTTTTTTTCTCTTTATAGCAAATGGAATCACTTAATTTCAGAGATATACTTTATAGAGCTTATTTATATCACTTTATCATTCCAACTCTTAAAGTATAATTGGGCTACATTCAGTATTAGCTCTCACATTGCTTTAACATGTAATTCCATGCACTGAAGCATGGGTAGGATGCTAGTAGTTGCCATGATCAAGTCCAGGCTGTTCTTGCTTTGTGCCAGTATGTGTGGACTTGAGCTGTCAGGATGCTGTTTCAATAGCAGGACAACACTGTTCACCTTTCAGTTACCAAAGTATTGTTAACCGAGTAACTGTGGAAGGTAGAGATTTTGCTCCTGGCTCTTCAGTCCATGAAACCACTGCCTAAAAGATACACAATGGTTAGTGACCCCAAATTGCTTCTTTCAAAGTCTGTGGGTGATGGGTCACTGCACGTGTTAGTTCACGCACAGGTGGCAAAGAGAGCAGTTGTGTTGCCTCCTCATCTTCAGCAATAAACCCACATGGCATTTCATAAAAGTAAGTAACTGGAAGAGGGAATTGACCAAAGAAATGGAAAGTGACAAAGTTGGAAGTAAAACTGAATAGGATGCAAATGGAGTTATGGGGGGACAATGTTGCCAGGGAATGGAGACATGGCTGCTATTCTAGGACTAAAAAGAGATGCAGCTAGAGAGCTAGTGAATGTGAACTGAAACAGAATGAGGGAAATGGTGGAGAGGATGGTGTCCCAGAGGAAGTCACCCTGGCAGAAAACTTCACACTGAAGGGACTCTTGGAGATATTTTGTGACATTGAAAGTACAAATGATACAATGTTGAAAGTGAATCTGATAGGGATAGAGTAGGATAATTAGTTTGGAAATTCCACTAGAGGATTAAAAATAGGTAATTTTAAAGGAGCATGGGAGATTTGTAAATTAATGACCACTCAAGAAAATCCAGTGATCTAGTAACAATGTATCCATTATTGTGCCCATCTTTGCATGAAATGCAATCAAGGACAGAAATGGTATGGACCTAAGAGAAGCAGAAGATACTAANTCATTTAATTAATAGCAGAAGTATATCAGAAAACAGAATATCAGCTTGTTATTTAGACTTTCTCTATTCATGACATTGATTTTATCTAAAAACTTATTTTATTTAATTTAATATATTTCTCATTTCATTATGCACTGTTTTATCTACATGCATGTGTGTTCAATCACTCAGTGGTGTCTGGCCCTTTGTAATCCCAAGGACTTTTAACCCTCCAAGCTACTCTTTCCATGGAATTTAACAAGTGAGAATACTGGAGTGGGTTGCCATTTCCTATTCCAGGGGATCTTCCCAACCTAGGAATTGAATCTGCATCAGCTCCTTTTTATCTGACTTACCCAATTATAGAAGAAACTTAATAGAACATATCTATTAAAGCAAAAAGTATGTATCATACCCATGGAGAATACAGAAGCATAATTATATATCCTCCTCTGTAAAGATGCTATATATTATCATTTTTAGTTTACCAGTGAAGTATTTGAGGGCCATGGAAAGTGAGAAAATTATCAAGGATTAATTAAACAGATGTCAAAACAAATGCAGTGCTTCTCAGATCATGCTAGAGCCTCTACATGTGTTTATTGCCATAATTGCTTATCTCAAACACACATAACACCATTACTCTTTAATGTCTTATGCTTATATTAGAGGCTTAAAATGCATCTCTCTTAGAAAAACCACATATATACTGCCCACAAAAATAGAAGTTTCAAAACAGTAAAATGGTTTCAGAAAAAGAAACTGGTTTCCTCTTATAGATAACAGTCTCAAGACTTTGAAGAAATCTGGGAGGTAATCTTTCACAGTCTTAACAAGAATTTGAGCAAGTCACAGCTCTATGCCCTTTCAGCCACTTGATGAGGATTTTTAGTGATGGGGAGACCCACTTTCACATGAGATATCCTCAATACCATTAGGTTGACCATTAGTGGTTATTTCTAATAGTCTCAAGTCCATTACCATTCTGGTTTCTATTCTCAGGTTGAATTCTAAATAGTTATAAGGTATTGCTTAGAAAGTAGATATGTGCAGTACACATCTCTATTATCTTAGTTCTGGACACTAAGCATTTATTAATATAACCAGAAAGTTTATCACCTCTTTTTTCTAAAATCATATTATAATCTGCTAATAATTGTATATATCTGCTTGAACCATCAATCTGTCATCAACTATATTCTCTATTCCTATTATATTGTTGTTATTAAACTGCTCAGTCCTGTCTGATTCTTTGTGACCCCATGGTGCAGCACTCCAGGTTTCCCCATCCTTAACTATCTTCCAGAGTTTGTTCAGACTTATGTCCTTTGAGTTGATGACTCCTATTATATAACTTCATACAATTTTCATATTACCCTTCCCTACATTCAGCATGTATAGAATGTTACCCTTCATTACAAGTCTATAAGTTTATAAAAAAGTAAATGGCATTCTATACTCTCATCCCTGTCAGAGGTACCTCTGACGTTGGAAGTAATTTTAAGATGTGGTGGATAAAAGAACTGACTATTGCCACGTTGAATAGAAGGAACTTGACAAAACATAAGATAGAAGGTAAATCTCCGGAAGCCTAGTTTTGGAGTTGAGCAGATTAATCTAGGGAAATGAGATATCCTTGGAAACTTAGTGAAGATGGAAAAATAGAAAATATCTCAAAAAGTTGCTATCAAAAATAAACTAATAACAGTAAATCAGAAAACTGACTCTTCCCCCAACATAGGGTATGGTTTATAAAAACTGAGCTTTAATGTAGCGATCAATGAAAATAATCTTGAACCAAGAAATGAAATAATTCTGTCTTACTTTTTCTACCCAAGTGATTGCCTTATATTGTGGATCTGTGAAAATCATGAAATATACTTGAATATATATATATATATATAAAATAGAAAAAGTAAAACCCAAAAACAAAACCAAACTTCACAGCTATTAAAAGTTACTGCAATAAACTAGAACATGATAATTAAAATTTTTCAGTTGATAAAATACTCTGAAACAGTCTCAACATAGAAGAAAGCTCTAATACAAAAATTCAGTGTGAATAAAGTAAAATTGAACAATCTACTGAGAATGTGGGTAGGGGATACCATAAATTCAAAAAACTAAGAATAAAAAAGACAAACTACAACAAGTGTATGGATGATCATATTGTTATATACAGAGCCTTGGGTGGGTATGAGGAACATAGTTCCCAAATTCAAAGAAATCAGGTTTGGACTTATGACTTGGTTTGGCAAAACAGTTGTGAACAGTCTATATCACCATTTTAAAGAAGTATTAAGAGCTAAAATCTAGGCCTCTGTTCTCTATTTTACCATACATCATAATAATGGATAGCATCAACTCAAGATTGTCCAGACATTCTCAGCTTTTAGTGGAAGTGAAATACACAGGTTCAAAGATGAATGGGTCTATATAGGCACAAAGAAACTACTCACTATGCTCTTTAATTGTTTTGCTATCTCTTTCTCCATGCATATCTATGAACTCTTGTGGTGTTTTCTCAACTAGTTAATGGGGAGAAAAGGACAAGCCTGTTTTACCAAAGGATCTGACTGTACTCTGTGAGTGCAAAGTTGCTCCACTTAGATAAGGCTGTGAAAAATAATGAAGGTGAAAACTTTTCCCATTGGGAAGGACTCCAGATGATAAAACTATACACACATGCACACACACACACACACACTCACACACACACATAGACACAGTTTCCCCTTTCCAGAGATACATGGAAGTCAGATGATAAGATGAAGCTCCATAAACACCACCACTCTCAAGAAACTGGTTCTGGGTGAAAAGTGAAAGTGAAAAGTGTTAGATGATCAGTCGTGTCTGACTCTTGCCACTGCATGGATTGTAGCCCACCAGGCCCCTCCGTCCATGGAATGCCCCAGACAAGAATACTGGAGTGGGTTGTCATTCCTTTCTCCAGGAGATCTTCTCAACCCAGGGATTGAACCCAGGTCTCCTGGATTGCAAGCAGATTCTTTACTATATGAGTCACCAGCAAATCCCCCCAAAAATGAATGCACATTGCATTTTTGTTATTTTTCTCTTCACACCATATCCATTTTTTTTCTTTAGAGGTTTATCATTACCCTCACATTTTTATAACTATTTGTTCTCATTTTCCTATCAGTGCAAGTGATCATGCATGGTGGTGGTGGTGGTTCAGTTGCTAAGTCATGTCTGACTCTTGCAGCCCCATGGACTATAGCCCTCCAGGTTCCTCTGTCCATGGGATTCCCTAGGCAAGAATACTGGAGTGGGTTGCCATTTACTTCTCCAGTGATCATGAATATCTTCCTTGAATTCTTATTTGCTTTGAGGAAATTTGACTGAGTATTTCTTAACCCTCCTTAATTTTTATCTGGCTTCAGTTACCTGTTTCATTTTAAATTTAAATTTTATTTGGTGGATGCATCAGTCCGTTAGGGCTGCCATGCATATACCACAGACTGGGTGGCATAAAGAACAGAAATGTATTTTCTCATGGTCTAAGAGGCTAGAAGTCCCAGACCAAGGTATTTTCTCATGGTCTAAGAGGCTAGAAGTCCCAGACCAAGGTGCTAGCTGATTCAATTTCAGAAATCTCTCTTCCTCGTTTGCAGATGGCTACCTTCTCACTCTGTCCTCATATGATCTTTTCTCTGAATTCACTGAGAGAAGATCAAATGTTTGGTATCTTCTTATAAGGATGCTAATACTATCAATTCAGGGATTCACCCTTATGAACTCATTTAATCTTTATTTTTTCCTTATACACCCCCATCTCCAAATACATTTGGGAGGCCATAACAGAAGACTCAGCACTGGTTCAGGCAACAAGTCTCTATTCTAATATTCTGTAGTGCAATATATTGTTTTAGTTGCTAAGTCTTATTTAACTCCTTTGTGACCCCATGAACTGCACTGCACCGGGCTCTTCTGTCCATGGAATTTCCCAGGTAAGAATACTAGAGTGGGTTGCCATTTTCTTCTCTAGGGATCAAACTCTTGTCTCCTGTCTTAAACACAATTCTTTACCACTGAGCCACCTGGGTCGCCCTCTGAGATACAGTAGGATCTGATTATTTACGACATTGGATAACATAAAATAAGAATCCTAGACTTTGCTTGATTTCTTAGATCCTGTATTGAGGTCTATTCCAAAAAATCCATGAGTTTATTTCACTTTTACAAGTTTCATCTTATATACTTATCTTCCTACAAAGGAGAACATGTATTTTGCTATTCAAAGTAAATTTTCCAGAAGTATTTGTAAACATTTCTCGCTAAGGAATTATTACAAGTGCAGAACATGTATCTCAGTATAGGAAAGTTTATTTTTAAAATAACTGGTCATGTAGCAATAGAAGATACTGTGTCAAATATTTGATTAAAATATAACATTTGGAGTATCTTCTGCATGTTTTAAAATGCAACATATTTTATATTTGTGGTAACTGTTTAAATTAAACAATCAAATTTTTGCATAAACATCTAAAATTTAAAAACAAAATAATAAGAAAATAAAATTACTGCACTATACCATCTGCTTTCTACATAATGTGCCAAATCATAATTTGCAGACAGAAATTGTTTTCCAAGCTACATAATTAAACTTTAAAACAAAAGGACTTCATTTATAAAATACTAATGCTGACTTGGATGTTATTGGCAGTAACTGTAGATGTTGTGAGGAGGAATAGAACAATTTAGAAGAGACTAGATCACAAATAGTTCTCAAAACAACTTCTACATAATATTTAAACCTAAAGTCACGGTACAGAAATAACTAGATTATACGTATTTTACTAGTGGTGGTATAAAGGACTAATGTTACTGAGTCCAAGCACATGCTGCTCACTGTACTGCAGGCAATAAATTGATGGTTGAATTGCTAGAGCAAGGAAAAGAAACTTTACTCAGGAAGCCAGCAGACCAAGAGAATTGTGGACTGAAGTCCTAAAGAACCACCTTTCCCAGGTTAAGAGATTGTTTCTTTACAGAGCAAAGAGGGAGGCCCTGAGGAGGTAAAGTAATAAAGGCCAGTTGTTTCAGTCATGTCCGACTCTTTGCTACCCCATGGACTAGGTAGCCCACCTAGCTGCTCTGTCCATGGGATTTTCCAGCAAGAATACTGGAGTGGGTTGTTATTTTGCCATTTTCTCCTCCAGGGAATCTTCCTTACCCAGGGGTCGAACCCACCTCTCTTGTGTCTCCTGTATTGGCAGGTAGGTTCTTTACCACTAGCACCACTTGAGAAGCACCACCTCTCAACACCCCCCCCCACACACAAATAAAAAAAAGCCCATAAATGTTTGCAAGTATTTCCTGGCTTCAGCCAGATTCAGGAAGGGGATGTGTTCATTTCCTCTCCCATGCAAGCCATTCATAGGTGGGCCAGATCAGGATGTTTCCTGTGAGCTGAGCCTAAGTATTTTAGCTTAACCTTCAGGCATTGGAGGCAGAGTTCCTGGAAATGGTCCATGGGTACATTAAGCCAGGGGTCCCCAACTCCAGGGTCAGACTGATACTAGACCATGGTGTGTTAGGAACTGGGCTGAACAGTAGGAGGTGTGTGACAGGCAAGTGATTGATCAAAGCATTTTCTATGTTTAACAGCTAATCCCCATCTCTCACATTACTGCCGGAACTCCACCTCTTGTCAAATCAGCAATAGCAACAGATTCTCACAGAAGCACAGCCCCTACCTTGAACTGTGTATGTGAGGGAGCTAAGTTGCTGGCTCCTTATGAGAATCTAATGCCTGATGATCTGATTCTGCATTACGGTGAGTTGTATAATTATTTCAATATACTTGTTTAGTCACTAAGTTGTGTCTGACTCTTTTAGGACTTCATGAACTATAGCTTGCCAGTGTCCTCTGTCCATGGGGTTTCCCAGGCAAGAATACTGGAGTGGTTTGCAATTTCCTTCTCCAGAGGATTTTTTTGACCTAGAGATAGAACCCAGCTCTCCTCCATTGGCAGGTAGATGCTTAACCACCGAGCCACCAGGGAAGCCATTATTTCATTAAGCATCACAGTGGAATAATAATAGAAATAAAGTGCATGATAAATGTAATGCACTTGAAATCATCTCCCCCTCAGTCCATGGAAAAATGTCTCTCATGAAACTGGTCCCTGATGCCTAAAAGGTGGGGGGCATGGCTTTAAACTACAGGCATCACCTGGTGAGTGATTAACTTGCAACAAGAGCAAAGGTTAAAGTGAAAGAAACAGATCCGATATGAAGTCAGATTTGTTTTTCCCTGTCACACCCATCTAAAATTTAAATTTACATATTTTCAGATGAAATGAACCCATGGTAATGCATAAAAATGCATTAAGTCAAAGAAGGCAAGTAGAAGATGTTTCTGACAGACCTCTCTATGTTGCTTCTTAATGTTTTAAGAACAGTTATCTTGTGCTTTGCCTTTAAATTTTGTTTTAGTAAACTCCTCTTCTAGGTTACATTTTTACGTTTATTTAATTTTTTCAGCCTAATTCTGGATTGCTTTCAGAGAAAATGTGTGATGTTCAGGGAGGAAGAAATCTTAATGCATGGAGGTCAATAACGATGTTGAAGTCAGCTAGAACATCCTGGCTCACAGTAATATAGCTCTATTTCACGGAACATTTATTATTACAACAACTAAATATGGAATTGCTTCAGCCTGGTGAAATTGATAGAATACCTCCTGTAAATATTAATAACTTCACAGTCTTCATCTCACACATACATTTCCCTTGATACCTTTGAATTTGTTAAAATTATTTTTAGATTTGGTACCCCATGGTGGAAAGCATACACTTAGTGTGGATTCTAAGTGAAATTATTACAAAAGCTTTTTCAAATCCCTGAGTATTTTATAAGAGATGTCTCAAGACACCAGGAGTCATTCTGGATTTCCCTTCAAAGAATTTCCCTTGCTTGTCATCTGAAATTGAGTGTGCTTTCTCGCAAGTGCACTGTCATTGATGAGTGTATGATAAATTATTTATTTACATTTATTTTCATAATTTTATTTCTCTCTGTTGGAGAACTCACACAACAATGAGTACTTATTTCAACAAACCCATGGAAATATATATACACCCAGAGCATATGTTGTTACTATGGTTATAAATAATGAAAAAACTTTTGACAGATTATTTTCCAATACACCCTCATATCTATTCTGATGCTAGGAATTATATATAAATTTTTTCAATGAGTTTTTATTATATCTGAACTTACTGTATATTTGCAGATATATAAGGATTCCNAGGGATTTGATTTAGGTCATACCTGAATGGTCTAACAGTTTTCCCTACTTTCTTCAATTTAAGTCTGAATCAGGCAATAAGGAGTTCATGATCTGAGTTACAGTCAGCTCCTGGTCGGACACGACTGAGTGACCGAACTAAACTGAACTGATGTTTATCTCAGAAACATGGAGAGGTTTCCCATGCATAAAGACATTCTTCCCCATATCACCCATATGATAAATAATATAGACAGGATAACCTTTTCTCAACCCTAAAAGTAACTTAGGAACTTTACAGTTTATTTATTTAAAATTTTAAATTTGTGGTAATACACATAGAGTTTGCCATCTGAACCACTTTTAAGTATTTTGTAGTTCAGCACTGTGAGGTATAGTCACACTGTGTGAAACTCCTCTCCAGAAAGTTCTTATATCCACTTAACAGCTCCCCATTGCCTCCTCCCCTTAGCCCTTGGTGGCCACCATTTTACTTTTTCTATGAATTTTACTCCTCTAGATACCTTATTTAATACAGTTTATATTAAAAAAAATAAAACTAAAAGTAGCCCTAGAATAAGGAAAGGAGCCACCCCTGGTCTTTGGAAGCACCTAAATGCTGACTCCAGAGTCTGTTGTCTTCCCCCCAAGTAGACTCCATCTATCCACCCCTCTATCCCTCCATCCAGAACAGTGTGTTCCCACTGAGTTTAGGTTTGGAGACACAGGGCTGAACATGACAGATGGGTGGACGTGTCTGCAGTTTCCTGAGCCCAGCAAGCAACATCATGATCCTTGCTTTAGCTCCTGCTGCTCCATCTCCTTGGCCTGGAAGGCTCTTTTCCCTGTTGTCTGTCTGGGGAACAATCACCTGATGTTTGTAATGAGCTCACATGTAATCTTCTTTCAAAAACCTTTCCAGACTGTATAGTCCCTAGTCCAATTTTTCTTCATGCCATGCTCAACCTCAACTCTGTAGTTCTGGAGTAGTAAACTTATTTTATAGAACTAAGTTACTTGAGAAGAAGAAATGTATCTGGCCATCTCTGAATTACCAGTACCTGGCACAGTATGTACAGATGCAGGCTTTTGGCAAATGTTTGCTGGCTGACTGGATGTCCAACCAGATGGCACTGTGATTTTCATCTGCTTACACCATTATGTAAACCTTTACATCATGCTGACATGCAAACAGATTTCATCGTACCTGGCTGAGTTGGAGAAGAACCTCTGTTACTTGTCACTGTGATTCATGCCTGGGTCCCTTTTTCTATCAAGAGTCTAACAACTTCCTGAGGTCTTCAGTTCAGTTCAGTTAAGTCACTCAGTCATGTCTGACTCTTTGCGACCCCATGGACTGCAACATGACAGACTTCCCTGTTCATCACCAACTCCCAGAGCTTGCTCAAACTCATGTCCTTTGAGTCGGTGATGCCATCTAACCACCTCATCCTCAGTCATCCCCTTCTCCTCCTGCCTTCAATCTTTCCCAGCATCAGGATCTTTTTCAGTGAGTCAGCTCTTCACATCAGGTGGCCAAAGGACTGGAGTTGCAGCTTTAGCATCAGCCCTTGCAATGAATATTCAGGGTTGATTTCATTTAGTATTGACTGGTTTGATCTCCTTGTAGTCCAAGGAACTCTCAAGAGTCTTCTCCAACACCACAGTTCAAAAGCATCGATTCTTTGGTGCTCAGCTTTCTTTGTAATCCAACTCTTACATCCATACGTGACTACTGGAAAAACCAGAGCTTTGACTAGATGGACCTTTGTTGGCAAAGTAATGTCTCTGTATTTTAATACGCTGTCTAGGTTGGTCATAGCTTTTCTTCCAAGGAGCAAGCGTCTTTTAATTTCATGACTGCAGTCACCATATGCAGTGATTTTGGAGCTCAAAAAAAAAAAAATAGTCTGTCACTTTTTCCATTGTTTCCTCATCTATTTGCTATGAAGTGATAGGACCAGATGCCATAATCTTAGTTTTCTTAATGTTGAGTTTTAAGCCAGCTTTTTCACTCTCTTCTTTCACTCTCATCAAGAGACTTTTTAGTTCCTCTTCACTTTCTGCTATAAGGGTGGTATCATCTGTGTATCTGATGTTATTGATATTTCTCCCAGCAATCTTGATTCTAGCTTGTGCTTCATCCAACCTGGCATTTAGCATGATGTACTCTGCATATAAGTTAAATAAGCAGGGTGGCAATATACACCCTTGACATACTCTTTTCCCAATTTGGAACCAGTCTGTTTTTGTTAGGATTTTTTATTGGTGTCTGAAGAGGATTGATAAAATTATGATGAAGGCAAAACACAGATAATAGCAAGATAACCAGAGTCTGCTCATGGCTAGAAACATCATCATCGAAAAGGACTCCTGCAAAGAACTGAACTTACTTTCAAGCTGAATATTGTTTGGCCATCATCTCGAATTCACTAGGTCCACCAGGTAAGCCTGGGAATCCACAATCCTGGCAATTCTGAACTGTACCAGGTCTATCCCGGTAGTAGAGAAATCATCTCTCCAGGATAAGATCTGTGAATCAGCAGGTCTGGTTGGGATTGGCTGGGGTGTTGGTGAGGACCGGAGTCCAAGGGACCAAAAGAAAGGGCAGTAGGGGGAGTAGATAAAGGAGTAACAGGAAAGGGGAGCAAGATGAACAGTGGTAAGCAGTTGATATGGAAGAGACAGGGAAAGAGCTGGACGTGGATGTCATTAAGGTAGGGTGGCAGGAGAGGTGACGCTAGTCAGAGGAGGGAGATGGATAGGCCTGAAGTGTGAAGGAGGTGGATGGGGCTGCGGAGTAGGCTGAGAGCTAAAAGACTGGGGAGACAGGGAGGAGGGAGCTTGGGGTAATGAGAGCAGGAAGGAACAGAAAGAGGAGGTGGAAGCTGGGCGTGAGATGGGGAAACTGGAGGTAGCTTTCTTGTCGTTTCAAAGGGCATATTTCTAGTTACTCATCTTGTGAAAATAAACTGGCAGAAGCTCACACCTGCTCCAGAAGCTATCTGATACACTCCCACTGGCACCGCCACATGTTGGAATGCCCATTATGAGGCATACATACGCCTCCCTTTGGAGCCAATAAAGAGAGTCCACCAACCAGAGCAATGGTCTCAGTTTCTAGGTTGAAGAGTGCTTATGGGGAATGGCAAAGAGGATAAATGGAGTTATAAACAGTAGCCCCCATTTCTTGGGGTAACATACAGTTTTGCCTCTCAGTAGGCAGAGATTGCTCCAAGGGCTAGGATACAGTTGGGAGTTGGGACTAGGAGAATGGATCTAAAGCAGAAATGGTCAAGTCAATGCCCCTATGTATTTAACATTTTACAAAGCCTTCTTACATCATTTACATCACTCCATGAAGATGAGGTAATCAGAGTAGGTGACAAAGCAGGTGTAAACTAGAATATGGGTCAAACGTCAGGAAGTAGGGGGCTTGCAGGAGGGAGCACAGGATGACACAGAATACTGACAGTCAGCATGACCGCTTCCCATGTTCCAGATCAGAATCTTGTAGGAGTGCTTTCAAGCAGAACTTTAAAATATAGCCTTCCTCTTGGTCCTTGCGGTCCCTTGGTGTTTTGCCTGACCCTCATATGGAATCAGAGCCCCAGGGTCAAAGCTGACAGGATGACTGCCCAGTCCTGAGTGCCTAATGACTATGTTTGGACTTTCCTGTTCACTACCCAAGGCACCTAACTCCATGTCAGGTGATTTAGGGAGCTATTGCAACTCCCATTTTTATCTGTCTGATTTAGCAGTTTCCTCTGCTTAGCAGCCCTGGTTTCTCTGATCACTGTCCAGATCATAATTCCGTTTGGTCACCTATTCTCTTTTATAACATTATATTCTGATTGTTCTCTCTGGCCCAGTATCCTTGCCTCCCATGTTTCACACAACTTTTCATTGTCCTCTCTGGAGATCTAGCTACAGGACTGGGAAACTTCCCTATTCTCTTAGATTGTTTCTTCATTGTTTGCATCTGCCAGCTTTAACTGTCACCTGGATCTCCGTTGAGGACACTGTTTCCCTTGTATATCTCTTAAGTTGAGATGGTTCATTTTCTCAAACTCTTAAGATGCTTCAGGGTGGGAATGAAGTGTATTCTCCTTCTTCTTCTTGACTCCTTCTAAACTCGTCTCTTCCAATTAGAACATCCCTTGCTCTTTAGAAGCTGGTGCTACCCGCCAGCATTTCCCTGGTACTTTCACCTTCAGATCTCCTGGATACTCTTTTTCTATGAAAATTTTGTACTTGTTGTGAAGTCAGTTTTGAGTCCATCATCCTTAAGGACTCCAGTGTCTGTGTAGATGACCCCACTCAACGCTCTAGCCTCTCTTTTCTTTGATTTCTTTATCACTAAAGTTCATAACCAACACTCTACTTTCAGCCACCTGGAAATACCTGATCTTTTCCATTACTCAGGAATTATCTGGGGACTCTCCTGGTGATCCAGTGGTTAAGAATCCACCTTCCAATGCAGGAGACATAAGTTTGATTCCTGATCAGGGAACTGAGATTCCCACATACTGCAGGACAACTAAGCCTGTGCTCTGCAACTACTGAGGAGGTGTGCCACAGCTACAGAGGCCACATGCTCTGGAGCCTGGCTGCCACACCAAGAGAAAAGCCTGCACACCTCCTCAACAAAGGCCCTCCCCACCATGTTGCAACTAAGATCCAACACAGCCAAAAATAAATAATTTTTTTTAAAGTAAAGATTATCCCACTTTTGACATCACTTGTTCGGACATTGTATTCTCTGACCACTACTACCTGCTTGTACATTGTAATCATTCCATTTTTCCCACTTCCCTGGGGCCACTGACTCTTACTTTGTTTTAATCTGTGAACTCTGATTTCTCTGACTTTATTTCTCTCCTTACCCACTTCAGAATCTATGATTGAAAATATCAATGACTTTCTTACCCTAGTTCTCAACTCTTCTGCCAAAATATTTTTTATTGCATTTTCAAAAGTGGGGTACCCCTACCTGAGTGATTCCAATTATTTGACTTCCTTGTGTTGCTGAATGCTACTGGAAAAATTTTTTATACAACCTGGAATATTGGTACTAAATTAATAGTCTGACTTCAACTGTATGCTAAACAATATCCACAAAAATCAATACCCATGAGAATGTTCCTGTTGAGAATGTTTACTTATAGTAAANAGATTGCTCCAAGGGCTAGGATACAGTTGGGAGTTGGGACTAGGAGAATGGATCTAAAGCAGAAATGGTCAAGTCAATGCCCCTATGTATTTAACATTTTACAAAGCCTTCTTACATCATTTACATCACTCCATGAAGATGAGGTAATCAGAGTAGGTGACAAAGCAGGTGTAAACTAGAATATGGGTCAAACGTCAGGAAGTAGGGGGCTTGCAGGAGGGAGCACAGGATGACACAGAATACTGACAGTCAGCATGACCGCTTCCCATGTTCCAGATCAGAATCTTGTAGGAGTGCTTTCAAGCAGAACTTTAAAATATAGCCTTCCTCTTGGTCCTTGCGGTCCCTTGGTGTTTTGCCTGACCCTCATATGGAATCAGAGCCCCAGGGTCAAAGCTGACAGGATGACTGCCCAGTCCTGAGTGCCTAATGACTATGTTTGGACTTTCCTGTTCACTACCCAAGGCACCTAACTCTATGTCAGGTGATTTAGGGAGCTATTGCAACTCCCATTTTTATCTGTCTGATTTAGCAGTTTCCTCTGCTTAGCAGCCCTGGTTTCTCTGATCACTGTCCAGATCATAATTCCGTTTGGTCACCTATTCTCTTTTATAACATTATATTCTGATTGTTCTCTCTGGCCCAGTATCCTTGCCTCCCATGTTTCACACAACTTTTCATTGTCCTCTCTGGAGATCTAGCTACAGGACTGGGAAACTTCCCTATTCTCTTAGATTGTTTCTTCATTGTTTGCATCTGCCAGCTTTAACTGTCACCTGGATCTCCGTTGAGGACACTGTTTCCCTTGTATATCTCTTAAGTTGAGATGGTTCATTTTCTCAAACTCTTAAGATGCTTCAGGGTGGGAATGAAGTGTATTCTCCTTCTTCTTCTTGACTCCTTCTAAACTCGTCTCTTCCAATTAGAACATCCCTTGCTCTTTAGAAGCTGGTGCTACCCGCCAGCATTTCCCTGGTACTTTCACCTTCAGATCTCCTGGATACTCTTTTTCTATGAAAATTTTGTACTTGTTGTGAAGTCAGTTTTGAGTCCATCATCCTTAAGGACTCCAGTGTGTCTGTGTAGATGACCCCACTCAACGCTCTAGCCTCTCTTTTCTTTGATTTCTTTATCACTAAAGTTCATAACCAACACTCTACTTTCAGCCACCTGGAAATACCTGATCTTTTCCATTACTCAGGAATTATCTGGGGACTCTCCTGGTGATCCAGTGGTTAAGAATCCACCTTCCAATGCAGGAGACATAAGTTTGATTCCTGATCAGGGAACTGAGATTCCCACATACTGCAGGACAACTAAGCCTGTGCTCTGCAACTACTGAGGAGGTGTGCCACAGCTACAGAGGCCACATGCTCTGGAGCCTGGCTGCCACACCAAGAGAAAAGCCTGCACACCTCCTCAACAAAGGCCCTCCCCACCATGTTGCAACTAAGATCCAACACAGCCAAAAATAAATAATTTTTTTTAAAGTAAAGATTATCCCACTTTTGACATCACTTGTTCGGACATTGTATTCTCTGACCACTACTACCTGCTTGTACATTGTAATCATTCCATTTTTCCCACTTCCCTGGGGCCACTGACTCTTACTTTGTTTTAATCTGTGAACTCTGATTTCTCTGACTTTATTTCTCTCCTTACCCACTTCAGAATCTATGATTGAAAATATCAATGACTTTCTTACCCTAGTTCTCAACTCTTCTGCCAAAATATTTTTTATTGCATTTTCAAAAGTGGGGTACCCCTACCTGAGTGATTCCAATTATTTGACTTCCTTGTGTTGCTGAATGCTACTGGAAAAATTTTTTATACAACCTGGAATATTGGTACTAAATTAATAGTCTGACTTCAACTGTATGCTAAACAATATCCACAAAAATCAATACCCATGAGAATGTTCCTGTTGAGAATGTTTACTTATAGTAAACAAATGGAAAACAGCATATATAATCATAAATAAGGATTTAAATAAATTATACCATAGTCCCACCATGGAATATGAAAAGGAAATATCCAGATGCAAAAAATAAAGAGATGTAAATACTTTAGGTGTTAGTATGGCAGTCTAGAATGGAGTGGGTGGTGGAATAGTGAGTTTTGAGAAGTACTAGGGGCTTGCAAAGAGTTGACTCATTGGAAAAGACTCTGATGCTGGGAAGGATTGGGGGCAGGAGGAGAAGGGGACAACAGAGGATGAGATGGATGGATGGCATCACCGACTCAATGGACATGAGTCTGAGTGAACTCCGGGAGTTGGTAATGGACAGGGAGGCCTGGCGTGCTGTGATTCATGGGGTCGCGGAGTCGGACATGATTGAGCAACTGAACTGAACTGAACTGAACTGAAGGGGCTTGGTAATGCCTATCTGGGTGGAACTAAAAATTTATTTACATCACAGAGAAATGATAAGGTGTCTGACTGGGATCTTAGTATTAAAAAGTTTCTCTTGAGATATTAAAATCCCATGTCTACCTCTTGCACTGGTTTTGAGTCCAGAATTTAAACTACATTGTGTAGAAACCTATAGCCAATAATTACATAGTGGCAGGTCAATATTACCTCCAAGGTATCAGGAAGCTGCAAAGCTTTTCACTCTGTAGGAACACTACAGGCCACTATAGTGTAGTCTATAACTCAGGCCACAAGTTCTCCCAATAGGAAAATTCACAATCCAAAACTATAAGACACATGAATAAGCAATTCATGTGAGCGATAGCAGATACAACAAAGAGAATATTTATACATGCTTCACAAGAAACTTATAATTAAAGTCATAAAATAAGGACTTGAAATTCTAAAAAAAGAATAAGATACTAAAGAGCAGATGACAGGAAAAAAATCAAGAATGAATGGTATGGTCATTGAAACAAAAGACTCAATGGATAGGATAAACTTTAGATGGCACACCACTCTCTAACACCAGAGTGAAAACTATGGTGATTGAAACAATAATAAGAAAATCTCAGTGAATAGGATAAATTTGACATTGACATTGGATGTCACTGAAGAGCAAAAGGGAGGATAAATGTGAAGGAATGTGTACATTCTGCCTGTTGTATAATGCTTTGAAACTTGACTTGGTACTTTGGTCTCTGCCCTTGTGAATATTATACTCTGAGGGAGAGGCAGACAGAATAAAAGAGTTATACAAATAAATATAAACCCCAATTGTTAGAAGTACTAAACTGGAGCGATACATGTTGTTACAAGGGCATTAATAGGTACATTTAGTCTAGTTGGGTCTGGAAAGGTTCCCTTTGGAAGTGAAGTGTGAGATCCTAAATTAGGAGTTAACCAGGTCAGGAAGATCCCCTGGAGGGGGTCATGGCAACCCACTCCAGTATTCTTGCCTGGAGAATCCCACGGACAGAGGAGCCTGGTGGGCAACAGGCTATGGAGTCACAAAGAATGGGACACGACTGAAGTGATTTAGTATGTAGAGGAAATTAATGGGAGGAGGGAATAATATAACAATTCCTACAGTCAGAAGGATCATGGCATGTACAAAGAACAGAAAGGTCAGTTAGGCAGAAAGCAAAGGAGAAGCATGTGGAGTATTAACCGAGCCAAATCACGTGCTTTGGAGGCCACCTTAGAGTTTTGTTCTTTATTTTAAAAACACTGGAAAGTTAATAAAGTATTTAAAACTGAGGATGGTGTTTTAAAATGCATTTTTAATGGCTCATTCTAGCTGCAGTGTGGAGAACAGATTATCAGGTGCATATATGAAGGTATAGACTTCTTTTTTAAAAAATATTTATTTGACTGAACCAGGTCCCAGTTTTGGCACTCAGGCTCTTTAGTTGCAGCATGTGGGATTTTTAGTTGCAGCATATGGTGAATGATAGTGCAATAAAGAAAGGATGATATTTTGGGATGATGGTGAAAATGATAATGAGAATACTAATGAGGTGATGAAGTTAGATGATGATGTAATGTGTGATGAAAATAACAGGGCAATGGTGATGGGGAAAGTTAAGGTACCTTGGGTGTGTGAGTAACTAAAGTACGCACTTGGGAAAAAGTTAGCTAAAAGTTTTAAAAAGTTTCTTGAGGTGCCTCTGAGGGACACGGAATCATTTCTGCTTTTTCTGCTTAGCTGCAGCTGTTGGCCCAGAGGTTTAATAAGCTGAAGTTCTTAATGATGCTTCTCCCATATTCTTAAGCACTGAATTTAACAAGCCTCCCAGGGCTTGTTACCTCAGAGCAACTCAGCTGTGGATTAATTGGGCCACAGCCAGGAAGCTGCGCTCCTGGGGCGGAGGGACCCAGGAGTGGCTGCCAGTAACTGGGGAACAGACTTAAGGACATAGCAGGAGGGGGAAAGAAGAAGAGTGATCAGTGCATTATTTTTAGCTTAATTGGGATTAGAAAAGTGTAGTTTTCTATAATTGACAGTTCTTGCATCCTCCTGGGAAGTATCAAGCTAATGCAGAGCTTCTGGGAGTTCTCAGTAGCTCAAAGTCTGGGGCCTTTGATTTTCCTTGGGAAGCCACATCACAAACCTAAGGCAGCCCCCTAAATTCGGGTAGCATATCCTTGCTGAGAAGCTTTCACCACCTTGAGATAACCTTGCCATGCTATTCAGTTACTGAAGACCAGAGCTATCAGAAGCCTGAAAGGTGGCAGTGATAGTCTGGTTACATGAGAAACCACTGCAATGTTTTTTTAATGGCTGCTATTTGTAATTTGTTTTATTTTGTCTCTAATTATACAAGTTAACATCAATACACTCATTGTAAACATTCAAACAATACAGATAAGTAAAAGTCCCCTTTGATCTTTACTTCAATATTAGTCTCCACATCAGAGGTTAAGTCTGCTTCCAGATTTTAAGAAAATTTGCTTTAGCATTGTATATATATATATCATATAGAAATATAATTTTTTTAAGGTGAGGAACATACTGATATCATAACATAATAATAATACAAATGACATACTGTTTTTACTGCTGGGTCAAAAGATGCATGCGTGCTGTCACTTCAGTCATGTCCATCTCTTTGCAACTCAGGCTCCTCTGTCCATGGGATTCTCCAGGCAAGAATAATGGAGTGGGTTGCCATGCCCTCATCCAGGGGATCTTCCCGACCCAGGGATCAAATCTATATCTCTTATGTCTCCTACACTGGCAGGCAGATTCTTTACTACTAGCACCACCTGGGAAGCCGAGATCAAAAGATATAAATTTTTCAGCTTTACTGAAGTATAATCTACTTGTAAAATTGTAAGATATTTAAAGCATATGCCATGGTGATCGGATAAATGTATACATTATGAAGGGATTCCATCTACTAACTCGTGTATTTATCTCTTTTGTGTGTGTGTGTGTGTGACAACATTTAAGTTGTACTCTCAGCAAATTTCAATTATGTAATACTCTGCTCGCAACTATAGTCATCACTAAAAAAAGGTCATGATTTCTATTAGATCTTCAGACTTTATTCATCTTATAGCTAAAAGTCTGTAGTACACTTTTACCAAACTCTCCCTATTTTCCCCTTCCCACAGCTCCTACATCAAGTTTTCTACTCTCATTTCTGTGACTTTAATATTTTAAAAGTGAAATATATATGATACTATCCAGGATTTGTCTTATTTCACTTAACATGATGCCCCAAGGTCCATCTGTATTATTGCAAATGGCAAGACTGCCTTCTTTCTCATGGAGGAATAATACATGTCCCTATGTATCTATCTACCTATCTATATCACATCATCTTTGCCATTTAGGTTGTTTCCATATCTTGGCTATTGTGAATAATGCTTCAATGAGTATGGAAGTGCAGATATCTTTTTGATATCCTCTTTTTATTTCCTTTGGATATATACCCAGAAGTATGATTACTGGATCATATGGTAGCTCTTTCTAAAAAAAATTTGAGAACTCTCTGTACAGTCTTCCATAGTGGCTATACCAACTTACATGCCTGCCAACAGTGCACCAGGGATCCCTTTTATCCACATCCTTGTCAACACTTGTTGTCACATGTCTATTTGATGAAAATCACTCTAACAAGTGTGAGGTGATACCTCGTTATGGTTTTGATTTGCATTTTCCTGATGATTAGTAATGCTGGATCAATATACAAGTAACTATTGGGCATTTGCATGTTTTCTTTGGAAGACTGTCTATTCATTTCCTCTACCCATTTTAAAATCAGATTCGTTTTTACCCCTTTTTTGCTATTGAGCTGTATGATTCCTTTATGTATTTTGAAAATACTTCCTTATCAGATGAAGTGAAAGTGTTAGCCGCTCAGTCGTACCTGACTTTGCGACCTGCATGACTGCAACCCGACAGTAACCTGCCAGGATCTTCTGTCCAGGAGATTTTCCAGGCAAGAATACTGGAGTGGGTTGCTGTTTCCTTCTCCAGGGAATCTTCCTAGAGATAGAACCCAGGCAGATTCTTTACTGCTTGAGCCACCAGGCCTGCAATCCCTTATCAGATATTGATTTGCAACTATTTTCTCCCATTATGAAGGTTACCTTTACATTTTGCTGATGGTTTCCTTTGCAGTGGAGATTTTTAGTTTGACATAGTCCTACTTTTTAATTTTTTTGCTTGTGCTTTAGGTCATATCCAAAATAATCCTTGCCAAGACCCATGTCAAGGAGCTTTTTTTTTTTTCCTTCTAGGATTTCTATGGTTTCAGGTCTTACATTTAAGTCTTTAATCCATTTTGAGTTCATTTTTGTGAGTGGTATAAGATAGGAGTCTAATTTTACTCTTTTATACATGAATATCCAATTTTCCTAGCATCTTTTATTGAAGAGATTGTTTTTGAGGATTGTCATTGAGTGTTTTTGGCTCCTTTGTCAAGTGTTAGATAACTGTATGTGCATGGGTTTATTTCTAGGCTCTCAGTGGCTTTCCATGGGTCTTTGTGTCTGCTTTTAAGCCAGTAACATGCTGTTTCAGTTACTGTAGTTTTTTTTTTTTTTTTTAATATATAGCGTTAAAGTCCCTGGAGGAGGGCATGGCAACCACTTCAACATTCTTGCCTGGTGAATCCCAAGGACAGAGGAATCTGGCGGGCTGCAGTCCATAGGGTCACAGAGTCAGACATGACTGAAATGACAGCATGTGCACATAGCTTAAAATCAGGAAGTGTGATGATTCATTCTTTGTCTTCAGGATTACTTTGGGTATTTGGGATGTTTTGTGATTCCATGCAATTTTAAGATTGTTTTTCTACTCCTGTAAACATGTCATTGGAATGTTTATAGAGATTACATTAAATCTATAGATAACTTTTTGTAGTATTGATGTTTTAACAATATTAATTTTTCCAGCCTATGAATACAGGATATTTTACATTTATTGTTGTCTTTTTCAACTTCTGTCATCAATGTCTTTGTAGTTTTCAAAGTTCACCTCTTTGATTAGATTTAATCCTAAGTATTTTTGTTTTTTTTTCTTTGATGCTGTTATAAACAGAATCATTTCTTTTTCAGAATATTAGTTGTTAGTGTAAATAATTGCTACTCTTTTTTTGTGTGTCTGTTAATTTTGTATTCTGCACTTTACCTAATTTCCTGATTAGATCTAACAGCTTTTTGATGGACTCTTTAGGATTTCTCTATATAAAATTATGTCATCCACAAACAGATGCAGTTTTACTTCTTTCTTTCTGATTCCGATGTCTTTTATTTATTTTTTTTCTCACCTGATTGCTCTGGCTAGGAATTCCAGTACTATGTTTAATAAGAGTGGTAAGAGAGGGCACCCTTGTCTTGTTTACCAATTACTTAAAACTTTTTTTTTTTTGGCCAACTTCATGAGTGAATTGACATCTTGTTTAATTTGAATGTCACTAATTACTAATGAGATGGACATTTAAAAATTATTGACTTATTTTATTTTTTATAAATTACTTATCGTATAGTTGGTACACTTTTTAAAATTAGTTTTGTTTTTAAATGTATATATTCTGAGAATATATTCTTTATGCATACTCTTACATGTTATGCATATATATCTCTTTTCTGTATTAAATATGTTATAAGTCTGTGTATTAGTCGCTCAGTCATGTCCAGCTCTTTGCGACCCCATGAACTGTAGCCTGACAGGCTCTTCTGTCCATAGAATTCTCCAGGTAAGACTAGAGTGGGTTGCCAATTCCCTTCTCCAGGGAATCTTCCTGACCTAGGGATTGAACCCAGATCTTCTGCATTTGCAGGCAGATTCTTTACTGTCTGAACCACCAGAGAAACCCATGTTATAATTATTTTCTCCCATTTTATTCATTTTTTCTTNACTAGAGTGGGTTGCCAATTCCCTTCTCCAGGGAATCTTCCTGACCTAGGGATTGAACCCAGATCTTCTGCATTTGCAGGCAGATTCTTTACTGTCTGAACCACCAGAGAAACCCATGTTATAATTATTTTCTCCCATTTTATTCATTTTTTCTTTTGAGGTTTTGCTATTTTTTTGTTGTCAAATCAATCAGTCTTTTTCCTTATGGCTGTGTATGAGATCTTACTTAGGAATTAATGTACATCTTAAAACTATAAAAAATATTTTACATTTTTCTTATATACTTTTAGCTCTTTAATTTATCAAGATTTTTTTTTTGTTGTGGGATGGGAAAGAGATCTAATATTTTCTCCAGGTTGAGAGCTAGTTGTACAAATGTTTATTGAATCGTATATTCTTTACCCAAGTGATCTGAAATTCCATCATTACTATATTCTAACAATCCAAGGAATTATGACTTCAATTTGAATGCTACTCTTTATTGATCAATTAGTATGTTTTCCTATCTTTCCTAGCAGGACAAGTTTTCTTTTGTCATTTTTTCTTTCTGTTATTTTTACATATTTTATGTTCCACAGGAACTTTAGAACCAGCTGATTTCCATAAATACATTTTTGGGACTTAGTCTGGGTTTTGAGTTAATAAATTGCAGAAGTGACATATTTACAATATTGAAGTTTCCCATTCATATATACTCTGCATTTATTTATTGGTAAAAGTATATAGCTTTCTTATATATATCTTAAATAAGTTTCTTAAATTTAAATTCTTAATATCAAATAAAATTTTTAAAAACTATAATTTTATAGCAATTATAAATGTTATTTTCCTTTACATTGGTAATAATTGGAAGGTATTTTATCTTTGTTTTCTTTGTTCATCTTATACGTAGTCTTATTTCATGAATCTAAAAACACAGGACATGCATTAGTATATTTTAAAATTTGGAATCATTTTGCATTCAATAGGTAAACCCTACTTGGTTATGATACATTATTATTTTAATATACCGCTACATTTCAGTTAATATTTAAGTTTATTTGTATCTATTTGTAAGGTAAAGATTGGCCTTTAACTTTCACATTTTGTATAATCCTTCTTTCTTTGCCTATTACAGTNATCTGAGGTGATTGATATTTCTCCTGGCAATCTTGAATCCAGCTTGTGTTTCTTCCAATCCAGTGTTTCTCATGATGTACTCTGCATAGAAGTTAAATAAGCAGGGTGACAATATACAGCCTTGACATACTCCTTTTCCTATTTGGAACCAGTCTGTTGTTCCATGATATAAGTGATATTAGCCTGTAATTTTCTTTCTCTCTTTTTTTTGTGTGTGATATCTTTGTCTGGTTTTGGTATTGGGGGATTGTGGTCTCATAGAATGAGTTGAGAAGTGTTCCTTCCTCTGCAGTTTTTAGCAATGATTTAAGAAAGTTATGCATTAACTCTCCAGTAAATGTTTGGTTTCCCTGAAAATTATTATTGATATCTTAACTTATAGCTATCTAATCTACTGAAACTGAGAAACGCTGGGCTGGAAGAAGCACAAGCTGGAATCAAGATTGCCAGGAGAAATATCAATCACCTCAGATATGCAGATGACACCACCCTTATGGCAGAAAGTGAAGAGGAGTTAAAAAGCCTCTTGATGAAGGTGAAAGAGGAGAGTGAAAAAGTTGGCTTAAAGCTCAACATTCAGAAAACGAAGATCATGGCATCCGGTCCCATCACTTCATGGGAAATAGATGGGGAAACAGTGGAAACAGTGTCAGACATTATATTTTTGGGCTCCAAAATCACTGCAGATGGTGATTGCAGCCATGAAATTAAAAGACGCTTNAAAAAAAAAAAAAAAAGAAAAAGAAAAACTGGTCCTAGAGGAGGAAATGGCAACCCACTCCAGTGTTCTTGCCTGGGAAATCCCATGGACAGAGGAACCTGCTGAGCTACAGTCCATGGGGTTGCAAAGAGTCGGACACAACAGCAACTGAGCACAGAGTATTATACTCTGTCATACCTTAAGGTTTGGGGGCTTCCCAGGTGGTGCTAGTGGTGAAGAACCTGCCTGCCAGTCCCGGAGATATGAGACTCAGATACCATTCCTGGGTCAGAAAAAGCCCCTGGACGAGAGCACGGCAACTCACTCCAGGATTCTTGCTTGGAGAATCCCATGAACAGAGGAACATGGCGGGCGACAATCCATAGGGTTGCAAAGAGTCAGACACGACTGAGGTGACTTAACATGCACCAACACCTTATAGCTTTGGGGGCTGGAGAAAATCAGCCTTTCTTTTGCCCTTCGTACCAGGCAGTTTCCATCCCCTTGTATTTTTTATCAAAAGCAAAATGGACAAAAGACTTGTTTTTTCCAGCAAAAAAGGTAGTCAGAAAGTCATTTACCCTATTGGTCATTACCAATAGGTAATATTGGTAATTAGATATCATTGCCTGATACCTAAGTTTTTATGTGAAAAGATCTATATAGAGTCAAGGGGAAGAGAATGATTTCTGAAAATCCATTTTAGTTTTGGGATTCCATAGCACATAGCATGAAAAATTACATATCCCTTTTCTGCCTTTGTTTCCCTAAATTACATTCCCCCCCCCTCAGTTTGTATAACCTGAAGTTTCAGTACACCCTTAGCTTGAATCTTGATTTAACTGTGATCTTGGACAAATTACTCATCTCTTTTGGCCTCCATTTTCTTACCATAACATTAAGATTTGATGAGCAGGTACCTCCTGGGGCTGTGATGGAGATGAAGTAAGATTTGTGTGTGTAGAACCCTGAGATCAGTGTCCCTTACATAATCAGTGCTCCATAGAGTCTAGCTCTTTATGTTATTAAGAGTCCTTTTGATCATTTTGTATTAAAATTCCTTTTAAGCCATGTAAAAATTTATATGTCCAGGTAATGATAGTCCCTTTGTCTGGGCTTTACAAATGAACCTGTCCTCGCAGGAGTGTTTTAAGAGTGACCTTAACAGCAACCATAGCTAGCTACTTTATTTTGAATTCCTATTGGGCTTCCCAGAGGTAAAGGATCTACCTGCCAAGCAGTAGACTCCAGTTTAATCCCTGGGTCAGAAAGATTCCCTGGAGAAGGAAATGGCAACCCACTCCAGTATTCTTGCCTGGAAAATCCCNTTATTTTGAATTCCTATTGGGCTTCCCAGAGGTAAAGGATCTACCTGCCAAGCAGTAGACTCCAGTTTAATCCCTGGGTCAGAAAGATTCCCTGGAGAAGGAAATGGCAACCCACTCCAGTATTCTTGCCTGGAAAATCCCTTGGACGGAGGAATCTGGCGGGCTATAGTCCATGGGGTTGCAAAGAGTCTGACATGACTTAGCAACCGAGCATGCACATATTTTAAAATATGAAAAGTCCAGTTTTGAGTGTGTATTAGGTGTAACAATTTGGTAAAAAGCTGAAGGAGAATTGTTTAAAAGCTTCTCCTATAATTTTCTCCCTGATCCAATGAAATATTATTCTAATGACATAGCTCTAGTTCTCTTGGCATATATTGAAAGGGATGATTATAGGGAATGTTTGTTTCAGTTAAACTGGAGTTTTGTTCTGTTTTTTTTTTTTTTTTTTTTAAGTGATAGAGAGGAAGAACCTGGCACTGCATTCTCAGCTCTTTCATAAATACCAACAATCAATTTTTACAAATTTATGAATTTTATTATATTGTTAATTTTACCTTAATTTTAATGAAATAATATATGGTTACTATGAAATAGCTGTTTCATGAAATATTCAACATTTAGTGAGAATTCTGTGTTTCAATGAAGTATGTGCAGGAGACGAGGTATAAGGAACAGATGTTTCCCCCCAGAAATTCACATAATGTGCCCTCTTACTTAGGACAATGCATTAGCAAGAACTGTTGGTTTGTTTTTTTTTTTTCACCTAATGGCTTACAAGGCTAAGGGTTAATATGAATTTCACTATATGTTCCTTTCCCTCAATTTCTTGGAGGAGGCTAAGTATATGGATCTCTCAACAGTGTTTATATTTTTTGATATGGATAAATTCTTTCAGGATAAGATCCTGCTATGTACTCATATGCCATAGAAGGAAATAAGGGCTCTAAAATTACTTAGTGAATTGTAAAGTGATAGACAGTCTGCTTTCTCTATGGGGGCTGGTGTGGGGGATGGAGTCTGCATCATCAGGTTCAACCAACCAGGGATGGAAATGTCAGTGAAAAACTTAATCCATAGTCAAGCTAAGAAAGAAATGGAACATTTTATTCAAACCAACCTGAGGATTATAACCTGGGAAACAGTCTCTCAGAGAGGTTTGAGAACTGTTCCAAAGAGGTGAAGGTTGTGGCCAGTCTAGATGTGACTTTGGAGAAGAGGGTTCGTGCAGTCAAGCACACATCTTGGTGGAGTTATTGCTTTCTGCAAGGAACAGGTGTCCTAGTTGATGGTTTTAGTGTCCTGTAAGTATGGGAAGATTCTAGAAGCTGGATTCATAAAATCTTCTCCTGAAAATATCCTAACCACCTGAGGGTCAATTTCTGTTTTTATGTAGCACAAAATGCCTCATCCTGATCTTTGCCCTGAATTCCTTTTGAGATGTACTGCATAGATCAGTGACCAAAGTGGCTGATGACTTAATCCTTGTAGAATTGATGGTGGACAACATTCTTTATTTTTACAATCCCTTCCTTTTCAGTCTTAATTTCAACCATGATTTGGGAGACATTTTGTGACTGCTTTGTCTCATGAGGCTAGGAGCGCCCTTCCCAGGTTGGGCAAGGATTTTTTTGACAGGCTTCTCAATGTGATCTTAGTGGACAAGACTCTGTTAACAGAAGCCAGAGCCTCTGGCTGGCCTGTAATATGGTCCGGGAAATGGTTCCCTCTTGTTGCTTATTCCCACATCTAGAGTTACACTATTATAATCATCAATCTTATAGAATTGTATATTTTGTCAATCATTTTAAGTCACCTAGTCAACAAAGGTCTATCTAGTCAAGGCTATGGTTTTTCCAGTAGTCTTGTATGGATGTGAGAGTTGGACTATAAAGAAAGCTGAGCGCAGAATTGGTGCTTTTGAACTGTGGTATTGGAGAAGACACTTGAGAGTCCCTTGAATTGCAAGGAGATCCAACTAGTCCATCCTAAAGGAGATCAGTCCTAGGTGTTCATTGGAAGGACTGATGCTAAAGCTGAAACTCCAATACTTTGGCCACCTGATGCGAAGAGCTGACTCAATTGAAAAGACCCTGATGCTGGGAAAGATTGGGGACAGGAGGAGAAAGGATGACAGAGAATGAGATGGTTGGATGGCATCACCAACTCAATGGACATGGGTTTGGGTGGACTCTGGGAGTTGGTGATGGATAGGGAGGCCTGGCGTGCCGCGGTTCATGGGGTCGCAAAGAGTCGGACATGACTGAGCGACTGAACTGAACTGAACCGAACTGAATCATCATTAATTTTACCAGAGCCTTGGCCACATATTTGGTCATGCAAGAAATAATCATCTTATTCAGGAGGAATACAAGTAATGCAGCTTGTGGCATTAATAAGGTCATAAGTAAGTATCTAAGTGAAGAGCTTCCATTAGGTGTGACGCAGTATCTCCCCAGGGTCTCTGACCAGTCTATTCTATACCAGTTACTATATTTAAGGGAAATGATATATTGGTATTGTACATAGAACTCACCAAAGATGTCTACAGGTAGAAGATGAAGGTGAGTCATCATGACTGCTTAAGGATTGACAAAGGAATGTTATCTTCTAAAGAGCTGACTGCCAGAAGAAGCAGAAGTGATCTTTCTGATTGAGCAGAGATTTCTGCCATTGGGGAATTGGGTCAATGGATAATGCAGATGTACAATGACCAGGGGATGGGAGGGAGGAGGCCAACGGTCCGAGAAAATTTTTATGTTTAAATTTTTCTTGGTTAGCCTTAAAATGTCAGTTGAAATAAATGTCAGAAAATAGTCAGGGAAAAAATCCCAGGGGAATGTGGGGGGAGCATGAATACATGTATATGCATGGCTAAATCCCTTCTCAGTTAACCTGAAACTATCACAGCATTTTTAATAGGCTATATCCCAATACAAAACAAAAAATTAAAAAAAAAAAANAATCGATGCTTTTGAACTGTGGTGTTGGAGAAGACTCTTGAGAGTCCCTTGGACTGCAAGGAGATCCAACCAGTCCTTTCTAAAGGAGATCAGTCCTGGGTGTTCTTTGGAAGGAATGATACTAAAGCTGAAACTCCAATAGTTTGGCCACCTCATGCGAAGAGTTGACTCATTGGAAAAGATTCTGATGCTGGGAGGGATTGGAGGCAGGAGGAGAAGGGGACGACCGAGGATGAGATGGCTGGATGGCATCACTGACTCTATGGATGTGAGTCTGAGTGAACTCCGGGAGATGGTGATGGACAGGGAGGCCTGGCGTTCTGTGATTCATGGGGTCGCAAAGAGTCGGACATGACTGAGTGACTGAACTGAACTGAACTGAAACTTAATTCTAAGAGTACACAAAAACTTTGCTCTTGTTTGTCTTCATTCCCTCCTGTATATTTGTTTTCCTATTGTCATACAGATTGCATCTTTGTATGTCATGCTCCCATTAATACAGATTTATAAGTATTATTTTATGCAGTTGACTTCTAAGTTACATGAGAAAAAAATTACTAACAAAAACACATATAGTCTCTTTTATATTTACTTCTATAATTATCTCTACTAGTACTCTTTATTATTTCATGATGATTTGATTTACTGTCTAATAGTGTCTCATTTTAGCCTTAAAGTCTCCCTTAATATTTCAGATAGTGCTTGCTAGGAACAGATCCTTTCAGTTCTTGTTTGTTTGTGAATACCTCAGTTTATTCTTCATTTTTGGATGATAGTTTTACTGGACACAGTGGGGCTCCTGGTCGCAAAGATTTTCTGTGTCCCCCATTTTTTTGGTTACTGGAAATAGCCTTTGTTCAGCCTCTATGACCTTTCCTCAGTTCCAACTTGGAAGATCCAACTTGAAAATTTCCAAGTTGGAACTTTTCTGAGTTCCAACGGGCAGATCAAGCAGTTGCAATTAGGAAAGGGAAGGGATGCAAAACCAGGGAGAAACAGTCAAGAGAAACAATAGTGCAGCCTGAGCAAAATCATGTTTCTCCATCAAGGGACACACACAAAAGTATCTTTAAGTTGTTTTGCAGATACTGAAACACCCTCCAGGAGAGAGAAGTTAATGATCGACAGTGGTATGCTGCCCACAAACTTGTGGACCACAGATCAGGTGGAACCTGAATGTTGCTGATGCTTGACTCCTACTTACCTCACGACCAACCCATCAGAAGAATGTCCGTGAGCCGATCACTTCCTCTTTGGACCATTACTATAAAACCTCTCACAATCCTCTCCAAGTTGAGATAAATGTATTTTCAATACATTTATCCCATTCTATCCTCCTTTGCTTGGCAAAATAATAAAGCTATCCTTTTCTACTTTACCAAAAGTTCTGTCTTCCAGATATGATTCAGTACTGGTGTACAAAAAAAAAAAAAACCAAAAAAAAAAAACTGAGCTTTGGCATCATAAAAAAACAGAAAAAGGAAGACTTTTAGGGAGTGGTAGGGACTCAGACTGGAGGGGCCAGGGAGCTGGCTAATCAGTCTTGAGTACTAGATGTTGGAGTTTGAAGCTGATGTTCACACCTTGGGGGATTCAAAGGCACAGAGAGCTCATTAGGAAGGCACTGGGTTTNACTTTTAGGGAGTGGTAGGGACTCAGACTGGAGGGGCCAGGGAGCTGGCTAATCAGTCTTGAGTACTAGATGTTGGAGTTTGAAGCTGATGTTCACACCTTGGGGGATTCAAAGGCACAGAGAGCTCATTAGGAAGGCACTGGGTTTTCCTCATAGGAATTAAGGCCCCCAGGAGGAGAGTTTCGAAGGAAATATCCTCAGACTCCTGACCCATCCCTCACACAGAGCCCAACAGCAGGTAAAGAATGGAGGGGGTGCAGCAGGGGGGCCCACGGTTTGGGACATCCCGTCCTCTGCCTGCCTTAGTTTTCTCTACTGTCTACATATCTTCACACCTGCATGTCCTTTCATGTCTGTGCTTCTTGCTCTATCCTTTGCTTCTCTGTACATCTCTTCTTCCCTGTCTCTCTGACTTGCCTTTTGTTTTCTTCTCTCTGTCCAACTGCCCTTTCACTCTCTGTCTTTATCTGAGTTGCACAACTCCCTCAAGGCATCTGGCTTCTTGCTGCCAATAGCAACAAAGAGAAGAAGGAGAAAGTGTTGTTGGGGAGACTGAAGCAATTAGGATTTTTAGGATATGGGAAAGAAGGAAGGCAGCTGCAAGGAGATCTCAGGGGAGTCGGGGATTTGGGGACCACCTTGAAATGGGATGTTTCTCTAAGGATCTCTCATTGAGGAGTGGGGAGCAAGACAGGCACCTACCACAGGATACCTGCAGTCCACTGATGCTCTCTGTCATACTCAGCAGGGATTGGGGACTGAGTGGGCTTTTGGAGCCTGCTAATCTATCCCCTATCCCCACTCCCCCTGTTTCTTCTCCTCTAAGCACCCCATGCTCTTTCCCACACATATTCTGCACCATACTTGAAGAGACTTGAAGAGAACAGAGGTCACAGTGAGTGAAAAATTGCTTCTAGCAAATGCTGTAGGAATAGGGGGTGGAAGTCACAAGTGAGAAGTTACTGTGGTGCTCCAGGAAGTAGGCATTAGGAACAAAGTTATATAACAAAGAGAACAGAGAAGATGGGAAAGTTCTTAACTCTTCCACGTGGATCGTGACTCTTATTTCTCTACACCAGGAGAAGGATGCAGGACTTCCTTTTGGAAAACCGCAGCTCTCTTACTGAGTTTATTCTTTTAGGATTCTCTGGCAACACAAAGATAAATGTTATTCTATTCAGTGTTTTTCTTTTCCTCTACCTCGTCACCCTTCTGGGCAATGGGCTCATTATCACCTTGATACGCAAGGATTCCCGCCTCCACACACCCATGTATTTTTTTCTTAGTGTCCTATCCATTCTGGATATGGGGTATGTCACCACCACAGTGCCCCAGATGCTGGTACATCTGGTTTCCAAGAAAAAGACCATTTCTTATGTTGGATGTGTGGCCCAGATGTACATCTTTCTAATGCTAGGTATCACTGAGTCTTGGCTTTTTGCAATCATGGCTTATGACAGGTATGTAGCCATTTGCCACCCCCTGAGGTATAATGTCATCATGAGCCCTTTGCTGTGTGGGTTAATGGTGGGCTTCTGTGGATTCTGGGGTACAAGTTGTGCCCTGATATACACCGTCTCTGCTATGATTCTTCCCTATTGTGGACCCAATGAGATAAATCACTTCTTCTGTGAAGTACCTGCAGTCTTGAAGTTAGCCTGTGCAGACACATCTCTCAATGACCAGGTGGACTTCATCTTGGGCTTCATCCTTCTGTTGGTCCCACTCTTCCTCATCATCATTGTCTACATCAATATATTTGCTGCCATCTTGAGAATCCGCTCATCCCAAGGGCGACTCAAGGCTTTTTCCACCTGTGCCTCCCACATCACTGTGGTCACCATGTTCTCTGTTCCATGTATGGTTATGTACATGAGACCTGGATCAGAGGCCTCCCCAGAAGAGGACAAGAAGCTGGCTCTGTTCTACAATGTCATCTCTGCCTTCCTCAACCCCATCATCTACAGCCTGAGGAACAAAGATGTGAAGAGGGCTTTCCTCAAAGTGACAGGCTTGGGCAATGCACCAGAATGAAGTCACAGAAGCTGGGGCACCAGCAACAAACCCAGGACACAGCCTACATGGCCTCTCCATCCAAATCCTTTTGAACATCCCTGGGTACACCTGATATATCAGCTGGCTAGATTCAGTGGGACTGCATATCAGATAAAACACCTGAAGGGCTAAGGCAGTGGGTGTCCCTCAGCACAAAGGCACCAGACAGTGGACTCCACGTAGGCAAGCCCCATGTTTGATTCATCTTTGTATCACCAGTTTATAAGATCTAGCAAAGAACTGGCATCAATGTTTATTTTTAATAAAATATTATTTATTAAAATAATAAAAATATTATTTTTTATTTTTTATTACTAAATGAACACAAGACTGGGTACTTGAGCTCTGGACTTATGAAATAAGCTCAAATTGATGGGGACAAGATGACTTCCAGATTCCCAGATCAGTGACCCAACTATAGCTTAATCAGGGACAAGTTCTGAAGTAAGACTAATTTAAGAGAAATAGATGGTTGTCCTATAAAATAGAGTTCAGGGACATAATAAAGGTCAGTTTTCATTTAGTACTATTAAGAGAGAATGAATTTAGGGTACAGAAAACCTCATGTCACTAAGGAAAGGAACTCTGTTTTAGTGAGGGGATATTTGTAGAGGGGAGTAGAATCTCCTAGTAATTGGGTGAAAATCTCCTCCCACTCAGACACTTTTATAATGTATTTTCAACTTTATTGAAGTACACTGACATATAATGAGCTGTAGGTACTAAAAGTAAATATTCTGATGAGTTCTGAAGCATGAATATAGCTGTGAAACCATCACCATAATAAAAATCATCATAACAATCCTCCCAAGTTTTCTTGTGAGCTTGCAATTCCTCTGTATTAGTCATCTATCTATTTCTATGTAACAAATCACCTCTCCCTAATTTTGTGTCTTAAAACAACAAACATTTATTTTTTTTTACACTTTCTGTGGGTCAAGAATTTGAAGGAAAGTTTGCTGGGTCCTCTGGATTAGGGGCTCTCAGGAGACTGCAATAAAGGTATCAGCTGGAAGAGGAGATCTTCTAAAGTTAACTGGTGAAGAATCTACTTCTAAGCACACATGACTGTTTGCAGGGTTAAGTCCTGCCAGGCTATTGGATTGAGGGTCTCATTTTCTTCCTGACTGTTGCTCAGTTCATTTATCACTTCCTTTCATGTGGACCTCTCCCTACAGCAGCTCTCCATGTGGCAGTTGGCTTTATCTAAGCAAGCAAGAAAGAGAGCAAGAGAGAGACTGTGAGAAATGTGGAAGCCAGGGTCTTTTGCAGCCTAATCTTGAATGTGACTTCCAATCACTTTTGGAATATTCATGAATAGCGAACTAATGGGTTTAGCCCAGACTCAAGGGAAGGGGATTACCTTAGACACAAATACCAGAACACAGGGGTCACTGGTTCATGCAAACTTCTCCCTTGTGACTCAGACTCTTGCTGCTACTCAAGGAGGGGTCTGTGGTTGAGTGTCACCAGCATCACCTAGGAGTGGTTAAGAAGTACAGAATCTTGGCACCCCACACACCTTTGGGATCAGCATTTCACTTGAAAAGATATTTCAGGTGATTCTTATGCACATTCGACTTTGATAACAATGATTTAGTCTACACTGCAAGGAAAGTATTACACAACCTATGTCAGTAGACCTGTAGTGTAACTACAGCTTTTTTGTTGTTGTTGTTAAAAAATGTTTGTGAAAATTTAAGCTCAGAAGTGAATAAAGTTTTTTAAAAACTAAGAGGAGAAACCTAAACTTCCTTGACACAGGTTTGGCTTCAGGGTTTCAGGTAAGACTGATCTTACATTCTCTTTTCTCTGAGATTTTATTTGTCATTTATATTGAGTCAGTCATCTGACACAGCAATTATCTTGAGAAAAACCTGAAATTGGCTTCTGTCCACCTTGTTTGTAACTCACTTTATATTTTGTTGAGAAGAATAAGAAAGAGTAGCATATGGTTATCTGGAATTGGCAGAAAGAAAGGGGCTAGTGTATTGACATTTTATTATCTTATCTCAAAGAAAGGCAAATTTTTTTGGTTCTATTTCCCTGCCAGCTACCATCCATATTTTCATTTTCCTCGGGAAAATTTTCTTTTAGAAACAGTTGTCCATACTCTAATCTCTGTCCTACAGTCGACTCTGAAACACACTAGTTAGGTTTGACTCTTATTCACACCGTTAACACTTCCTTCACCACTACCTCAGTTCAGTTCAGTTTGGTCACTCAGTCATATCTGACTCTTTGCAAACCCATGGACTACAACACGCCAGGCCTCCCTGTCGATCACCAACTCCCGGAGTTCACTCAAACTCACAACCATTGAGTCGGTGATGCCATCAAGCCATCTCAACCTCTGTCGTCCCCTTTTCCTCCTGCCCCCAAGCCCTCCCAGTGTCAGAGTCTTTTCCAATGATTCAATTCTTTGCATGAGGTGGCCAAAGTACTGGAGTTTCAGCTTCAGCATCATTCCCTCCAAAGAAATCCCAGGGCTGATCTCCTTCAGAATGGACTGGTTGGATCTCCTTGCAGTCCAAGGGACTCTCAAGAGTCTTCTCCAACACCACAGTTCAAAAGCATCAATTCTTTGGTGCTCAGCCTTCTTCACAGTCCAACTCTCACATCCATACATGACCACAAGAAAAACCATAGCCTTGACTAGACGGACCTTAGTTGGCAAAGTAATGTCTCTGCTTTTGAATATGCTATCTAGGTTGGTCATAACTTTTAATTTCATGGCTGCAATCACCATCTGCAGTGATTTTGGAGCCCTCCAAAAATAAAGTCTGACACTGTTTCCACTGTTTCCCCATCTATTTGCCATGAAGTGTTGGGACCAGATGCCATGATCTTCGTTTTCTGAATGTTGAGCTTTAAGCCAACTTTTTCACTCTCCTCTTTCACTTTCACCAAGAGGCTCTTTAGTTCCTCTTCCCTTTCTGCCATAAGGGTGGGGGAAGATAAGTGCCCATTTAAATAAGGAGGACACCACATTCCCAAAACATGCAGAGAGAAGAATCAGGATAATGAACCAAGTTCTCAACCAGATTGTCCCAACTTGGCATCAGTATTTAAAATTGTAGGATATCTGCCATGGTCCTTCTCAGGTGCCACTAGTGATAAAGAACCCGCCTGCCAATGCAGGAGATGTAAGAGACCCAGATTCTATCCCTGGGTCGGGAAGATCCCCTGGANTCTCCTGTGGTCATGTATGGATGTGAGAGTTGGACTGTGAAGAAGGCTGAGCACAGAAGAATTGATGCTTTTGAACTGTGGTGTTGGAGAAGACTCTTGAGAGTCCCTTGGACTGCAAGGAGATCCAACAAGTCCATCCTAAAAGAGGTCAGTCCTGGGTGTTCATTGGAAGGACTGATGTTGAAGCTGAAACTCCAATAGTTTGGCCACCTCATGTGAAGAGTTGACTCATTTGAAAAGACCCTGATGCTGAGAAAGATTGAGGGCAGGCAGAGAAGGTGATGACAGAGGTTGAGATGGTTGGATGGCATCACCAACTCAGTAGACATGAGTTTAGATAGACTCCGGTTTGGTGATGGACATGGAGGCCTGGCATGTTGCAGTCCACGCTTTTGCAAAGAGTCGGATATGAGTGAGAGACTAAACTGAACCAAACTGAAGATTTGAGAAAGTCCTAACTGCCATACAGTCAGGGCTTAGACTAGTTACTATTGTTTGGTTGTTCGAAATATGAATATTATTTTTAGGTAAATCTGTGCTCCCACTACAATGTATGAAATCCATGTTTTGTTGTATTATGGCCAACTTTGATATATTGTCTTAAAAACTCTGCCAGTTTCTGAACATGAACAAGTGTTATCTCACTGATATATTATTTGCATTTCTTTGGTGCCTACTGTGGTGTGATTTCCCCAAATGTTTATTAATTATATGATTTATTAAAAAAAAAAAAGAACTGTTGTCAGTTTTCCTGATTGTTTATATATTTTCTTTCCAATTTGTCAAAGCTCCTTCTGGGTTAATAATTTTATTCATATATCTGTATGTATGTTGCAGTTATGTGCCCTGTGTTGTTATTTGCCTTTATTTTTGTTTCATCATTTATAAAACACTCTAGCATCTGGATGGTAGAATTGGATAATACGTTTAGGGATGTTTTGAACTTGCACCCTTGGCATGGCCCATGTCCTCTCGTGGAGGGGACTGACATTCATGTTATATTATTTGGTCAACCTAGCTGATTATTTTGCAAGGAATTTTGTAGGCAATGAACATCAGCAAGAGGTTTGGAAAGATGAACCCAAGGGGGTGACATGTTAGCTTATGGGACAAGTTTCCAGAAACTCGTGGGAATTGCTTTGATGATTGCTGAAGTTCCTTGGCACCTAGCAGGCAGTAAATATGGGTGATGCTCAGTACATAACCCTGCAGATCTGTGAAATGGGAAAAAATGATTCATATTTGTAAAGAGAGGTTTATTTCTATGAGAAATAAACCTTGTTTCAGGGAAAGTCCCTTCAAGTAAGAGAGAACAGAGCAAAAACTCCCCACTGAATATTTAACCTCTCTTTCTTAATTCTCTAATTTTTGCATCCAGGGGTTGTATTCACCCCCAACCCCCAGTTTCTCTCAGTCCCTGGTGGCTCAGAGGTTAAAGCGTCTGCCTCCAATGCAGGAGACCTGGGTTCGAACCCTGGGTTGGGAAGATCCCCTGGAGAAGGAAATGGCAACCCACTCCAGTATTCTTGCCTGGAGAATTCCATGGACAGAGGAGCCTGATGGGCTACAGTCCACGGGGTCGCAGAGTCGGACACGACTGATCAACTTCACTTTCACTATTATTAGTAGAAACAAGGAGAAAAGGGAAATCAAGAGTATAAAACTACAAAAGAACAAAAAAAAATGATCGTAAAGAACTTTCGACTTTCTCAGACAACTTCAATTGACCCTAGATGATCTAACTGNTGGCAACCCACTCCAGTATTCTTGCCTGGAGAATTCCATGGACAGAGGAGCCTGATGGGCTACAGTCCACGGGGTCGCAGAGTCGGACACGACTGATCAACTTCACTTTCACTATTATTAGTAGAAACAAGGAGAAAAGGGAAATCAAGAGTATAAAACTACAAAAGAACAAAAAAAAATGATCGTAAAGAACTTTCGACTTTCTCAGACAACTTCAATTGACCCTAGATGATCTAACTGACACAGCTTGTGAATGGGTTATATAGGTTCATTTCCTCCTCAAGTCCCTTCTGCATCTTAGAATCTCCACTTAACTATTTCTGAATTTCTCCTTTTTCCTCTTTCTCCCCCTCCACCACCCATATTTCTCTTTCTCTCTAGAGATCCAGTCACTTCCACAGACCAGGAAGATCATGGCCATGTAAGATTCGGTAATTCATCCCTGAGTAAAAAATTTTATAAATTAAAAGTAACATTTGCTAAAAAATTACTGTATGACAATTCTGTACCTTTCGTGTATTATCACATTTAATCATGACAACTTCCTTGTGAAGAAGAGATCTAAACCTTAGAATTAAGTTAAATGAGCTGCAAGAATTCACGTGCCTAGTGAGTGGTAAAGCCAAGTCTCATCCTGATCTGCCTGGCACTAGGGTTCAGGCTCTTGACCACTGTGTTAGATCTGGATCCTCTTTGTCTCAAACCACACCACCATACATAATGCTGATGACCAAGCATCCCATTCTCTCCCACAGGCCCAGGGTAAACAGTTAGCTATATGAAGACCATCACTTCAGGTCTCATGAAAGTGTGTTTTAGGAGTTGATGAGTGTGTGTTCTGCATTGTAAGACTTCCCAGATCTTCATCTTTAAAATGTCACTCTAGGGCCCTGCCCCTTCCCATCAGTTTGAGGAAAGCATTTTTCACATCCTTATTCCTCAGACTGTAGATGACAGGGTTCAGGAAGGCTGTGGCAATGTTGTAGAAAAGGGCCATTTTCTTGCCACTATTTGACCAAGAATCAGAGCCAGGGCTCATGTACATGATGATGCATGGAATAGCAAACAGGGTGACCACAGTGATGTGGGAGGCACAGGTGGAGAAGGCCTTGATCCGCCCCTGGGCTGNGGCCATTTTCTTGCCACTATTTGACCAAGAATCAGAGCCAGGGCTCATGTACATGATGATGCATGGAATAGCAAACAGGGTGACCACAGTGATGTGGGAGGCACAGGTGGAGAAGGCCTTGATCCGCCCCTGGGCTGAGCGGATCTTCATGATGGTGGCAAAGATGTTGACATAGACAAGGACAATCAGGGAGAGTGGGACCACAATGACATTGAAGCCGGTGATGAAGTCCACCAAATCATTGAGGGAGGTATCTGCACAGGCCAGCTTCAGGACCGCAGGGACCTCACAGAAGTAATGGTCAATTTCATTAGGGCCACAGTAGGGAAGGTGCATAGTAAAGAAGGTATCAGTCAAGCCACCAACCACACCATAGGCTGCACAGATGCCCACCATGAGGAGGCACACCCAGCGGCTCATGATGACCTTATACCGGAGAGGATGGCAGATGGCCATGTACCTGTCCACAGACATGATGGAGAAAAGCCAATACTCAGTGATCCCAAAGAGGAGGAAGATGTACATCTGGGCCACACATCTAGCAAAAGAGATGGCTCTCTTCTTGCTGAGAATATGGGGCACAGTCGTGGTGGTGTAGCACATGTCCAGCATGGAGAGGACACCGATGAAGAAGTACATGGGCGTGTGGAGGCGTGTGTCCTGGTGGATGAGGGTGATGAGAAGGCTGTTGCTCCCAAGGATCAGCAGGTAGAAGACTAGAAAGAAGGTGAAGAGCAGAGGATTGGTCCTGGGGTTTGAGGCAAAGCCCAACAGGATGAATTCTGTCACAGTGGACTGGTTGAGTTCCTGCATTGTGCTCTGCCTGTTTAAAGAGTTTGAAGTATATGTAACTTATTGGGTTTTGGTGCCAAGGAATTTTCACACTTATTGTTTCATTTACGTCTCCTAATAGGAGGTTTAAATTAGCAGTTGAGGGTACTACTGGATATGTCCCCATAATAGTTTGAATGATTTTGGGGTTTGGTTTGGGATTAAGTTGAGGGTCATTATTATAAAACAGAGAAGACCAAGTCAGGGAAGTGCCGTATTCGATGTTCCATTCTGTTACTCCCTTCCTGAGGCAGACTTTACTTTTCTCTCTGTTATTCAGCCCATTTTCTGTTTTTATTGGGACAAAAGAGATTTCTAAGCCTTGGTTTAAGGATCAGGATTAGGACTATTACACTCATTATTTGGGTGAAGGTTTTTATCACTGTTAGGATTAGCATTAAATTTAGAATTGGGGATTAAAGTGGGTTCTACATGAAGTTTTGACTTCATGTTTAAGATTTACCTTTCTCTAGGGAACAAAACTTTACTGGTGTTCATTAATGATGTCATTGATTCATCATGTTTTTGCCAAAAACTTACCATTTGTTATAAATCAGAGAGGTAAAGAAGAGTTAAAAATAATATGGGTGGAAAAGTGATTTCACACAGTCTACCAAGATAAATTCTGTCAAAGAGTTTAATACAAAAAATATGATTATAAAGCAATTTAGGAGAAAATACACATGGGTGAATATTTATTTTATGATGGGACGGAGAAAGGCTGTTGGCATCACCAGAATGTTCTAAGTCCTTCAACCTCATGGTGTTGACCATTTTTTCTCTAATAAGCAAACAAAGCAACATTTGAGTTGCTCTATATTTCCTCAGTATTGTTGAGGGATTCTTGTGTATTTCTGTCCATTTTGCTCTAAAACCTGTGCTGCTGTTCAATCCTTGACCCCCCAATTGACTTTCTTGTCTCAGTACTGACCTCTTCAGTGGTTCATCCCTATTCTCTCTCTTTTTTTTAAATTTCAATTTATTTATTTTAATTGGAGGCTAATTGCTTTACAATATTGTATTGGTTTTGCCATACATCAACATGAATCCACCACGGGTGTACACATGTTCCCCATCCTGAACGCCCCTCCCACCTCCCTCCCTGTACCATCCCTCTGGGTCATCCTAGTGCACCAGCCCCAAGCATCCTGTATCCTGCATCCCTATTCTCTTTCTCCCTTATGCCCCAAAGTTCACCAACACAAGGATGCTGTTTGTAAGACTCATCCTGAAGGTGTAGGTTAAAGGATGATGACTTACACTGAAGCACAGAACAGAAAATGATTTTACAAATGAACACAGTATTGTAAAGTCCGCAAGTCATCTGTGCAGCAGATTTTCCTCTCTATCCTCCAGCCGGCTGTTTCTAACCTCCTTCCTGGAACTTCGTCTCATCTCTTTTTTGTCTCCCTGCTCTAGGATTCGCCTTATTCCTATTACCAGAGCAACCAGCCACAAACCCCCAATTCCTCTAACTCAGTGCTTTTAGACTTTCCTGTGCTTCAGAATCACCTGGAGGGCTTGTCAGATCCTGCTGTGCCTCATACCAAGTTGTGGTTTGGAAAATCTTGGGTGGAGCCTGAGAATTTTCATTTCTAATAAGTTGCTAGGTAATGCAGATTGTGGAGGGGGTCACACTTTGAGAACTGATCTACTTAGTTGTAAAGGGAAATTTGGTTCTTTCACAATTTGCCTGTCTCTACATTATGCTCAAGCTGCTATGTTCCCCATGGCCCAGACCAATATTTTCTTACTTTCAAGTGAGCATAAAAATAAAGGAAGAAAACTAAAGAAAAAGATGAATACTCCTGGCTACATAAAAAGGAAATTTTTCTCTAAGTTAAAAAATGAATAATATCTGTTGTGTATGTGGAATACAAGTGATTAATATCATTAGAATATAAAGATCGCTTCTTCATAAAGAAAAACAATAATAACCAAGAATATGAATAATCCATTTACAAAAGAGATTAATGAACTACAAAAATTTAAAGTTAATAGTAATCATAGACTGAAAATTAAAACACCAATGAAATAGTTTTAACCTAACATTGACAAAAAATTATTTTAAAATGATAATATCTGGCATCAACCAGCTTACAGTAAAAGAAAAATTCTTATATATTGATACGAGAATTCATATGGGAATAAATTACTCTAATCTTTCTGTAGGAAAATTTGACAGTATGTAATTTCACCTGTCATAGCTCCTTGGAAGAAAAGTTATGTATGACAAACCTAGACAGCATGTTAAAAAGCAGAGACATTGCTTTGCCAACAAAAGGCGATATGGTCACAGCTATGGTTCTTCCAGTAGTCATGTACTGATGTGAGAGTTGGATCATAAAGATGACTGAGCACCAAAGGATTGATGCTTTTGAACTGTGTTGGAAAAGACTGTTGAGAGTCCCTTGGACTGCAAAGAGATCAAACCAGTCAACTTTAAATGAAATCAAGTGTGAATATTCATTGGAAGGACTGATGCTGAAACTGAAGCTCCAATACTTTGGCCACCTGATGTGAAGAATTGACAATTTGAAAAGACCCTGATGCTGGGAAAGATTGAAGGCAGGAGGAGAAGGGGATGACAGAGGATGAGACGGTTTGGATGGTGTTACTGACTTGATGTACATGTGTTTGAGCAAGCTCTGGCAGTTGGTGATGGACAGGAAAGTTTGGCATGCTGCAGTCCATGGAGTTGCAAAGAGTTGCACACAACTGAGTGACTGAACTGAACGGAACTCACCTTTAAGAATTTTGCATAGGGAAAAATGAGAGATGTGGGGAGAGACTTTCATCAAAGAGGTTTATTAGAGTATTACTTCTAATGGGTAAAACTGGACAAAACACAAGTGTCCTGTAACAGGTAATTGGTTAAATCAATTATGGTCTATTGATATGATTAAATACCTTGTAGCCTTCAAAATGGGCTTCCCAGGTGGTTCAGTGGTAAAGCAACTACCTACCAAGCAGGAGACACAGGAGATGTGGGTTTGATCCCTGGGTTGGGAAGATTCCCTGGAGGAGCAAACAGGAACCCACTAAAATATTCTTGCCTGAAAGATTCCACAGACAGAGGAGCCTGTTGAGCTATAGTCCATGGGGCTGCAAGAGTCAGACACCCTGAGCAACTGAGCACACACACATCAACCTTTAAAATAATGTTTTGTAGATTATTTCACATTGTGGAGAAATGTTCCAACAGATTGTTAAGTTAAAAAGCAGAATATGAAACTATATATATATAGCCTAACCCTAATAGTACAGAGATCATATGCACAGACTAAGAATCGGAAATAATTATGCCAAAACATTAACAGTGGTCATTTCTGGTGATTAAATTTACAGGTGATATGTATTTTAAAAAATTCTTTGTTGGTGGTGGTGTTGAGTTGCTCAGTCATGTCTGACTGTTTGCAACTCAGTGGACTGCAGCATGCCAGGGTTCCCTGCCCTCCATCATCTCTCAGAGTGTGTTCAAACTCATGTCCATTGAGTCAGTGATGCCAACTCAACCAACCATCTCGTCCTGTGTTGTTCCCTTCTCCTCCTGCCTTCAGTCTTTCCCAGGATCAGGGAATTCTTTGAACTTTCCAATTTTTACACAATAAACATAAATAACTTTTATAATAAGGAATAAAGTTTGAGTGATACTTCAAAGATGGAATATATGGGGATTTGGCTTCTCCATTTAGACTAGTTAGATAAAAGGGTGGATATGAGAGTGGAAGATCAGAGATGGAGAAAGACATGTTGGACCTAGATAAGACTGGAAGAGGATGGAAGGGAGAGCTTCTCCTTTTTTCTGAGCTCATCCCCTCCACTGAGCTGCACTTGGAAATCAGCTTATATAGATTAATACACATACATTTACTGCTTAAGGTAAAAGTCTTTTGGGTAGGAGATAATCCTGAGAGATGGAAACCATTGAACAAGGTTCCTGGTGATGAGAGGGTGCCTAGTTTTTATCTCCAGCTTGTACCTGCAGGGTTGGGGCAGAGGAGATATGGGTGACAGGACACTGCCTCCTGGGACTCCTTGCCCTAAGAAGAGTTTGTGTCTTTGTCCTAAGTGGAGCCTGGGGACTAGTTTCTGTCATTACTTCGCTTGGCTGGTTTGCTGTGTGTCTTAAGGACCATTCACTTGACCTCTCTGAACCTCAGGTTCAGACCTGGCTGACCCCACCACAGCCAGATTTGACAAAGAAACGTTACCAATGAGTAGTCAGAAATGGATTGTGTGATTGCAAATTCCTGGTAGGGGTGAGCCGCTAGTCGCCAAATTGGTTATAGCTGGGGCTGGGGGTACCAGCCTTATTCCTTGTTAGGATGTAATAGAAATCAGAAAAAAATTGTTTTCTTTTCACATTGGGCCCTTATATTTATCTTCTACTCACATACTTACTCTCCTGCAGCACAGGTTAAGAGACAGAAGACTAAAAGTAGTCTTGAATTTTCACTTTTGTCATTGAGAGCCATGATTCTGAGCAGGTAATTGCTTCTTATCTGTAAAAAAGGAGGTTTATTGCAATAATACATGATTCTGTCAAGATCTGAAGATATGTTTTCTCCTCCCTTCCCCTGTCATCAGCTTTTCCCTCTTTCCCTGATACCCTCCTGCTGCATCAGCACCAATCTGCAGGGGCTAAGAATGACTCAGAGAAATAGATAAAACTAGAGGGCAACAAAAGCAGAAAGAATGATGGGAAAAGATAGAGAAGCTCAGAAGCCAAGAAGAGACACAAATACAAGAAGCAAGAAGGCAGAGAGAGGCACTGAGAACCAGAATCTGGGGCCAGGGGCATACACAGGAAGAGGGGAAAATGGATGGTGGGCATGTAATCGACATCAACAGAAGGAGAAGAGGGGAATCAGAAGGAGGAAGAAGGTGGGATAATGTTTATTTTCTTTGTGTAAAGAGTGGACAAAGAATAGAGGAAAGAGGCAGAGAGATATGAGACCCAAAGAGTCAGCGGACGAAACAAGATGAAGACACAAAAGGAGAAAGAGGCAAGGAGGCCAGGGAAAGACAGAAAGTGTTGTTGGAGATGCCGGGAAGATGGAGTGTGAGCCAAGTCTGAGAGGAAGAGGCAGCAGAGGGCTAGGCAGGTTGTGACTGGAGCAGCAAAGAGCCTACAGAAACCAGATGGGGAAAAGAGAAACAGGCAATCTACAGGGCAGGTGGAGAGAGGAAGGGGCAAGGCCAGTCTCCCAGGGAGAGAGAAAGATCTGGAAGAGGGGGCAAGGGCAAAAAGAGAGGGGCAACTGCAGAGAAGGGAAAGCAAGACAGGGGGTGGAGGCAGAGAGAGTGGGAAGATGAGGGAGAGTCACAGACAGTGGAAGAAGGATGGCAGAGAACCGGGCTCCCAGCCTAGACCCAGAAACACTTGTGAGTCAAGGGGGCATCTGCAGACTAAAGAGAAGCGGTAAAAAGCAGGGCATCTGGGGATGACTCTATTGCAGGCAAATCCAGTAGCTCAGTGAGCAGTAAACTTATGTCAAGTTGGAAAGAAAGGCAGAGCGTGAACTGAAGACCCAGTCAAATAGAACGCTAGAGCCACATACTCAGGAAAAAAGTCAGGGGATATGGGACAAAGATTTTGGATGCAGAGAAACACAGAGACAACCAACAGAAATAGAGGCAGAAGGGGAAAGATGGAGATGGATGGAGAGTAAGAAAGAAAAGGAAAAGCAGAGGCAGAGATAATAGCAGACCCAGAGACAGAGAAAGGGATGGATGGATACACAGAGAAAAAGAGGCAGAGACAGCCATGAACACACTCCCATAGATGTGGAGAGACAGACCGAAGTGAGCGGGAACTGCAGACCAGGCCGGGCTCCACCCCAGAGCTCCCAGCATGGCTTGGGATCAGTTGCAGGCTAGCTTGCTCTCCAGAATGGTTGGGGCACTGTTGTCACTATCTTATAACACTGCTGGGAAGGGGGTTGTGGGCAGAGCTCCCTCAGATTCAGGGGCTACTCATGAGTGGCATGTGGCCCCAGGGCTCTCGCCAGGAGCCACAGCTTCTGCAGCCCTTTCCTGTGGTCAGGGAGAAAGAACCAGAATCCCATTCAGGAGCATCACTCCTGCTCATGCCAGGCCCTTCTGGAAGTCAGGTAGGGCAGCCAGAATGTAAGGCTCAGCTGGGACAGGAGTGTTGCCAAGGGGAAGGCGTGTCCTGGGACTCAGGATGTGCTCAGAGGACAGGTCTTTTCTCATCTGCTCCTCCTTCCCCAGGAAAAGAAAAATGAGCTCCCTTGGGATGTGTAAGGTGATGAAGGCCATGAAGTGGTCCTCTCCCTCTGCCAAGTGGCATCCCTAGGGCTCTTTCATCTATTAGAAACTGTAGGCAAAGTGTCTAGGGTTCTGGAATTTTAATTTCCAGGCATATTAGAGACATGAATGATATTTGAGTCAAAATAAAATTAAAATAAATAAAATTAGTAGATAGCTAAATAACTAGTAAGTAAAACTTTTCATCAATTCAGTTCAGTTCAGTTCAGTCACTCAGTGTCCAACCCTTTGCGACCCCATGAATCGCAGCACCCCAGGCCTCCCTGTCCATCACCAACACCCAGAGTTCACTCAGACTCACGTCCATCGAGTCAGTGATGCCATCCAGCCATCTCATCCTCTGTCATCCCCTTCTTCTCCCACCCCCAATCCCTCCCAACATCAGAGTCTTTTCCAATGAGTCAACTCTTCACATTAGGTGGCCAAAGTACTGGAGTTTCAGCTTCAACATCATTCCCTCCAAAGAAATCCCAGGGCTGATCTCCTTCAGAATGGACGGGTTGGATCTCTTCTCAGTCCAAAGGACTCTCAAGCGTCTTCTCCAACGCCACAGTTCAAAAGCATCAATTCTTTGGTGCTCAGCTTTCTTCACAGTCCAACTCTCACATCCATACATGACCACTGGAAAAACCATAGCCTTGACTAGATGGACCTTAGTCGGCAAAGTAATGTCTTTGCTTTTGGATATGCTGTCTAGGTTGGTCATAACTTTTCTTCCAAGGAGTAAGCGTTTTATCAGTTAGTCAATGACAATTCATTCAACTTTTATATAGTCATATATTAGAAGTGATATCTTCATTATATTTGATGTAGGACGTGGTACATTTTAATATGTGTCTAGTAAACAATGGTGTCCATGGAGGTATGAAACTACCCATTGGCCTCTTCGGTCTCAGACCCATAAGGGTGTGTTCTGTCATTTCAAGTCACTGATGAGAAGCTTTTCTCAAGCAGAAGAGAAGGGGCCAGGTACCTTTGTGGTCCCTCACTTGGCAAGGACTGTAGCATCAAGGACCTGAGATAGGAAACAGGAAGAACTTGCCTCCTGCAATTTTGAGAGGGTGAGGTAGCAAGGAAGTCTTTGGAGCCCCCTTTTTTATATCTCTGGCCAAGGGGTAGGGAGTTCAGTCCTGGCTGAAGGCAAGAGAAACCTCAGGCTCCATCCTTCCTGAGCATGAGAACATCTCCTGCCCACACAGAGCCCAGGGGGATTGGAGTTACATTTGTTTCTTGGGCCAATATTTCCCCACAGGAGCCAGACTGGGGTTTGGGCTGAAAGCTGGGAGCCACACAGGGGAGAGGCTAATGAGACTAGAGCCCATCTGCAGAGCCTCGCTTCTGGGAAAAGCAGTCTCCTTAGGCGGGGGCACCAGGCACATTNATAGAACAGTCTTTTGGGCTCTGTGGGAGAGGGAGAGGGTGGGATGGTTTGGGAGAATGGCATTGAAACATGTATAATATCATATATGAAATGAATTGCTAGTCCAGGTTAGATGCATGATACTGGATGCTTGGGGCTGGTGCACTGAGACGATCCAGAGGGATGGTATGGGAAGGGAGGTGGGAGGGGGGTTCAGGAAGGGGAACACGTGTACACTCATGGCAGATTCATGTTGATGTACGGCAAAGCCAATACAATATTGTGAAGTAATTAGTCTCCAATTAAAATAAATAAATTTGTATTAAAAAAAATCAAAGGAAGATCTTTGCTTGCCTCCCACTCTATTGTCATACCTCTGGAAGGCTGTATCCTTTCTCACATTCCCCTGGTCCAGCCTGGAGCACTCTCTCCCAGGCTGCCCACTCCAAGCAACCAAGGTTTCCAGGTGCGTGACCCACCTCACTTCTCAAATGGCAGGGCCTGGATTCATCAACAGGCTCTGGGGGCAGTAAACATTCCCATGGCTGCTGCAGCTGGCTTTCTAACCTGCAGTTCTGACTTCCTCCCCCCGGCCATAGCCCACATTGGTTCCATGTGTAGCTCCTTCGTCCAGCTGCCAAAGACCTTCCTGCCGTGACTCTTGTCCACCTCTGCAGACTTCCCTCTTGCAGATCAAGGACACCTTTGACATACATTTATTTGAGAAAAACCATAATGAAAAGACTGATAAGTTCATTAAGAATTCTATTCATTATAAATTATTCTATTCTATTCATCAAAAAAGTGAAAAGAATGCTTTTCAGCAGTGAAAAAAAATCAATGAGGAAAAATGTCAAAACATAATGAATGGATAAATTAAGTAACAGAAGAATACATACTGTGTAAGTGAATTTTAAAAGTCATGAAAACAATAAATTGTTTAAGAATTGTGTTATATTTTTCAAAATATTAATAAAAGCAATTAAAAATTTTTAGACCTCAAAATGTTAACTATTGTTGTCTCCAAGTCTAAGATAAAAGCTATGTGTTTGCATCTATTATATAATTTTAAGAATTAACTTATATGACTTTTGCAACAAAGAAAACAAGTAATAAACTGAGAGAAGATATTTTCTTTTAAAAATACTTATTTATTTAGCTGTGCCAGGTTTTAGTTGTGGCATGTGAATCCTTAATCGTGGCATGTGGGATCTAGTTCCGCCACCAGGGATTGAACCCAGGCCCCGTGGATTGAGAGCATGGAGTCTCAGCCATTGAACCACCAGGGTAGTTCCCAAGAAGATATATTCAGAGCATGAGAATAATAGCGAACATATAAGCTACAAATTAAGAAAAGGTGAAATATCTCATATTCATTGAACAGTTAGTATTTGTTTTTTATTATAATAAGTGCTTTCATGCATTATCTCATTTAACCCAATGGCAATGGCAACCCAATCCAGTACTCTTGCCTGGAAAATCACCATGGACGGAGGCTAGTAGGCTGAAGTCCATGGGATTGCTAAGAGTCAGAAACGACTGAGCGACTTCACTTTCACTTTTCACTTTCATGCATTGGAGAAGGCAATGGCAACCCACTCCAGTGTTCTTGCCTAGAAAATTCCAGGGACCGGGGAGCCTGGTGGGCTGCTGTCTATGGGACCACACAGAGATGGACACGACTGAAACAACTTAGCAGCAGCAGCAGCAGCAACACCCCTCTGAAGTCAATGGTATATTCTTTCCATTAACAGATGAGGCAACCGAGACTCACAGAAGTTAGTAACTTGACCATCAACAATGAGTTAGTAAAGTGTTAGCTGAGGTTAGAATACAGAAGTCTGACTCCAGGGTTGACTTCACTACTCAATACTACCAATAATCTTATGAACAGATGTTAAATTCACCAGCAATCAGGGACTTACAAATGAAGCAAAAACGATGTCACCATTTTCCATCTATGAAATAGATAGCAACTTTAGAATGATTGAGACAGATAATATTGTCAAGTGTTGATGAGAATGAATGGTGTACATTAGTATAACTACTTAGAAGAGTACCTTAGGAGCATCTAGTAAATTTGAAAGTTTTAAAATCCACCATATTCACTGGAAGAAATACTTACATATGGAGAAATGTCCAAAGACATTTGTCACAGAATTGTTTAAATAGTGAAAAGTTGAAAATGAACAAAAGTTCAATAATGAAGAATTAGATAAATGAAATGTGGCAAATTAAAATGCTTGTTAAAGAGAATGAGTTAGGGACTTCCCTGGTGGATGAGAATCTGCCTAATGCAGGGGAAATGAGTTTGATCCCTGGTCTGGGAAGAATCTGCATGCCAGGGAGCAACTAAGCCCATGTGCCACAACTACCAAGCCTGTGCTCTAGAGCCTTCAAGATGCAGCAACTTAGCCTGCTCGAACGCCATGTTCATCAAGTTGGTGATGCCATCCAACCATCTCATCCTCTGTCATCCCCTTCTCCTCCTGCCCTCAATCTTTCTCAGCATCAGGGTCTTTTCCAATGAGTCAGTTCTTTGCATCAGGTGGCCAAAGTATTGGAGCTTCAGTATCAGTCCTTCCAATGAATAATCAGGACTGATTTCCTTTAGGATAGACTGGTTTGATCTCGCAGTCCAAGGGACTCTCAAGAGTCTTCTCCAATACCACAGTTCAAAAGCATCAATTCTTCGGTGCTCAGCTTTCTTCATACTTTCTCCATATCTCCCATCCATACATGACTACTGGAAAAACCATAGCTTTGACTAGATGGACATTTGTCAGCAAAGTAATGTCTTTGCTTTTTAATATGCTGTCTAGATTGGTCATAGCTTTTCTTCCAAAGAGCAAGCATCTTTTAATTTCATGGGGGCAGTCACCATTTGCAGTGATTCTGGAGCCCAAGAAAATAAAGTCTCACTGTTTCCATTATGTCCTCATCTATTTGCCATGAAGTGATGGTCCCAGTGCCTTGATGTTAGTTTTTTGAATGTTGAGTTTTAAGCCAACATTTTCACTCTCCTCTTTCACTTATTTTAAGAGGCTCTTTCAGTTCAGTTCAGTCCCTCAGTCATGTCCAACTCTTTGCAACCCCATGAATTGCAGCACACCAGGACTCCCTGTCCATCACCAACTCCTGAAGTTCACTCAGACTCACGTCCATTGAATCAGTGATGCCATCCAGCCATCTCATCCTCTGTCATCCCCTTCTCCTCCTGCCCCCAATCCCTCCCACCATCAGAGTCTTTTCCAATGAGTCAACTCTTCACATAAGGTGGCCAAAGTACTGGAGTTTCAGCTTCAGCATCAGTCCTTCCAAAGAAATCCCAGGGTTGATCTCCTTCAGAATGGACTGGTTGGATCTCTTTGCAGTCCAAGGGACTCTCAACAGTCTTCTCCAACACCACAGTTCAAAAGCATCAATTCTTCGGCACTCAGCTTTCTCCACAGTCCAACTCTCACATCCATACCTGACTACTAGAAAAACCATAGCCTTGACTAAACGGACCTTAGTCGGCAAAGTAATGTCTCTGCTTTTGAATATGCTATCTAGGTTGGTCATAACTTTTCTTCCAAGGAGTAAGCGTCTTCTAATTTCATGGCTGTAGTCACCATCTGCAGTGATTTTGGAGCCCCAAAAAATAAGCTCTGACACTGTTTCCCCATCTATTTTCCCATGAAGTGATGGGGCCGGATGCCATGATCTTCATTTTCTGAATGTTGAGCTTCAAGCCAACTTTTTCACTCTCCTCTTTCAGTTTCATCAAGAGGCTTTTTAGTTCCTCTTCACTTTCTGCCATAAGGGTGGTGTCATCTGCATATCTGAGTTCTTTGCTTTCTGCCATCAGGGTAGTGTCATCTGTGTATCTGAAGTTACTGACATTTCTTCAGGCAATCTTGATTCCAGCTTGTGCTTCCTCCAGCCTGGCATTTCTCATGATGTATTCTGCATAGAAGTTAAATAAACAGGGTGACAATATACAGCCTTGACATACTCCTTTCCCAATTTGGAACCAATTCATTGTTCCATGTCCAGTTCTAACTGTTGTTTCTTGATCTGCATACAGATTTTTCAGGAGGCAGGTAAGGTGGTGTGGTATTCCCATCTTTTGAAGAATTTTCCACAGTTTGTTGGGATCCACACAGTCAAAAGCTTTGGCATAGTCGATAAGGTAGAAGTAGATGTTTTTCTGGAAGCCTTGCTTGTTTGATGATCCAACAGATGTTGGCAATTTGATCTCTGGTTCCTCTGCTTTTTCTAAAACCAGATTGAACATCTGGAAGTTCATGGTTCATGTACTGTTGAAGATTGACTTGGAGAATTTTGAGCATTACTTTGCTAGCCTATAAGATGAGTGCAATTGTGGTGTAGTTTGAACGTTCTTTGGCATTGCCCTTCTTTGGGATTGGAATGAAAATTGACCTTTTCTAGTCCAGTGGCCACTGCTGAGCTTTTCAAATTTGCTGGCATATTGAGTGCAGCACTTTAACAGCATTGTCTTTTAGGATTTGAAATAGCTCAACTGGATTCCATCACCTCCAGTAGATTTGTTCATAGTGATGCTTCCTAAGGCCCACTTGACTTCACATTCCAGGATGTCTGACTCTAGGTGAGTGATCACACCATTGTGGTTTTCTGAGTCATGAAGATCTTTTTTGCATAGTTCTTCTGATCATTTGGCACTTTAATATGGGGACAGCATCCATTGTGTTCATCAGAAGCAGACCTAGCACGTCTGTGATCAACACTCCCATCACTTTCTAGCAGCCAGAAGAACATAATGTATCCTATTAGAGACAGAGGAATCTGTAACTGCAACCAGTTCTGACAGGTATCACTCTGGGAACAGATGAGGACTCCCTGTAAGAGGAAAGTAATGGAGTAAGGGGTAAATGTGCCTGGTGCTTCTGCTCTGCAAGTCTCTAGTAATCATGACCCCCAGAGCTGGAGACAATGTCAGAGATCATCCAGGTAGGTTTCCTGGGCTCCGTTGGCCTCACCTCTGCTGCCCTCTTGACCAGGTTCAGAATGAATAACCGCTTCTACACCCTTATTTGTAGCCTGCTGCTGAGCTGAGTATATCTGGGATTGAGTTGAAATTTTCTTTGCTGGTTTTTCTGCTTTCAGTGTTGACTTTCTGTTTGACCACATGTTCTAAAGGAGCTAAAACCTAGAGTATGAACACGGCTGACTGCATAGAATTAAACATCTTCTGCAATGCTCTGGCCACAGACAGGGCCTTTCGAAGGTCTTTGCTACTATACAACCAGCACCTAGACTGATTACTATCACTTGGTTGTGGGAAATGTGAATGTGCTTTTTAGGTCAATCTGTACTCCCACCAGCAATGCATGAAAATCCATGTTTTACTGTGTTCTCAATTTATTATTGAGGCCACCTCTCCTCTATTGTGTAAACTCTGACAGATTCTAAAGGTGAAAACGTGGTATCTCATTGATATTTTATTTATTTATTTATTTATTTTTATTTAAAAAAATCATTGTTATTATTATTATTTTGATTCATGTTGATGTGTGGCAAAATCATTGATATTTTAAATTGCATTTCTTTGGTGCCTATTATGTTATGATTTTCCCATATGTTTATTAACTTTTTGGACTTCTTTTTTATAAAGTGTCATATCTGTTGCCAATTTTCCCAATTTCCTAGTTGGTAATATCCTTACCAATTTGTGAGAGCTTCTTTTGTGTTAATGATTTTATTCATGTGTCTATAAGTATGTTGCAGTTATATGCTTTGTGTTGCTATTTGCCTTTAATTTTGCTTCATTATTTATGCAATGCTCTGGCTGCATAATTGCATATTATGCAATGCTCTGATGGTGAGGTTGGGTAATAGCTTTGGGGAATTGTGAACCTGCACCTTTGACATGGAGCCTGGCCTGTTACAGAGGGAACAGACATTCATGTTATATTTTTTGGCAAGCCCAGCTGATTTTTTTGGTAAGGAGTTTCATAGACAGTGTACATCAGCAAGAGGTTGGGAAAAACACAAAGGGACTCCATGCTGGCTTACAGGACATGTCTCTGGAACATCAGGGGAATTGCTTTGTTGGTTCTGAAGTTCCCGTGGCAGCCAGCAGTCAGTAAATATGGGTGATGCCCTGTACCATGACCCTGCAGATTGATGAAACATGGGAAAAACAATTCATATTTGTAAAGATTCTATGAGAAATAAACACTGTTTTGGGGAAAGTCCCTTCAAGCAAGAGAGAACAGAACAAAAAAACTCCACTGAATTTTTAACCTTTCTGAACTCCCTAAATTTTGCATCTGGAGGTCACATTGTATTCATCCTCTAATTTCTCTCATCCTTAAATGCGCAGAATCCCTTCTCCTTGAGATTATGCAGAAAGGCTATTGTTTTTAAAAATGGATGTCATTAGAAAAAAAAAAAAATGGAGAAATGAAGAGAGAAAAATATGAGAACAGAAAAAAATGGTCATAAAGGAAAAATTTGCCCCTTTCTAAGATACTAATAACTTCAACTGATCCCAGATGCTCTAAATGGCACAGCTTATAGATGGGTACATATAGGCTCATTTCATCCTTCTCAAGTTCTTTTCCAACCATAAAAATCTCCACTTCACAGTTTATTCCTTCTTCCTTCTTCCACTCTCCAACTCCATCACCCTTTTTTTTCAGTGTCTCTCTAGGGATTCAGTTACTGCCACTAACCAGGGTTGATAATTCATCCATGAGTAAAAGATATTGGAAATTGAAACTAGCATTTCCTAAAAAATTACTGTATGTCAGCCTCTGTACGAAGAACATTTTGTGTATTATCTCATTTAATCATTACAACTTCCCTCTGAGGGAAAGATACAAACCTTAAAGGAGTTAAGTGAGCTGTAAGAATTCACATGCCAAAAAACCATGATTTATTTAATAAATAAAAACACATGATTAATTATGTTAATAGAAAAAATTCACATATGTCATAATTGATAAAGCCAAGTGTGTCATCCTGGTCTGCCTAGCACTAGAGTCCTGGCTCTTGACCACTGTGTTAGATCTTTTGAATCATCTTTGTCTCAAACCACAGCACCATAGATAATGCTGATTGCCAAACACCCTGTTCTCTCCCACTGGAGAGTTGAATGGTCAGCTTTATGGAGACCATCTCTTCCAGGTCTTATGGAAGAGTCTTCATGGAGTTGGTGAGTGTGCACTCTCATGTAAGATTTCCTAGATCTTAATCTTTAAAGTGTCACTCTGGGGCCCTGCCCCTTCCCATCAGTTTGAGGAAAGCATTTTTCACATCCTTATTCCTCAGGCTGTAGATGACAGGGTTGAAGAAGGCTGTGGCAATGTTGTAGAAAAGGGCCATTTTCTTGCCACTGTTTGACAAGGAGTCAGAGCCAGGGCTCATGTACGTGATGATGCACGGAATAGCAAACAGGGTGACCACAGTGATGTGGGAGGCACAGGTGGAGAAGGCCTTGATCCTCCCCTGGGCTGAGCGGATCTTCATGATGGTGGCAAAGATGTTGACATAGACAAGGACAATCAGGGAGAGTGGGACCACAATGACATTGAAGCCGGTGATGAAGTCCACCAAATCATTGAGGGAGGTGTCTGCACAGGCCAGCTTCAGGACCGCAGGGACCTCGCAGAAGTAGTGGTCAATTTCATTAGGGCCACAGTAAGAAAGGCGCATAGCAAAGAAGGTAAAGGATAGACCACCCACCACACCATAGGCTGCACAGATGCCCACCATGAGGAGGCACACCCAGCGGCTCATGATGCCCTTATACTGGAGAGGGTGGCAGATGGCCACATACCTGTCCACAGACATGATGGAGAAAAGCCAATACTCAGTGATCCCGAAGAGGAGGAAGATGTACATCTGGGCCACACATCTACCAAAAGAGATGGCTCTCTTCTTGCTGAGAATATGGGGCACAGTCGTGGTGGTGTAGCACATGTCCAGCATGGAGAGGACACCGATGAAGAAGTACATGGGCGTGTGGAGGCGTGTGTCCTGGTGGATGAGGGTGATGAGAAGGCTGTTGCTCCCAAGGATCCAGGTAGAAGACTAGAAAGAAGGTGAAGAGCAGAGGATTGGTCCCTGGGTTTGAGGCAAAGCCCATTAGGATGAATTCGGTCACAGCTGAATGGTTAAGCTCCCGCATTGTGCTCTGCCTGTTTAAAGATTTTGAACGATATGTAATTTACTGGGTTTTGGCACCAAGGAACTTTCACACTCATTTTTTCATTTATGTTTTTCAACAGGAAGTTTGGGCTAGCAGATGGGGCACTGCTGGAGAGGTCCCTGTAGTAGGTTGAGTGGTGTCAGCATTTGGTTCTGGATTAAGTTACGGTCACGGTGATGAAATGTTGAAGGTGAAGTCAAGGAAATGCTGGGTGCTGTGTTCAATTCTGTCTCTTCCTTTCCAGAGACAGCTTTGCTTTTCTCAGACTTATTCGTTCCATTTATGATTCTCTTGGGACAACAGAAGTTTCTAAACCTTGGTTTAAAGATCAGGATTAGAACCACTACACTCATAAAATGGGTTAAGCCTTTCATCACTGTTAGGATTATCATTAATTTAGACTTTTTCTGGTGAACAAAACTTTACCATTGTTCATTAATTATGTCATTGATTCAACATAGTTTTTGCCAAATGCTTACTATTTGTTGTAAATCAGGGGGGGGCAAGGAAAAATTATAAATGATATGGGTAGGAAAATGATTTCATGCAATCTACCAAGATAAATTCTAAGTATGTTAAAGAGTGAAATGCAAGAAATAATATAGTAAAACAATCATGGAAAAATATATGGATGAATATTTATTTTATGGTGGTAGAGATGCCTTTAAGCATCAACTGATTGTTCCAATTCCTTCAGCCTCTTGGTGTTGACCCTTATCCTCTAATAACCAAACAAAGCAACACAGCTCCTCATCGGACCTGCTGTCTATTTACTCAGTAGTTTTGAGGGCTCCTTGTGATTCCCAGGTCATTTTGCTCTAAAATCCTTTGTCTCATTGAATCCTTGACCCACCTTGCTGCCTTGCTTGTGTGGGTACTTAACTTTTCAATGGTTCATCCCTATGCTTTTTCTTCATCATGTCCCCAAACCTCACTAACACAAGGATGATATATGCAAGACTTGTCCTAAAGGTATGGGTAAAAGGAAAGATTTATAATGCAGCACAGAACAGAAAACTCTTTTTTAAATGAACATTTAATGCTGTATAGTTCTGAGAGAGTCATTTCCTAGGCAGGTTGATAAGAAGTCTCGGGATCCCCAAGGAGAGAGGTGTCTGGAATTCTAAAGGAGGAAGAAAGGACAAACTTATTTCTCTACATTCCTTAGGATTATATAACAACAATGTATTCTGCCTGAGGACAGTCTCTGGATTAAATAAGCATCTGTCTACAATATGGGAGACCTGGGTTCGATTCCTGGGTTGGGAAAATCCTCTGGAGAAGGAAATGGCAATCCACTCCAGCACTATTGCCTGGAAAACCCCATGGATAAAAGAGCTTGGTAAGCTACAGTCCATGGGGTCGCCAAGAGTTGGACACGACTGAGCAACTTCACTTTCACTTTACAAGGATTATATAACAATAATGTATTATGTATTCTGCCTGAGGACAGTCTCTGGATTAAACCTTCTGGCTAATTCTGTTATCTTAAAATATAAATTATGGGAGTGGATCTGATGAGGTCTTTACAACCTCCAGACATTCTTTTGATTTATTGGAGAGTATATAACTCCATTGTTAGCACTAGCAAAGGGGTACTCTTTCTACCTGCTTCTGATGCCTATGTCAGAAGCTTTCTCTATCTCCTTTATACTTTAATAAAACTTTATTACACAAAAGCTCTGAGCGATCAAGCCTTGTCTCTGGCCCCGGATTGAATTCTTCTCCTCCGGGGGCCAAGAATCCTGGCGTCGTGATTCAACAACAACCTTTCGGTTCCTAAGTTATCTGTGCAGCATTTCTTCCTATATAGGTCCCAGCCAGCTGGCAGGTGACTGGAGACTGGTTTACTTCTTGGAACCTCCTCCCATATCCCCTTGTCTCCCTGTTCTAAGATTCTCCTTACTCCTGTTACCTGGGCCATGAGCCACAAATCCAATGCTTCCAAATCAGTGCTTTCAAACTTCACTGTGCTTCAGAATTACCTGGAAGGCATGTCAGATGCTGCTGCTGCGTGTCATAAAATTTGAATTGGAAGGTGGGGTTGGAGAGTGAGAATTTGCATTTCTAACAATTTCCCAGGTAGAAACGCTGGACTGGAAGAAACACAAGCTGGAATCAAGATTGCTGGGAGAAATATCAATCACCTCAGGTATGCAGATGACACCACCCTTATGGCAGAAAGTGAAGAGGAGCTAAAAAGCCTCTTGATGAACGTGAAAGAGGAGAGTGAAAACGTTGGCTTAAAGCTCAACATTCANCCTCCCCAGACAGCCATTTTGCTTTTTTGCATTTCTTTTCCATGAGGATGATCTTGATCCCTGTCTCCTTTACAGTGTCACAAACCTCATTCCATTGTTCATCAGGCACTCTGTCTATCAGATCTAAATCTGTTTCTCACTTCCACTGTATAAACATAAGGGATTTTATTTAGGTCATAACTGAATGATCTAGCAGTTTTCCCTGCTTTCTTCAATTTCAATCTGAATTTGGTAATAAGAAGTTCATGATCTGAGCCACAGTCAGCTCCTGATCTTGTTTTTGTTGACTGTATAGAGCTTCTCCATCTTTGGCTGCAAAGAATATAAGCAATCTGATTTCGGTGTTGACCATCTCTCGATATCCATGTGTAAAGTCTATATAGGCAAAGCTATGGTTTTTCCAGTAGTCATTTATGGATGTAAGAGTTGGACCATAAACAAGGCTCAGTGCCCAAGAATTGAAGCTTTTGAATTCTGGAGTTTCTTGGATAGCAGGGAGATCAAGCCCGTCAATCCTAAAGGAAAACAACCCTGAATTTTCACTGGAAGGACTGATGCTGAAGCTGAAGCTCCAATACTTTAGCCACCTGATGTGAAGAGCTGACTCATTGGAAAAGGCCCTAATGCTGGGAAAGATTGAGGGCAAGAGGAGAAGAAGATGACAGAGGATGAGATGGTTGGATAGCATCACTGACTCAATGGACATGAATTTGAGTAAACTTCAGATGACCTTAAATTGAGCACGCTTTCCCTCCCACCCTGCTCATGTCCTCCTGGCACCGTTATCCAGCCATGCCCTGCCAGCTTACATAACTCAGCCTGTGAGCTGACAGAGACAGGATTTGAACCCAGGTTTGTCTGGTCATCGGAGAAGACAATGGCACCCCACTCCAGTACTCTTGCCTGGAAAATCCCATGGATGGAAGAGCCTGAAAGGCTGCAGTCCATGGGGTCGCTGAGGGTCAGATACGACTGAGTGACTTCACTTTCACTTGAGTAAACTCCAGGAGACAGTGAAGGACAGGGAAGCCTGCCATGCTGCCATTTGCAGAGGTGCAAAGATTTGGACATGACTTAGTGACTGAACATTAACAACAATGTGGCATACAAGTTATTAAAATGATTAGAATATAAAGGTCATTTCTTCACAAAGAAAAGACTAATAACCAAAATTGAGATACGAATAATCAATTCACAAAAGAAGAGATTCATGAATAATGAACCCATAAAAGTTTAAAGACTGTCTGTTAAAACATCAGTGAAAGAGCCTTGAACCTATACTTAGGCAAAAATTCTTTTAAAATGATAATGCCTGGCATCCAGTTTACAGTAAAAGAGACATTCTTGTATATTGATATGAAAATTCATATGGGAAATAAATGACTTAATCTTTCTGCAAGAAAATTTTACAGTATGTAACTTCACCATTAAGAATTTTGCCTAGGGAAAAATGAGACATGTTTGGAGAGAGTTGCATTGGAAGGCACAGTCTTAACCACTGGGCCACAAAGGAAGCCCCCAGTGATACTGTGAAGATAGAATATACAGGGATTTAACTTCTTCGTTCAGACTAGCTAGGTAAAAGGATGGATATGAGAGTGAAAGATCAGAGATAGAGGAAGACATGCTAGACCTAGACAAGATTGGAAGAGGATAGAAGGGACAGCTTCTCCTTTTGTCTGAGTTCATCTCCTCCATTGAGTTACACTTGGGAATCAGCTTATATAGGTCAAAGCAAGTACATTTACTGCTTAAGATAAAAGTGTTTTGGATAGGAAATAGATCCTAAGAGAAAGATAATTGAACAGGTCCCGGTTGGTGAGAAACTGCCCAGTTTTTACCTCCAGCTTGTCCTTTCAGGGTGAGGGTAGGGGAGATGTAGCTGACAGGACTCTGCCCCCTAAGGACACCTTGACCTTTGATGAGTTTGTGTCTTTGCCCTAAGGAGAGCCTGGGGACTGGGTTCTACCTTTACTTTCTTTGGCTGACTTGTGTGTCTTAAGGGCCAGTTGCTTGAACTCTCTGAACCTCAGGTTCTGACCCTGCTACTCCAGGTGTGATAATGACTTGTGACCAATGAAAAAACAGAAATGAATCACATGATTGCCAAGTCTTTGTAGGGATAAACCTCCAGATTCCAAACTGGCTGGATCTGGGGCTAGAGATGCCAGCCTTGGCTTATTGTTAGGATGTAATAGAAATCACAGAAAATTTGTTTTTGTTTTCATTTTGGACCCTTATACTTACCTTTTACTCAAATACCGAGTCTCTTGCAGCACAAGCTAGGGGACAAAAGACTCAAAGTAATTTTGAATTTTCACTTTTGCTGTTTCCTGCTGTCACTCTGAGCAAGTAATTGTTTCTCATATGTGAAATAAAACAGGAGGTTCATTGTAATAATACATGGTTCTTTCAAGTTCTGAAGATATGTTTTTCCTCCCTTCCCCTTTCTCCAGCTCTCCCTGCCCATACCCTGCTCCAGCATCATCACAGGCCTGCAGGGACTAAAAATGACCCAGTGCATGCTCAGTGTGTGCATGCTCTGTCACTCAGTCATGTCCAATAAACAGACAAAACTAGAAAGAAACAAAAGCACAGAGAATGATGGGGAAAGATAGAGAGGCCCCGAAGGGAGGGAGAGACACACACAATAGAGAAGAAGGCGGAGAGAGGCACAGAGAACCAGAATCTGCAAGTGGACTACAGACAGGGAGAGAGGAAAATTAATGCTGGGAGTATAATTGACATCAGTGGGAGGAGAAAGAGGGGGCTCAGCAGGAGAAAAAAGATGGGAGATTGTTTCTTCTTCTCTTTGTGAAAGAGGAAGTAAAAAAGACTAGAGGAAAGGGGCAAAAGACATGGAGACCCAGTTGGAGAGTCAGGAGGACAAAATGACAGATGAAGAAAGATACAGGGAGACAAGGGAGAACACAGGAAGGAATATCAGAAAAGCTGGGAAGGTGCTGTGTGAGCCAGGCCTGTAAGAAAAAGGCACCAGAGGGCAGAGCAGGGCAACTGGAGCAGCAAAGAGCCTGCAGAGGCCAGACAGGGGAAAAGAGAGATAGGCAATCTACAGCGCAGGTGGAGAGAGGCAGGGGTAAGACCAGTCTCCGAGGGAGAGAGAAGGAGATGGAGAGGAGGGCAAGAGCAAGAAGATGGGGTGACTGCACGCAAGGGAGAGCTGAACAGAAGGGCGGAAGCAGAGGGAGCTGGAAGGTGGGGGAGATTCACAGACAGTGGAGGATGAGGGCAGAGAACTGGGTTCCAGGGGGAGACTCAGAGAAACCCTGCAGGGGCGATCCTTGTGAGTCAAAGAGGCAGGTACAGAGCGAGGAGAAGAGGAGAGAAGCAGGCAGGCTGGCGACGACTGAGCTACAGGCAAATCCAGGGGCATAGCAAGCAGTAAACCAATGTCAAGAGGCCAGAAAAAAAGAAAGGCTCAGAGTGAGCTGAAGATCCCGTCAGGCAGAACACCAAAGCTACACACTCAAAAAGACGATCAGAGAGATGAATGAAATCTTTGGAGGCAGAGAAGCCCAGAGACAGCAAACAGAAAAAGAGGCAGAAGGAGACACATGGAGAGGGGTGGAAAGTAAGAAAGAGAAGGAAAGGCAGAAAGAGAGAGAGAGAGAGAGAGAGAGAGAGAGAGAGAGAGATTGAGAATAATAGACCCAGAGACAGAGGAAGGAATCAGTTCAGTTCAGTCTCTCAGTCATGTCTGACTCTTCGCGATCCCATGAATTGCAGCACGCCAGGCCTCCCTGTCCATCACCATCTCCTGGAGTTCACTCAGACTCACGTCCATCGAATCCGTGATGCCATCCAGCCATCTCATCCTCTGTCGTCCCCTTCTTCTCCTGCCCCCAATCCCTCCAAGCATCAGTCTTTTCCAATGAGTCAACTCTTTGCATGAGGTGGCCAAAGTATTGGAGTTTCAGCTTTAGCATTATTCCTTCCAAAGAAATCCCAGGGCTGATCTCCTTCAGAATGGACTGGTTGGATCTCCTTGCAGTCCAAGGGACTATCAGGAGTCTTCTCCAACACCACAGTTCAAAAGCATCAATTCTTCGGTGCTCAGCTTTCTTCACAGTCCAACTCTCACATCCATACATGACTACTGGAAAAACCATAGCCTTGACTAGACGAACCTTAGTTGGCAAAGTAATGTCTCTTCTTTTGAATAGACAGATGTAAAGAGGGAAAGAGGCAGACTCAGCCAAGGAGATCCTCACATAGATGTGGGGAGAGAAAGCAAGGTGAGCAGGAACAATGGGCCAGGTCCTACTTGGAGCTTCCTGCAAGTCTGAGGGTGGCGGGCAGTTGCAGCCTGGCTTGCTCCCCAGAATGTTTGTGGGTACTGCTGTCCTGAGCTTATAACCGTACAGGGGAGGGAGCTGTGGGCAAAGCTCCCTCAGTCTCAAGGGACCACTCCTGGGTGACATGTGGCCCCAGGACTCTAGTCAGGAGCTAAGTTCCAGCAGTCCCTTCTTGCTGGGGCGGAAGCCCCAGGCTCCCACTCAGGAGCATCACCTCTGCTCAGACTAGGCCTTTCAGCAGGCCCACGGAGGACAGGGAGAACCTAAGGCTCACCTGGGACAGGACTGTGGATGCTGGAAAGGAGGCATGCTTGGGAACTCATGAAGGACCCTGAGGGCTGGATCTTTTCTCAGCTGATCCTCCTTTCACAGGAAAAAAAAATGAGGCCCTCTGGAAGGTGTAGGGTGATGAAGGCCATGAAATCATCCTCTCCTTCTGCCAGGGTGCATCCCAAGGGCTGTTTTATCCATTAAAAACTGTAGGAAAATTTTCTTGGGCCCTAAAGCTTTAGTCTACAGACATATTAGAGTCACAAAAGATATTATCAACTCAAAAATAGGGACCCCACAGAATAAAAAGTGGTTCTCTATTAAATACAACATTTTATCAGTTAGTCAGTGGCAACTCATTAAACCCACATATAATCATATTGGAAGTGATATATTAATTATATTTGATGTGGGACATTTTTTTGGTATCTAGTAAATAACAGTGCCCACGAAGGGTTGAAACTACCCAATGCCTCTTGGGTTTCAGCCCCGTGAGGGTGTGTTCTGTCATTTCAAGTATTTGGTGAGAAGCTCTTCTCAGAAAGGAGAGAAGGGACCAGGCTCCCAGTGTGGCCCCTCACTTCACAAGGTCTGTAGCACGAAGGACTTCAGACAGGTAACAAGAAGAACTTGCCTCCTGCAATTTTGAGTGAGGCAGTAGTTAAAACCTTTTGGAACTTCCTTTGTGATGTCTCTGACCAAGGGGTAGGGAGGAGTTCAGTCCTGCTTAGAGGGCAAAAGAAAATTCAGGCTCTATCTTTCCTGAGCATGAGAAAGTCCCCTGCCCACACACACCCGAGGGTAACTGGAGTTACATTTGCTTCTTGGCCAGGTATTTCCCCACAGGAGCCAGACGGGCTTGAGGTGCAAGCTGGGAGCCAACAGGGGAGAGCTGACGAGCGTGGAGCCCACGGGGTTAGCTCCTGGGACAGCGGGCTGCTTAGGCTGGGCCACTTGGCTTATTCTAGCCCCAACTGCACTCTATACTCCCCAGGTGAAGTCTCTCCCCTCTCCTCCTTACTGGTCATGCCTGTGACCACACAGAGTGCTGAGTGCTTCCTTCTAGGTGATGGTCTCTCTCCTGCTCCTCACTCTCCTGATCCTGACCCCAAAACAGAGCCCCTCGCAGCACTGACCGGGCCATCCCCTCTTCCACTCAAGGGGAGCCCAGGGTTTCGTGGCATCCATGTCCAGGCAATTCTGACTTCAGCTCCCTCTGAGACCCTCCGGGCTGAAGGCCTTTACCTGCTCCAAAGGGAAGCGGCAGCCCAGGGGACTCCTCACACCTCTGGAGGGCTGTTTCTTTCCTCACATTCCACTGGATCAGCCTGAAAAGTCCTCTCCCAAGATGTTTACCTCAAGGAACGAGGGTTTCCAGTTCTGTGGCACTCACATGGTGGCTATAGCCATCTGTCTAATCTGCAGCTCTGATTTTGTTCCCCCTGTCCTAGAGGCCTCATTGGTTCCCACCTGTGGAATTTAGTCTCAACTCCTTATTTCAGATGTCAAAATCCTTCTTGCTCTGCATCTTGTCCATCACTCCAGCCTTCCTTCTTGCAGCTCAATGAAGCCTCTGACGAATGTTCATCTAAGAAAAAATCATAAGGAAAAGACTCATGAGTTCATTAAGAATTTGATTCATTCAAAGTCATTATTCTATTTATCAAAAAAAAAAAATGAAAGGAATACTTCTCAAGAGTGAAAATAATGAACTTGGAAAGAAATATGAAAACCTATATTGAGTGAAAAAAATCAAGCTACAAAAGAATATATATATTGTGTAAGTCAATTAAAAAATTATGGAAACAAATAATAAATTATCTAAGAATTGTGTTATGTTTCTTCAAAAATATTAATGAAAGCACTTAATAAAATTAGACCTTGAAATGTTAACTATAGTTCTTCTTGCTTCTGTCTGCTCTCTGGTGAATGAGGCTAAGAGGCTTGTAGAAGATTGTTGATTATAGAAGAACTACGATCGGGCAGCTGCCTAATGAAAACCACATCACAAAAAGTTAATCAAAATAAAAATGACAGAGGGTTATGTCCCAGATTTAGGAACAAGCTAAAATCCCAGGAAATCAACTAATTGAAGTAGAGATAGGCAATCTTTCAGAAAAAGAATTAAGAATAATTATAGTGAAGATATCCAGGACCTAGGAAAAGCAATGGAGAAGATGCAAGAAATGTTTACCAAAGACCCAAAAATACACTAGAACGAATCCATAGTAGAATAACTGAGATGGAAGAATGGATAAATGACTGGAAGACAGAATGCAGGAAATCACTGCTGAAAAACAGAAAGAAGATTGAAAAGAAGTGAATGCAGCCTGAGAGAGCTCTGGGACAACATCAAATGCACCAACATTCACATTATAGCATGAAGGAGAAGAGAGAAAGGACCTGAGAAAATATTTGAAGAGATTATAGCTGAAAACTTCCCTAACATGAGAAAGGAAATATTCAGCCAAGTCCAGAAGCACAGAGAGTCCCAGGCAGGATAAACCCAAGGAGGAACACACTGAACAGATAATAATCAAACTGACCAAAACTAAAGATAAAAGATTAAAAGCAACAAGGGAAAAACAACAAATAACATACAAGGAAACACCCAGAAGGCTATAAGCTGATTTCTCAATAGAAACTAAAGGCCAGAAGGGAATGGCACAATATATTTAAAGTGATGAGAGAGAAGACTCTGTAACCAAGAATACTCTACACAGCAACACTCTTGTTCAGATTTGATGGAAAAATCAAAAGCTTTACAGACAAGCAAAAGTTAAGAGAATTTAGTACCACCAAACCAGAAAATGCTGTGAAAGTGCTGCACTCAATATGTCAGCAAATTTGGAAAACTCAGCAGTGACCACAGGACTGGAAAAGGTCAGTTTTCATTCCAATTCCAAAGAAAGGCAATGCCAAAGAATGCTCAAACTACCACACAATTGCACTCATCTCACATGCTAGTAAAGTAATGCTCAAAATTCTCCAAGCCAGGCTTCAGCAATACGTGAACCGTGAACTCCCTGATGTTCAAGCTGATTTTAGAAAAGGCAAAATTCTCCAAGCCAGGCTTCAGCAATACGTGAACCGTGAACTCCCTGATGTTCAAGCTGGTTTTAGAAAANGAGGTGGATGAAACTGGAGCCTATTATACAGAGTGAAGTAAGTCAGAAAGAAAAGCAACAATACAGTGTAATAAGGTTTATATTAAGGAATTTAGAAAGATGGTAACGATGACCCTATATGCGAGACAGCAAAAGAGACACAGATGTAAAGAACAGACTTTTGGACTCTTTGGGAGAAGGTGAGGGTGGAATGATTTGAGAGAATAGCATTGAAACATGTATATTACCATATGTGAAACAGATCACCAGTCCATGTTCTATGCTTGAGACAGAGTGCTCAGGGCTGGTGCACTGGGATGACCTAGAGGGATGGGAATGGGAGGGAGGTGGGAGGGAGGTTCAGGATTGTGGACGCACGTACACCCATGGCTGATTCATGTCAATGTATGGGAAAAACCACCACAATACTGTAAAGTAATTAGCCTCCAATTAAAACAAATAAATTTTAAAAACCGGAAATTAACTTGTGATACAGTATTGTTAACTAAAGTACAGGTTTTGTTCACATTGCATGAAATTCCATGCTAGTGTCCACTGTTTGCTTTCATATCTTACTCAAGACTTTGCATTGTATTTAGTTGCATTGAGTAGCTTCAGCTGCATGCAACAAATTTGATAAATTCTCTTTTCATTTTGATTTTCTTACAAATATCTCTAATTTTTCTTGGTATGGCTTCTTAGATACATACAACATTTAAAAGCAGACATTTAAGTTTCAAATACATATTTTTAAAGTATCTTTAATATTAAAATCTCATTTTGATATTAATTTCTTATTTAAATACTTTCTTCTTTGCAATCACCCTTTATGTTTTTTCAAACTTTTAAGTTTATTGAGGCTTTCAGTGGCAAAGTCAAAGATGTCTCCTGGTAAGTGTCACATTGCACTCAAAATTATGTGGGTTATTTTCAAATATCTTTTGATATTGATTTCTAACATAGTTCCATAGTAATAAGAGAATAGACTCTGTATAATTTCAATACATTTAGACCATGAAATGGTTGTACCTTGTTTTATGTCCCTGGATATGTTCCAGTGTCTCCTAGTTTAGTCTAAGGGGACTTGAATAGAATTTGTATCCTGCTGTTGTGTGAAAATTGTTTAAATCTTAATCATGTTGAATTGGCTCATAGTGATTTTCAGGTTTACTATATCCTTCTACTTCTTTGTGTATTCATTATATTAACTTTTGAAAGCTTGTTATTTATTCCAACTAAAAAATTTAATTTATCTACTTAAAAATGATTGTAATATACAGTGGAAATATATGTAACTTTGTTCTGTATTTTCCAAGTCTCCTATAAGTGTGTTATCATACTTTCATAATTTAAAAAATAAAAAAGCAGCAGAAAATAAATAAATGTTAATTTTAATTATCTCCAAATCTAAGGTAACAGTTTTTTGTTTGTATTTATAAATGCAAAGTTTTCAGAATACATATATACTACTTTTGCAATAATGAAAACAAGTAATAGACCCAGATAAGATGTTTTCTTTTTTTTTTTCAATTTTTATACATTTGGCTGTACCAGGTCTTAGGCATGTGAACTCTTAATTGTGATCTTTGAAATCTAGTTCCTCCACCAGGAATTGGACCCAGGCTGCCTGCACTAGAGTACAGAGGTCCAGTCATTGAACCTTCATGAAAGTGCCCAAGAAGATATTTTCAGTGCATGTAATAGAGAAAGAACAATAGCCAAAATATTTAATGGACTGTAAATAAGAAAAGGTAAACATATCTTGTATTCTATTTTTTATTATGCTAAATGCTGTACATGTATTATCTCATTTAATCCTGCTAACACCCCTCTGAGATCTATAATATATTCTTCCCATTAACAGATGAGGAAACTGAGACACAGAAGTTAGGTAACTTGCCCATCATCACTGAGTTAGTAAAGGGTTAGCTGAGGTTAGAATACAGAAGTCTGACTCCAGGGCTGACTTCACTACACAATACTACCAATAGTCTTATGAAAAGATGTTAAATTCATTAGCAATCAGGGGATTATAAGTGAAACAAAATGTGTCACTACTTTCCATCTATGAGATAGACTCTTTTAGAATGGTTTAGATAAATAACATTATCAAGGGTTGATGAGAATGAAAGTTGTAGATTGGTATCAATACTTAGAAGAATAATTTAGGGGTATCTAGTAAATTGGAAAGTTCTAAAAACTGCTACATTCACTGCTATACATACATCTTGGGAAAAATTTTTACATAAGGAGAAGTGTCCAAAGAAATTTATCACAATATTATTTAAATAGCAAAAAATTAAAAGTAAACAAATGTCCAGTGATAAAGAATTAGATGAATGAGATGTGGTAGAACATTTAAAATTCTTCTTAAGAGAATGATTTAGACCTTTAAGTATCCAGTGGAGGATGTCAGAACCATGATGCTGAGTTAAATTTTTTCATAGTGGCACTGATATCTTGATACCATTATAAAGTGTTAAGTTTATTCAAAAACAATTTTGTCTCTTAGTTGTGGATGTGATTACATGTAAGCAAAAGCTTTGAAACACAGAGAATAGACTTCAATCTAATAAAAGCGGTTGATTCAGAGAAGCTGGAAATAGTCAGAGAGCACTTCAACTTTATCTGTAATTATTTAAGCTTTTTCTAAACTATAAAAAAGACTCAGACTAAATATGGCAAAATAATAACGTATTTATTTTGAGTGTGAGAAAACAGGGTCTTTACTATATTCTTTTCTGTAATTTCTTTCTGTATATTTCTGACTCTGTCTGATATCTCATTATGTCATAAACATAAAAAGAGAGATACATAGGAAACTTTCCTGCTGGTCCTGGTTAAGAACCCATGCTTCCAATGCAGGGGACCCAGGTTCTATCTCTGATCAGGGATGTAATATCCCATATGTCATGGGGCAACTAAGACCCGGGCATCAACTACAGAACCTGTGTGCCACACTAAAGAAGTTCATGTGCCACAGCGAAGACTCAGCCAAAGACACACGATGAAGACTGTCTCTTATACACATCTACTGTAAAGTAATTAGCCTCCAATTAAAACAAATA
>SJYV01053932.1:0-18784 GCA_006410875.1 Neotragus pygmaeus | reverse complement strand
CTTTCATGCATTGGAGAAGGCAATGGCAACCCACTCTAGTGTTCTTGCCTGGAGAATCCCAGGGATGGGTGAGCCTGGTGGGCTGCTGTCTATGTGATCACACAGGGTCGAACACGACTGAAGTGACTTAGCAGCAGAATACTAGAGAAAAAAAATAAGCAGGCTCAGGTTCCAGACCCTGTGATCCCAATTCCAGTGAGATGGCCTGTCTGAGTTCACTGCTGGAGGATTGAAGGCAGGTGGTTTTTGTAGTTATTAAGTCACTGACTCATGTCTGACTCTTTGACCCCATGGACTGCAGCACGCCAGGCTTCCCTGTCCTTTATTATCTCCTGGAGTTTGCTCAAACTCATCTCCACTGAGTCAGTGATGCCATCCAACCATCCCATCCTCTGTCATCCCCTTCTCCTCCCATGTTCAATCTTTCCCAGCATCAGGGTCTTTTCCCATGAGTCAGTTCTTTGCATGGCCAAAGTATTGGAGTTTCAACTTTACCATCAGTCCTTCCAATGAATATTCAGGGTTGATTTCCTTTAGGATTGACTGGTTTGATTTCCTTACTTTCCAAAGGACTCTCAGGAGTCTTCTCCAGCACCACAATTCGAAAGCATCAATTTTTCAGTGCTCAGCCTTCTTTATGGTCCAACTCTCACATCTGTACATGACTACAGGAAACACCATAGCTTTGACTATACAGACCTTTGTCAGCACTTGGTTGGAGGAACATAAATGACAGGCTTGACTTACAAGGTGGAAATTAGAGGTCGGCTGACACATGGATTTCTTCTTTTGCTGCTGCTAAGTTGCTTCAGTCATGTCCGACTCTGTGTGACCCCATAGATGGGGGCCCACCAGGCTCTGCCATCCCTGGGATTATCCAGGCAAGAACTTTGGAGTGGGTTGCCATTTCTTTCTCCCATGCGTGAAAAGTGAAAGTGAAGTCACTCAGCTGTGACTGACTCTTTGGGACCCTATGGACTGCAGCCTACCAGGCTCCTCTGTCCATGGGATTTTCCAGGCAGTTTTATTTTTGTAGTAAGAAAAATTGGGGATTAAAATTATGGAGATGTTACAGATGGTAGCTCTGTTAACAGGATCATTTTCTAACACATCAGAGCTCTATGTGTGTGTGTTTTATACATATGTTTGCTATATGTATAAAGTACATGAATAATTTACATGTATATATAATAGATGCCAATTAGATATATACATATATGAATTACAGCTTTTATAGCTGCTGTATATGATTAAAATATTTCTGTCTCTCTGATGAAGGAGAATGTCTCTTTAGATATATTGACCTACTATTCAGAGATTATTTGCTTTTCAAAGTTGTACAAGCATATTAGAGAAAATTTGAGAAATTCAGGAGAAGGAGGAAACACAGATATCAAACAGATTATTATTATTTTAAGGTTTGAGCTCCAGGATGGAGTCAGGGAGAGTGAGGAGCCTCTTCTGGGAAGAAGGGGGTCTGTAACAAGTGGAGAAAAATTGCCCCTGGAAACATCTTTACCCCGTTGGGGCCTCTCGAGAGCCAGAGGCCTGGCCTCTCTGCTCTCGTCTCTGCCCACGCGGTGACCTTCTCTACACATGTTTGTTGCCGCGAGAAATCTCTATACCTTATCTCTACTCTCCATCAGGGAGAGTTCAGGCCTTTCAAGCCCCCTGAAACTTCCATGACTCAGCCCCTGAATAAACCCATGGCTTGCTTTCTCTTTTTATTCCCAGACTGGAATCATTTCCCTGTATGACTGTGTTTTTAAGAGGGATCCAGGTTATAATCAGAAGTTACACCGAGATGACAGANTTATCAAAATATTTGCTCTCATTTGGGCCTCACTCTTGATTCTGAATGTATCCCTACAGACCTTGGGAACCAGATCCTGCCATTGGAACATTAGTGAAAATGCAGCTCAGTTCTTCTTAAATGACAACAAAGTAGGGAGATGTCTGATGTGCAGAACCCAGTCAATATGATGCCTCTAAAAAGAAAATTCTTCCTAGAATATGTCATGTACTTCATTGGGCTTTTTAAAATTAGTATTGATTCTATTTAATGATGATGCTTGCCTTTGCCTTAAAGTCACATATAATTTGATTCATTTTCAGGTACTGTGAATAGTGTGAGTGGCACAGATGGAAAGATGGAAAAGATTCAGAGCTACAAATGGACCTCTTCAGTCTTCCTTCCTGGGTAGGGTAACTGGCTACCTGTGCTTACTAACTTCACATTCTGGGTTCCTCACCTGGGTCTGGTTCCTACCCTTACAGTACTTGTGCCCAGAAAGTTCAATCAGTTCCCCTCAGCTGTGTGTGGTTGCCGGTTCTTCCACCAGTTTCCTTAATCTTGGGGCTTTTGCATTTCCTTCTTTTTGGCTGGAGCAGAGTCTTCCCAATAGGCTATTCCTACTCATCCAGAGGTTGATTGAATGTCATCTCTTCCAAGAGAGCCTCCCACTGGAAAGTAAATTCCCTGAGAGCAGGGATCTTGGCTGACTTATTCACCCTCTGTATCCTCTTGCTCCTAGAACAAGGCCCATCCCACAGTTGGTGCTCAATAGATATCAACTTATTCATTGACTGGTTTGTGAGTTCAGGTTTTTAATGGTCTTTTGTATTCATGATTCCATATCACCAACATCTCTAACATCTATATACTTTGTCAGTGATCTATTTAGCTCCAGTTGAAGACTGATGACTTTGGGGTTGACCAGACTCAGATCTTAATGTTGGCTTTGACGTTTGTAGCTATATGACTTTGGGCAAATTATTTAGTCCCTTTGGGCCTCTTTTTCCTCATTTATTGTTTTACAGATAATAATACTTTCTTCATAGGCTAATTTGAAATTTTAATAACATATATAAAAGGCTTCCTGCAAGTTTTGGCACATGATAAGAACTCAATTAATATAACCCAAGAATGTTATAGGTTAATGTTATCGTTATAATTTGTGCTATCTTTATTGTGGATCCACTTGCCTTGGGAACTTAGTGACTTAAGGTTGACTTAGTAAACTTGCCAGCTGATGACCCTGCCTGATCAAGTGAACATTCCAAGGTCCACAGTTCACTTTCTCATGTTCACTGAGCAGTCACTATGAGTGAATCATAAAGGATGGGTGGAATTTTGCAAAGCTAGAGATGCGGCTGGGAGGGATTTCACATCGAAAGAGACTGCAGGAAGAAGACAAGAAGCTTCAGGGACAGCAACGTAAGTAACTAGACCTTGAGTTACATTACTCCATTTATTCATTTTGAAACCATTTTCCAATCACCTATTGTGAACCAGGCACTGGGCTAAATGCTGGGGATAAACAGGAATTGAATGGCCTCAAGAAACTCAGCCTGTAGCAGGGACAGTTGCAAACTGTGCTGACATTGCCAGAACTACAAGAGCACAGAAGACAGGAAAGAAAACTTTTTCAGGTAGGAAAGGCATGAGGGAGGAAACAAGACCTGCTGCAGAAACACGGAAGACCTGGCAGAGGGCAGTGTTTGATTAACGGTGAAGCACTGAAGGTTTTTGAATAGAGGAGTGAGATGAAGACCAGAACAGGAAAAAGTAAATAGAACAGTGAATACTCATTTTAGAATTCACCCATCCTCAGAGCCTGGACTATTATAAAAGAGAACAGCAATACTCATCAATTATATCATCCCAGAGCCTCCAATGGCACCCCACTCCAGTACTCTTGCCTCGAAAATCCCATGGACAGACGAGCCTCTTAGGCTGCAATCCATGGGGTGGCAAAGAGTCGGACACGACTGATCGACTTCACTTTCACTTTCTTTCAGAGCCTCCAAAGCTGACTGTGGTAGAAATCTCTTTGTGTGGGGAGGGACAGCTGGACTTGAGAACTTGGACTTTCCCCACACTTTCCCCTGGATTTAGTTTTTCCCATAATTGCTTCCCAGGTGGTCTCGATAGTAGAGAAATCACCTGCAATGTGGGAGACCTAGGTTTGATCCCGGGGTTGGGAAGATCCCCTGGAGGAGGAAATGGAAACCCACTCCAGTATTCTTGCCTGGAGAATCCCTATGGAGAGAGGAGTCTGGCCGGTTACAGTTCATCGGGTCACAGAGTCAAGCACCACTGACTAAGCACAGCACAGCACACACATAGTTGCTCTAATGTATGACCTCCAGAGGGCGCTGTTCTCCTTCAGTTCTCAGGGATCCAGCCTCAGAATCCACCGGAAGGCTTAAGACACACATCACAGCCCATCAGGAACCCCCAGAGTTCCTGATCCAATAGGTCTGGATGGCACCTCTGAATGTGCATTACTAATGAGTTCCCAGGTAGATGCTGATGCTGCTGGTCCAGAGACCACACTTTGGAAAGTGTGCTTTCCACGACTGCTCACAAGGATCAAAGATCCTTTTCTGTGTTTTCAGAAGCATAGGTAAAACAAGGACAGACCTTTGAAAAGAGACCATACTAAAAGCCCAGGAGGAAAATAAACACCAAACCAAAAACCCCAGAAAAACCCAGAACTAAACCCAACCAGACAATGTGGCTTATATTTTGTGGCTTTGAGTTCTGCGCGCCCTCAGAGTTCCAGCTTTCTGACAGATCTGGCATCTCTCCAGCCCCTTTTCTCAGGGCAGAGGCACATGCCATGTAGAGACAGTAAGCTGTTTCACCCCACAGCCTTAGCAGGAACAAAACCAGTGAGAAAATAACGTAATATAAAATAAGAATTCCTTAATCTGAGCAAATGTGATACATATAAAACAGCAGGAAGTCTTTATTTCCTTCAGTTCACTCAGTTGAGTCTGACTCTGCTACCCCATGGGCTGCAGCATGCCAGGTGTCCCTGTCCATTTTTTTTCCTTAACAGTGTCATTTATTTTGTAGCTCCCTCCAGTTTCCAGAGCTGAGCTCTGTCCTGGTGTGCACATAATAAATGTCAGAAGTGAACTGAGTTATGGCTTATAACATCTCTCCACCCACAGAAGCACAACCCTCCTTTCTGATGTTGGGCATTTGCTCTTAACCAGCTGTATTTATCCAAATGTACTTGAAATCATTTATCATTTTTCACATTGCTATAGCTTTCCAGATCATATACAACCTCAATAAACATACAGATTTATTCTTCCATCTCTCTGTACTCTTTCTGGATCATTATCTTGGAAACCCGTGCTTAATTAATAGTATGTATTTCAGTTGTCATGGCTTGTCACGACTGTGGGTTGTTTTTGAAGAAAAATATGCATATAAATTTCTTCCTTGAAGCTCTTCAATGACTATTTACCCTTTAATGCCATCTATGATCTTCTTGAGAACAAAAATTAAACTTCACCACTTGTATTCCCCATCTTATCTATTTTTTGTGTGTGTGGTTGTGTGCCCCTTACAGATAGAGGACCAGTAAAACTACCTGTTTTCTTGCATGCAAATATTTTCAAAAGCCTAGTAGGCTTCAAAATGTAGACTAAAGCAGGAGTAGGAGGAATTAAGGAATGACAAGAGATGACTGCAGCATCTAGAGACACAGTAATGTTTCTCTGTGGCTATCACTGAGCTCCAAATAAAGAACAAGATAAAGTAACAGATAGACTTCCTTTGTGGGTCAGCTGGTAAAGAAAATGCCTGCTATGCAGGAGACCTGAGTTCGATCCCTGGGTTGCGAAGATCTCCTGGAGAAGGGAATAGCTACCCACTCCAGTATTCTGGCCTGGAGAATTCCATGGACTATGCAGTCCATGGAGTCACGAACAGTGAGACATGACTGAGCGACTTTCACTTTCAAAGTAATGGATAGACGGGTGCTAGAAGGGATGCAGATCCAGCTACCCTGGTGGTGGTCCTTCCTGGGTGTACCAGTCCTCTTCCTTCCCCAGACCTGTCAATTCTCAGCCAAAACCCTTGCTCTAGATCTTTAAAGGACATGCCAGGAAGAAACTGGAGTACAAGCAGGTCTAAGGTAAAGAGCAAAAGAGAGTCTTAGAGAGTGTGAGAGCAAGAGGAAATAGAAGAGCACAGAGCACAAGAGAGAGAGAGATGCAGAGTCTTTTAAAAAGACGAATCAGTCTTCCAACCAAGCTACACATACACACGTCTCCAAAACACTTTGCAAGTCCCTCACCCTGAAAGTCCAAGCTTCCACAGGCTGATTCACTACCTAAGCCCTAAATAAAACTGCTTAACCTAGTTCTGAAGAGGATTACTTTTAGCCTTAGTCACTCTTAGATTAGTATTTCCTTTATACTTGCAGTGGCCTCCTATCTCGTCCACCCAAGGTGATTAATGGACTAACGTCACATTTCTGTTGTCAAGTTTATGACATCAACTTCATGAAGCCAGATTTTAAAAAAAAAAAAGTGCAAAGCTTTAATAAAATAGATTATAGCTTCAGAATTCTCATCCAGATTCAAAAAACTGAAACAATTCCTTCATTCCTAGACCAGGTCATATAAACATAAAGAAATCACAAGATATTAAAATGTGTCAGCTGTTTGCCAACCCTCAGCCACAAGTAATCTTGAGGAGCAAGTATTATGCTTGCAGATCTTTGTGGAATGTAAGAAATTTTTGACTAATGATTTATGAGTGAAGACAATTGGTATACCACATTTGATCTCCATAATGGCCCAGTAAGAAAAATGAACATAATTTTATACATAAGCAAACTGAAGTTCAGAGGAGGTAAGTGATACCCTAATGATCACCCAGCAAGAACCAAAAATTATAACTCAGGCCTCCTAATTCATTCTCTAGTGCTTGCCTGAAAGTATGTACGAGCGAAATGTTGGCTCCTCCAAGACTTATGATAAAGAAATATAACTCCTTACAATCAATACTATCAAAAGCCTCCCACAAAAATATGCTTAAATTTACACTCGCCCACAGAAAGCATAGTCACCTTATTAAAAAATCAAGGTTGCTTGGACTTTTCTCCTCCCAAGTTAAAAGAAAGACAATAATCAAGAATTAGAGGACTTCCCCGGAGGCACAGCAGATAAAGAATCCACCTGCCAATGCAGGGGACACGGATTGATCCCTGGTGTGGGAAGATTCCACATGCCTCAGAGCAATTAAGCCTGTGAGCCACAACTGCTGAAGCTCACACGCCTAGAGCCTGTGCTCTGCAACAAAGAGCAGCCCCCACTCACCACAACTAGAGAAAGCCCGTGAGCAGCAGTGAAGACCCAGTGCATCTAAAACTAAATAAAACAATTAACAGTTCAGTTCAGTCGTTCAGTCGTGTCTGACTCTGCAACCGAATGGTCTGCAGCATACCAGGCTTCCCTGTCCATTGCCAACTCCCAGAGTTTACTCAAACTCATGTCCATTGAGTCGGTGATGCCATCCAACCATCTCATCCTCTGTTGTCCACTTCTCCTCCTGCTTTCAATATTTCCCAGCATCAGGGTCTTTTCGAATGAATCAGTTTCAGCTTCAGCATCAGTCCTTCCAAGGAATATTCAGCACTGATTTCCTTGAGGATGGACTGATTGGATCTCCTTGCAGTCCAAGGAACTCTCAAGAGTCTTCTCCAACACCATACATCAAAAGCATCAATTCTTTGGCATTCAGCTTTATTTTATAGTCCAACTCTCACATCCATACATGACTACTGGAAGAAACATAGCTTTGACTAGACAGACATTCGTTGGCAAAGTAATGTCTCTGCTTTATAATGTGCTGTCTAGGTTGGTTATAACTTTTCTTCCAAGGAGCNAGCCTCTGAACCGCGACCACGGCCGCGCGGGCCACGTGAAGGCCGACTTCTACCGGAAGAACGACATCACCAGTATCAAGGCGCCTGGCTTCGGGCACATCTCTCCCGCCTGAGCTCCTTCCATGGCCCGAAGGGCGCACGGGAGAGAGTGGTGGCACGGGCGGGGCGGGAGGCAGGGCAGCGCTGGGGACTTCCCAGCCGGCGGGCCCCCTGATGCGCCCTGGATGCGCGCTGGGTCGCGGGGAAGGACCGAGGATCACGCAGGGATGCTTGCCTGTGTGTTTCCCGGGCGACCAGCCTGGCCAAAGGCCTGCGATTCTTAGGATGGACACCTGGTAGGACGTTTTTCCACTGGAACCAATTTCAAGAGGAAATGATGCTGGAGACTGATCCATTGTGGGCATCTGAATAAAATGAAAACTTTGTTCCCCCTTGACCGCGGTTGGTTTTGCTTTCTCTTCGCTTCTCTACAGGTTTGCACGTCTCTCTGGCGGAGGGGCTCATAGCAATGGTGCGCAGGTATTTTTCTTACCGGTTATGGGAACTGTTACCGACTGATGGCACAAATAACACTTAATGGGAGATACGATAAAATTGTCTTTTGGCACAATTAGACTCTAGATTCTACAAGCGCCCCCTCCTCCGCCAGAGGTCTGAGGCACAAATCACAGAATTTTGCACAACTAAGGACAAAAGTGCCCTGCCGGACCAGTGGCCAGTGAGCAGGGCAACGCTCCTCCAGGCGGTGCACGGGCTTCTCACTGCAGGGCAACGCTCCTCCAGGCGGTGCACCGGCTTCTCACTGCAGGGCAACGCTCCAGGCGGTGCACCAGCTTCTCACTGCGACGGCTTCTCTGGCTGCGGAGCGTGAGCTCTAGGGCCCCTGGCTTAGTTGTCCCAGGACATGTGAAATCTTCCTGGACCAGGGATCGAACCCATGTCCGCTGCATTGTAAGGCAGATTCTTAAGCAGTGGACCACCAGGGAAGCCCCATCTTTAAAGTGGGAGTTCCAAGCCTTGAAGAGTTTGTGTGGAAATCAAGGGGCCACTGGAGTGCGGTCTTCGCTCACTCCACAGGGGCAGTGACGGTTCGTTTGTAGTTTTCTTTTACGAAGCACCTGCTTCTTTTAACGAACGTTGGAAATGTTTACTCTGGAGAGGATTTGAAACTTATTTCAAGTGTTAAGATGTTGGCTACGGTTTAAATGAATGGATCTCTTGGAAGAAATCACCCCTCATCTATTGCGATTAAATTTCCCACAGCTTAGCAATTAATGGGCAGGTGATTAATTAATTTCAATGCTGATTCCTCCACTGCTCCTTGTATTGTTCTGACTAGACTCTATGACACTGTGTGTTCTTGGCAATTTCAAGGTTGAGTGGCTCTTAAATATTTCTTTATACTTTTGAAAATGTTTTTTCACTATGAAAAGTGAAAGTGAAGTCGCTCAGTCATGTCTGACTCTTTGCAACTCCATGGACTGTAGCCTACAACCCTCCTCCGTCTGTGGGATTTTCTAGGCAACAGTACTTTCACTACAGCTGACTTAAAAAAACTTTTTTTTTTTTCAAACAACTAGCAGTTTATTTGGAATGCCTTGGGGTGCGTTAACTACATTTATAATAACATCATAAAAAGTATGCAAAGTTTGGGTTATGGAACATTTTATAAATTACACTTTTTTCAGTCTTGATTATCAAGAAAGACAAGGCATCTCAAAGAAATGCCTTCATCTGAAAGTAGTTGCAGTAAATTAACAGACTAGATTACTTTCAGTTACCTTAAGTCAGACCTTACTCTCTTACCCTTCCACTACTTTTAAAAAGCAGGCCTTGAACTGGGCAAGATTTCAAAAACTCACACTTGTTAGGCAGCAAGGGAAAATTAAATGTATTTATTTTAGCATCTTGACTTTTACACTTCAAAGACAATCAATGAATGCCTGTTAGTCAACTTTATCAAAGAGAAACTTATATTAAGAGGATTTGTTTCGCCCTATCAAGTTTCCACCACAAGTCAGTGTTTTTCAAAAGCAGAGTGTTGCTGTCTTTAGGAAAGCACCGCTGCACTGCAAAAAGGAAAAACATGGAAGACTGATGATGATGGAGACTTCTCTAAACAGGCATACTGAAAATCCTGCAGAATTAAGGGGACTGGATTCACAGCATTTCTCATGAGACGGGAATTCCTACAAGACCTGGAGGTTCAGAAGAGCTTTGAAGAATCTTACGTGTTGTCAGTGTCGCAGGCATGATGGCTGATGGACGTGGATGACAGGTCTTCTCATTTGCATGATCTCCTCAAGGGAATGTCTGGAGTTGCCCAAACTGGGGGGGGCCTTGACCCTGAGTCACAACTTTCAGATTCAGGAAAAAAGCAGCTTTCCGTTTTATCTCATCTTGGTCATCTGGGAAACTTGGGGCAAGGCCCTGGACCTCTCTGCACCCCTTTTCCTCTCTTGCAAAATGCAGGGGGTCTCAGGGTTTTGCCTGTGGATCAAAATCACGTGGAGTTGTTCTCCGAAGCACAGTGAGCGTGCTCCCCCACTGCCCACCAGGATTTCCAACTTGGCAGGTTGGGGCCTGAAGCATGTGCATTTCGAACACGTTCCCAGGTCATGCTGATGCTGCTGTCTGGGAACCTCACTTTGAGAGACCCAGGTACGCACAGACTTTTGAGAGGTGGACTCTGATAATGACTCATTGCTTTAAAAAGTCTCCTGTTTGATAAGACTGGAGATACAGCCTGGAGGGTGGGGGGAGCGGATCTCCCTTTGCATGCCAGGGCAACAGTTGAGGGGAAGCATTTAAGAGTGCCTGTCAGAGACTCCCCTGGTGATCCAGTGGCTAAGACTCCGAGCTCCCAATGCAGGGGGCCCGGGTTTGATCCGAATGCCACAACTAAGACCCAGCACAGCCAATAAATAAATATTTTATAAAAGAGAGCTCTTGGATGTACATGTGTCCTTCCTGTCCTGAACCCCCCTCCTACCTCCCTCCCCATCCACCCATGGCTGATTCATGTCAACATATGGCAAAACCAACCATAATATTGTAAAGTAACTAGCTTCCAAATAAAATAAATTTAAAAAAAAAAAAAGCTCTTGTTGAATCACTCATCTGCGGGTGTCTTCTTTTAAGGGCAGGTGACATGGGAGCCCTAGGGTGGCTGCTGTAGGCTGTAAGGGAAGAAGAACCCACGGGCGCCATCTGAAGTCACTGAACCTAGGGCGTCCTAGCCCAGATTTCAGTTACAGTGAAGACAAATGCCCTTGTNTAAGGGCAGGTGACATGGGAGCCCTAGGGTGGCTGCTGTAGGCTGTAAGGGAAGAAGAACCCACGGGCGCCATCTGAAGTCACTGAACCTAGGGCGTCCTAGCCCAGATTTCAGTTACAGTGAAGACAAATGCCCTTGTACCATTTTTCTCCTTTCACTCACCTTTCTAGAGAATTAGATGTATTAAGGCCAATGCTGAGTTACAATTATAGGATCAAAATTTCTGACTGAGGCAGACAAATGGACAAGTTATGCTGTATCCCCACTATGAGATGAAGGCTGGTTATTAATTTTGATAAGAGCTTTTTACCGAGTATGAGCCACGGTCCTGGCAGGGTGGTCACATTGATCCTGCAATGCACTTGCAGGAGCAAGGCCTGGCTACACGCCAGCCGCTCTCATGGTCATTAGCTTTGTTAATCACACTTGACCCCACGAGCTGCCAATGAGGACAATACTCTGAAGAGAAACTGAAATCTGTGTTCAAAGTCTCACAGCTAGCAAAACACCAGAGGCAGGGATCAAACCGAGGGCTTTCCTGCTTCAAGTCCAAGTTCCCAGCCGCTTCCTAGTGGATCACTGGGGTCCTCTACCTTTTACAGAGGCCTACCCTGAGCTACGGTCTGCCCAGCCCGGCTAGCATTTGCAGCTCTGCTTTTAGACATTCCATTATGCACGACCTGGGTTGGCCAAAAAGTTTTGTTTGGATTCTCTCATAACAGCTTACTAAAAAACCCAAATGGGTTTTTGACCAACCTGCTATTTACTCTTCTCTTTGGTAAAGTATTGGACTTCCCTGGAGGCTCAGATGGTGAAGAATCTGCCTACAACCCAGGTTCAATCCCTGGGTTGGGAAGAGCTCCTGGAGAAGGAAATGGCAACCCACTCCAGTATTCTTGCCTGNTACTCTTCTCTTTGGTAAAGTATTGGACTTCCCTGGAGGCTCAGATGGTGAAGAATCTGCCTACAACCCAGGTTCAATCCCTGGGTTGGGAAGAGCTCCTGGAGAAGGAAATGGCAACCCACTCCAGTATTCTTGCCTGGAAAATCCCATGGATGGAAGAGCCTGGTAGGCTACAGTTCATGGGTTCACAAAGAGTTGGACACCACTGAGCAACTTCACTTTCACTTTGGTAAAGTATGACATCTTTATGTAAAGGAAGACACCAAAACTTTAGTGTTGGATTTACAAAAACACGCTTTTCCAGGCTTCCTCTCTTCAACAATGCATAGATGTTGCCTTTGCACCATCTTAAGTCTCCTCAGACATAATTGGCAACCCGTGGGGTTTTGGCATCTTCTCTCATTAGTTCAAATGACTGGGATGCTGATGTACAGAATTCCAAATTATTCTGTGTCTCACAGCTCCACTGAACTATTACAGTAGGCCAGAGGGTGTGGACAGAGTGTGTGCTGATGCTAGCAGAGAATCGTTCCACTAGTAAAATAGTTTTCCCTGTAAATCTTCTCTGTTGCTGTTGAGTAGCTAAGTCATGCCCAAGTCTTTTGTGACCCCATGGACTGTAGCTCACCAGGCTTCTCTGTCCNTGATGCTAGCAGAGAATTGTTCCACTAGTAAAATAGTTTTCCCTGTAAATCTTCTCTGTTGCTGTTGAGTAGCTAAGTCATGCCCAAGTCTTTTGTGACCCCATGGACTGTAGCTCACCAGGCTTCTCTGTCCTTGGGCCTTTCCAGGTAAGAATACTGGAGTGGGTAGCCATTTCCTTCTCCAGGGGATCTTCTTGACCCAGAGATCAAACCCACATCTCCTGAAAATGGTCTATAGAGAGGTCAAGATGGAACTCACAGGATACACTTTCCAGAGTGCTGCATAATCAGTGACCAGCGCCACAAACTCTGTCTCCATCTAAGTTACTCAAGGAGAGCTCAACAAAATCAGGGACTTCCCTGGCGGCTCAGTGCTTTGGAATCCTCCCTGCAATGCAGGGAATGTGGGTTCCATCCCTGGCTGGGGAACTAGGATCCCATGTGACTTGGGGAAACTAAGCCTGAGCGGCAACTACTGAGCTTGTGGGCCACAACTGGAGAGATCATGCTCTGTGACGTAAGGTCCATCATGATGCAACAACGATCCCATGTGCCGCAACTAAGACCCGATGCAGCCAAATAAATAAACTGCAGGGGAAGAAAAAGGATAGCTCCACTTCTGCTTCTGGAGAGTCCCTTCTGAAATAGCTCTGTCCAGGGGAGAAGACGTGGAAAACCAACACAGTTCTGGAAAGGGGGTGGGGAAGACACAGACTATCAACCAAAGTACATAAAACTTTTAATGAATTAACCTTACAAAAGACAGTGACATCGAAACATCAGACGCGTCTGGTACAAAACTAGTCCTAGGCAGTAAGAACTAATTCTGGTGATGGGTGGTGAGGCGTCGCTGGCACAAGACAGGACAGGGCAGGGTGGCGGGGGCCCCCAGGTCCCGGCTGGGCCTGTGGATAGTCACTGCAATGAGACACGCGGGCGAACACGTCAGATTCCAGGTGGGCGACAGAATCAACTTAGTCACAAATACTGTGTGTTTTAGTATCAGACTAGCGGATGCGGTTGGCGAGCTACCATATTTTCCAGAAGAGAACATGCACCGGAAGAGAATATACAGCCCCCCCCTCCCCTAGTTTTATTGCCTTAAGAATTTTTGTTTGTTTCACCTCTCCCCTCTTTGTCAGTTTTGCTGAAGGCTCTTCTGCGGTAACGCGCGCTCCTTTTCCTTCTGCTAGGGGTGAGCACAGTGCAAGTGGCAGGGCGATCTTGGCACACGTCAGACACTGAACGGCAGGCCACCAGGTCACAGGAAGGAGTCTGCAGAGGCTCCAAGGACAGAACAGAGCACACACACGCCACAGACGAGGGACACGAGTGGCAGTCAGAAAGTGCGCTGTCATCATCCTGAAGGTACAGTCCTCTCACCGAAACAAAGGCGAGGCTTCAGGAGGCCAAGTTGCTCTGAGAAAGGGACCGTGACATCTCCGTGTTGACGAAGTAGGTCTTCAGGTCTCCCTTTCCTTTCACGTTGATGATTCCCCGACACGTGCACGTGTAGCCCAGGGTCTGTAGGATGATGCTCGTCTCCTCTGTCACCTGGAAAAGCACAGTGACAGGTGAGGAAGCGCCTGGTGCCCACGTGGACACGACCCTCTCAGGGAGGTGTTTGACTACAAGGATGAAGGTGAAAGTGAAGTCTCTCAGTCGTGTCCAACTCTGCGAACACATGGACTGTAGCCTACCAGGCTCCTCCGTCCACGGGATTTTCCAGATAAGAATACTGGTGGCTCAGACGGTAAAGCGTCTGCCTAAGATGCGGGAGACCTGAGTTCAGTCCCTGGGTGNGTGAAGTCTCTCAGTCGTGTCCAACTCTGCGAACACATGGACTGTAGCCTACCAGGCTCCTCCGTCCACGGGATTTTCCAGATAAGAATACTGGTGGCTCAGACGGTAAAGCGTCTGCCTAAGATGCGGGAGACCTGAGTTCAGTCCCTGGGTGGGGAAGATCTCCTGGAGAAGGAAATGGCACCCCACTCCAGTATTCTTGTCTGGAAAATCCCATGGACAGAGGAGCCTGGTGGGCTACAATCCATGGGGTCAGAAAGAATCGGACACGACTGAGCGACTTCACTGCAAGGATGAAGAGCCCCCAAATGCTCATGACTTCACTACAAGGATGAAGAACTCCCAGATGCTTATGCTCTTTTGATTCATTCATTCCATTCCTGAGAAACCAGTCGAAGAGGGAATAATCCACGAGAAGAGAAGCTTTCTAAGGACAATGCTTGGTTTTTTAAAATTTAATAAAAAAAAATTAAAATTGGAGTCTCACTGCTTTACACCATTGTGTGAGTTTCTGCTGTACACGTGGGTGAGCCATATGTATGCATAATCCCCCGTAAGGTCACAGCAGAGCTCCCGGGCTCTAAGGCAGCTTCCCACTCGTGACACGGTAGCGTGTGTATGTCAGTGCTCTGCTCCCAGGTTGTCCCCCGTCCTCCTCTCGCTGAATCTGCAAGCCTGTTCTCTGAGTCTGCATCTCTATTCCTGCCCTGCAAGTAGGCTCGTCTGTACCAGTTTCCCAGATTCCACACGTATGCATTAATATATGATAGGTGTTTTTTCTCTTTCTTACTTCACACTGTATGACAGACTGTAGGAGCACCCACATCACTGCAGATAACTCAATCTGTCTCCTCAGGCACACAGGAGACACACGTACGCTGGACGGGCCACACTGCCGTTTCGTTTCTGGTGTGGACCCTGTCGGGGGATGGTGCAGTGGCAGTGGCTACGGCAATGAGACAGGCGAAGAGAGGCCCGGGGAACGCATCTGTTGTGACAGATGCTGTCATCAGAACCAGAGGAGGGGGACTCCCCTGATGGTCCAGTGGCAAAGACTCCAGACTCCCAGGGCGGGGGCCCAGGTTCGATCCCTGGTCGGGGAACTAGATCCCACAGGCCTCAACTAAGAGTCTGCATGCCACGACTATAGATCAGGCATGCTGCAACAAGATCAAAGATCCGGAGTGCGCAACTGAGATGCAGCACAGCCAAATAAATTACAAAACAAAACAAAATCCCAGCAGAGGATGGGGCTTCCAGAACCCAGGACAGTATTTGGGGTCACCAGAAGAAAGGCTGAAGGGCATGATGTGAAGATGTCAAGGGCCGTTTAAGGGAAGAGCTAGAGAAATCTGTCTCCTGTCACGTGATCCAGTGGCTCGCCCCTCGCAAAGGGGCCAAAAGGTGAGTCTTTCGGAGTAGATCAGGAGAAGAGGGGGACGCAGAGGCCAGATAGTCACATTCTGCCCTCCCCTGGTCAGGCCCAAGTTCCAGGGGAGGATACATATAGCTCAGGAATATCAGATAAGAACTGAAAAAAATATGCAGGTAGGCAAGAAATTCAGATGACAACATGCTCTCCTGGTTAGAGTTCTTACAGCAATCAAAATTAGAGGATGCTACAGACATTTGGGGCATGCCAGGTAACTTGGGACAGAGGAGCCTGGTGAGTTACAGTCCATGGGGTCACAAAGAGTTGGACACGACTGAGCGTGAACTCATGAATTCTCCTCTCCTATTCTTACCTTCACACACAAACACACAGACATACACAGACACACACACACGCACACTTGATGTCTGGTCTTTCACACAGGGAACCTACACATTGTCTGAAGTCTGGCAAGTTAATTTTGCAGTTGAGGCTGGTGCTAGGCATGTCTTTGGCCAACTTTTGAGCTGGTCATTGGAATCTGTAGCACCAACCACATAATTATCATGGTCGGGAGGAAGAAGCCATCACCTCGATTACCTCAGCCATCAGGTGGCTCAGTCATAAAGTGTCTGCCTGCCAATGCAGGAGATGTGGGAGACCCGGATTTGACCTCTGGGTTGGGAAGATCTGTTGGAAGAGGAAATGGCAACTCAGTCCAGTATTCTTGTCTGGAGAATCCCGTGGACAGAGGAGCCTGGCAGGCTGTAGTCCACAGGGGTGCAAGGAGATGGACATGACTGAGCACGCATGCATGCATTATTCCTCTGAGTCCAGGGGCAGCCTGGCTGGGTGATGAGGGGCTTTCTACACTGAATTTCAGGCATAGAAAGCATATTTTCTGTAATAAAAAGCATCAGTTCCATAGGCCCACTCACTACTGCTAAGAAGCTAGTGCAGCTGTAGGGAGTGACACCCTCAGGAGAAGAAAACCTACCTAGAGGTGGACTGTCTAGCGGCTGAGCTGAGTGGACACACAGACGGGCCTGTGGACCGACCCCTTGCTCTGGATGAACAGGAATCTGTCGTGTTTCCTCCCCAGGCTCAGAGCACACAGAAGCAGTCCAGGGGGCTGCGCTGCACTAAATCAGAGTTTTAAGAGGCCCCATGCCCTCTTAGAGGGATTTCCCAGGTGGTGCTAGTGGTAAAGAACCTGCCTGCCAATGCAGGAGACATAGAGACGCGGGTTCCATCCCTGGGGGGGAAGATCCCCTGGAGAAGGACATGGCAGCCCACTCTAGTATTCTTGCCTGGAGAATCCCACGGACAGAGGAGCCTGGCAGGCTACAGCCCAGGGGGTCGCACAGAGTCGGACAACCGGAGTGAAGAAAGAAAGCGTCCACTGTATTTTCAGGCAGCCGGGATATTTGAGAATGTCGACCAAGCTGAGATGCAGAACAGGGACTCATGGAGTTCTCTGAAGAGGACACAAAACTGATACTACTGTCTGTGCTCAGTGATTTTCATACAGATTTGCCATTTGGCAGGAAAGTATCTTCCGGATAAACGCCCGCGCTAACAAAGCTGGGGTGAAATGTGGAACACTGCTTTTCGAGGACGATGAAAACAAAGATACTAATAGATACACAGGTGTGCACACAGAGACACACAGACAGACAGACAGACACACACACCCTTTTCATTCGGAGAGAGTGTCTCTCATTCTAGATGCCAGCGCCACAGCCCAGGCAGGCGCACGCAGTCACCACTGCTTTTAATTTGTCAAGTCTTGGTTTCCGCTCCCTTTGGTGGATTCCAGAACGTTCCAGTCATCTCCAGATAGCCAAACCCCAGGCCAGTCTGTTCTAGCACTGTCATCTCACGCCACCCCAGCTCATCTCTCCCGCCCCCTCTTCTTGCTCTCCCAGTTCAGCCCCCTGGGGAGAGGAAGGCAGGGCATCAGGCCTCGTGTGCGTCCCAGCAGGGAGGGCACCCTGCTGCCCCTCCCCTTGGGGGGCATACTTCCACGTGGGTCGCTCTGACCACCTACTTTCACAAATGCCATATCCTTCACACTCTGACATGACGTTTTACTGTTCACAGTAAATGCAGAAACCAATTAATATTTCCTCAATAAAAAGTGTGAGCAAATGACAGTGTTGACTCTCTTTCCTTTGTTTTGATGTTGTCCTTATTACATGCTTATTCACAGTTCCCCAGAGGACAGGCGTGGCGGCTGGCCACAGAGCCCGCTGAGTCACCTGGATTTTGTCCAGGACTCCGGTGCTGTCCATCCTGCTGGCCACGTTGACCGTGTTGCCCCAGATGTCATACTGCGGCTTCTGAGCTCCAATCACACCGGCTATGACAGGGCCGTGGTTAATACCTGGGACACACCAGAATCAGGTTAGCGAGAGTCAAACCATGAACTCAACAGTGCAAGCAACAGTCTCAAACAGAAAGATTTCACAAGACTTTTCTTGAACCATCATTATCAAGCGAACATTAGCCCAACTCAAAACAAAGCAAAAAAACCTGCCAAAACCAAGCAAAATCATTCCTCTAACTTCATCATCTCAAAAATATTAAAATGTTTCTCTTCCTTCCTCTCCTTCTCCTTCATTCACGCTCAGATGCCTGTCACTATTCCACGATGGCGTAAAACTGGTATACTTTACAAAATTAAACATTATAATTGTTTTTCTATTTTGCCATATAATCAAGAGATAATCATTATATTACTTTCCAATAGTTTTGTAGTTAATCACTTAAAACTGGGCTATAAATGGCAACCCACTCCAGTATGCCTGCCTGGAAAATCTCATGGACACAGGAGCCTGGTGGGATGCAGTCCATGGGGTTGCAAGAGTCAGGCATGACTGAGCTACTAACACTTCTTATTTATACTTGCTTTACTACGTTGTGTTGGTTTGTGCTGCACAGCAAAATGAATCAGCCCTGTGCATACATAGATCCCCTCCCAACCCCCATCCCAGCCCTCTAGGGCCTCACAGAGCACTGGGTTGGGCTCCCTGTGTTGCACAGCAGCTTCCCATCAGCTATCTGCTTTACACACGGTCATGTGTACAC